>JAYESA010000008.1:50466697-51066697 GCA_036927795.1 Iris macrosiphon
TGTAGCCTCCTCCTTGTAGATCTTGGCTTCCTCCTTATAGATACTTGCTTCTTTCTTGTAGATTCTTGTTGTAGTAGCCTCAATTGAAGAATAGAAAAAGAATTTGAGAAGAAATTTATGAGAGAATGGTGAAGGAATAAAGAAATTTAGAAAGGGAAAAAAATCTAGATCTAATTGCAAATGAAAATGAGAAGAGAGACTCTCTCTCCTCCCTCCTAATGTGGCTGGCCCTAGACCCTCTCCCATGCTATTGTAAAATGTCCAAAATATCCCTTGGAGCCTCTCATGAAGAAATTAATTAAGGAGGGAAGGTTCTAGTCTAATGGTTTCACTAATTAATCCATCCTCCTAATCCATGGAATTAATTATTGGGCTCAATCTAAACCAAAACAAAATATTGGGTTCGTGCATCTAATTTAATTAGTTAGGTCCACTACACAAGTCCAAACTAATCTAGCATATAACAATAAATAAATAATACAACAAATAATTAATCCACATGCACAATACTAAATATAGTACTCCTAAAATTAAAATACCCGTATCAATTACCAAACTACCCTTGATTGAAAATATGAGGGTGACAATCCTACCCACCTTAGAAAATTTTTGTCCTCAAAATTAATAAAGAAACTAACTACCAAAAGCAAACAATACAAGCAAGAAAGAATTATACCTCATGGCCCGAACAGATATGGATATCGCTCGCACATCTCGGCCACTCACTCCTAGGTACTCTCTCATGGCGAGTGATGCCTCCATGCGACGCACACCAAAGGAATCATCTGGTTCCTCAACACCTTCTCTCTCCGATCTAGAATCTCAACTGGCTGCCTTGGATAGCTAAGAGTAGGGCCCACCTCTATCTCCGAGTGATCCAACACATGACTGGGATCTGCCACGTACCGTCTCAGCTATAACACGTGAACACGTTGTGCACTCCCTCTAATGCAGGTAGTAAGTCTAGTCTGTATGCAACTGCACCGACCCTCTCAAGAATACTGAAAGGTTCGATGAATCATGGACTAAGCTTTCTGCCTCAACCAAAATGAATTATGCCACGTATAAGAGAAATCCTCAAGAAAACCAGACCGCCAACCTAGTACAAAATAAAACCTTAGCACTCTAACAAAACAAATAATCACAAGCAATGCAAATCAAAATCTATACCTTAAACTCCAATGGTCTCCAGTGGCTATCGGCCCAATGTCGTTGTCTGTTCTGCGCCACTCGAAGCTATCCCTGATGAGATTTGTCATGACCCGCACCCGAATATTCGGGCATGAGTACCTGGTTACGCCCAGCCTACGCCGCAACATCGGCGGTAGAATACTGTCTGGGTTATTTCTAACTATCTAATATCTCAACAATATAATATGGTACTTGTCAATCATCTTAACTCCAACGAAGGAACAATATGGTATCTCACAAGTATAACTAATCTTAATCATAAAACAAACTAAGGAAGATAAAGCACGAATGGAATAGCGAAGGAAAGAAATCAAGATACAATCCATAATCTGAAATAATATACAAACTGTGAATCTCAACAAATAGTCTAATACAAGTCCAACACAAATAACTTGACCTCCTTGGGCTCTACAACTAAGTCCTCTGGTCAATAGGAGTATCCTCTAAAGGTACACCATCCTGCGGCCCGTAGAATATGGGACACTGCTCTATAAGCCAATCATCTAGAAAAATATATCCAGTTAGGATTGGAGCAAAGTACATACCTCTGAAAGCAGTTTCAATAACATAATCGAGCATATAAAACATATAATAGAAATAAAATACAAGATCACTAAACATATGAATGAATGAATGAACAATAGGTATACATGTAATATACGAGAATATAGAACAATATGAATATCTGCAGTATGATAAAATAACTGTAATCTAACTAATATGCCTCAGAATACAAGTTCATTATGTGATCGGTATTGGTGAACATGATCAATAAGGTAAGACGATTACAAGTGTGGTATGTAATCAGAATGTACATGATGAACAATGGGGCTTTGATCACATAATCAACTCCTACTCTCCCATCCCCAACTAATACCAATGGATCCAATCACGACATGCTATGAACATGAATATGACCACTGAACACGAGCAGTAGGTGTATACAAATATAATCACACTGAACACGAGCAGTGTGTGTACACGAATAAGCACAATGAACATGAGCAGTGTGTGAACATGAAATATATATCAATACCCAATGTACAAAATGAAATACATGTACAGGAGTACCCGCTGAACACGATAGGGGAAAACATCTCCTAACGGGATCCATGTAGTATAATTCATTGAAATCACTGTGTCAAAATCAAGTATATAATTCTAGAACATGCATATATACACTATTATGAATTAAAAACTATCAGAGAAATATACTCGCCTGAAGTCCTGAGCAAGATGTGTCTCTCGATGTCCAAGCTGGTGTCACACAGACCTATATATGGTATGTTGCATCAATACAAGATTCAGCAATAAAAATAAGTTAAATTGATGCAATTCTAAGTCATAAAGCCATTTCTAAGTCAAGCCAACTAATTCTAGGTTGTAAGAGTCTAACACTAGGACACTAGGTCGATACACTATGAAACTAGGCTATACTAGCTAATCTAAGATACTATGAAACACACAAAATATCGTATCTCAAGATACGTAAGTTTCAATGTATAAAAATAGTAATTTATATATATACAAGTCAATATATATATAGTATCTTAACTAAACAATAAAATTAGGATACCTTGGCCTTGCATCAATGTGCATCACACTACCTATCTCGATACTCAAACCTAATACCTTGGTATCGACCCATTACCTTGACTTTACATTGGTATCCCAAGGTAATTCAAAACCTATTGAGTATAGCTAATATATATATGTAGCTAATACCCCAATACTAACTATAAAATATAACTAAACTACTAACATATATACTTACACTAATATACATAACTATTAACTACTAACTTGTTCATATACTAACTACTAACATATATACTTACACTAATATACATAGATACATATATATAGCTAACTATATACTACTTAATCTAACTATTATAACTAATCAACTACTAACACACCTAAATAACTAACTACCCACTGACTAAAACTGAAACACTGATACATCTAACCCAATCTAAACCTAATTACCCAACCTTGTTGATACTGAACTGTTACCTGATACCTCAGAGACTGCACTGTGCAGATACTGAACGGTACTGTGCAGATACTGCACTGATATTGCTGTCTCGAGCTGATACACTGCAGTGAAAGCACTTCCTACTGCTACTGCAGTAGTTCCTCTGTTGCACTGGTGTGCTGATATCGGGCTGTTGCTGCTCTAGCTCAGTTAAACTGCACTGCAGTATTTGGCTGCAGCTGTTGCAGTACACGAGTTTCACTTTGCTGCACACTTTCAGGGCCTGAGCTCCACTGGCAGTTGGCTGCTGTCTCCTCCCCCTTTGTTGTGCACGAGTTTCACTTTGTTGCACACTGCAGTCTTCTCAGCCCGAGCCTTACTGCTGAGCCTCCCCTTGTTGGTCTCTCTCACACACACACACAAACATATATACATATACCTCTAAGTATATCACTATATACATATATATACACTCATATATTCAACTATATATATATATATATATATATATATATATATATATATATATATATATATATATATATATGTACATATATATACACTCACACAAAGATATATAAACACTCAGACATATATGCATACACACTTATATATAAGTATACACCTCCATGTATTAATCTATATGTATCAAACCCTCATCAATATATATATATATATATATATATATATATATATATATATATATATATATATATATATATATATATATATATATATATATATATATACACTTATAAATATATCACTCATACAAATATATATATATATAGACATATCAACACACTTATATATATATATATATATATATATATATATATATATATATATATATATATATATATATATATATATATATATACATCTATCTATATACATACACTCATATACATATATATATCATATCATATCATATCATATATATATATATATATATATATATATATATATATATATATATATATATATATATATATATATATACACACAAGTACACATAGAATTGAGGGCAATAAATCAAACACGTGGAGTGCACCGCACCCGTATCACACTCATTCTATGATACACTTGCGACACGGCTCCACCACACAACCAAACTCATCCCGAAGAACACAAGAAAGTTTAGAATACTAATTATGACTAATACGAACAATAATAATAACAACTACATGCCTGTGTCAAGAAGTGATATGCACAAATCCTCGTATCGGAGGAAAACCCCCAAAATCAACTCATATCGCCAAATTGACGAGATATGGACAACACGTACCCAATTGTGGATACGACACTAGTCACAAACAATCATTCATTTGTCATATTGATCTATTTGACTAATTGACAAACACCTCATGTGCCAATCTCGGAATTCCCCCAAAATTGACACAAAAATATACATAACTTCCATAGGTCTCTTATGAACCTAAAACTAATTCCTATGGTAGCCTATGCATGTGGGGTAATTTCTCATGGTTAAATCTCAGATTTAGAACCTACTACAAGAAAAAAAAACTGAAATGTACCTATTGGAAGATGGATTCTTAATAAAATTTCCCAAATATGGAAATGTAGCTCCTTCTTGTAGATCTTGGCCTCCTCCTTGTAGATCCTTGCTTTCTTCTTGTAGATCCTTGTTGTAGTAGCCTCAATTGAATAATAGGGAAGGAATTTGTGAATAAATTTGTGAGCAAATGGTGAAAGAATAAAGAAATTTGGAAAGAGAAAAATATAGATTTAATTGGAATGAACAAAATAAAATGAGAGACACTCTCCCTCCTCCTCTTGTGGCCGGCCATTACCCCTCTCTTTAAGCAATGTAAAATATCCAAAATATCCTTTGGAGCCTCTTATGAAGAAATTAATTAAGGGAGAAGGTTCTAGTCTAATGGTTTAACTAATTAATCCATCCTCCTAATCCATGGGCCTAATTCTTGGGCTCAATCTAAACTAAACTAAAATGTTAGGTCCACTACACAAGTCCAAAATAATCTAGCATCTAATAATAAATAAATAATACAATAAAAAATACAATAAATTCTAAAATTAAAAATATCCGTGTCAATTATCAAACTACCCTTGGTTGAAAATATGGGGGTGACAAGCTTTACCTTCTCAGATGCATCCACTACCATCTCTGGTCCCAATAAAGCTCTCTTACCAACATCATCATATGATAACGGAGTATCTCCGTCCATACAATGCCTCAAATGGTGACATCTTGATACTGGCTTGGTAGCTGTTGTTATAAGAAAACTCTACCAAGTAAAGATGATCCTCCCAAGAACCTCCAAAATCCAAAATACAGGTGCGTAGCATATCCTCGAGAGTCTGAATATTCCTCTCCAACTGTCCGTTGGTCTGAGGGTGATATACGGTACAAAACTTGAGCTGAGTGCCCAAGCTAGCCTATAAACTTCTCCAGAAGTGGGACATGAAGAGACAATCCCAATCCGAGACTATGCTCAATGGAACACCATGCAATCTGACTATCTGACGCACATAAATCTCTGCGAGCTTCTCCGTAGATGTACTCACTTTGAATAGCAGAAAGTAGGCTAATTTGGTCAACCTGTCTACGATGACCCAAATCACATCTTTACCTCCTAGAGAACGCGGAAGTCCTGAAACAAAATCCATCGTCACATGCTCCCATTTCTACTCTGGAATGGGTAAAGGCTGAAGTAATCCACCTGGCCTTTGTCTCTCCACCTTTACCTGCTGGCAAACCAAACATCTGGATACGAAGCTAGCTACCTCCCACTTCATACCATACCACCAAATATGCTCTCTCATGTCTCTATACATCTTGTTGGCACCTTGATGGATAAAGTACTGAGATCGATGTGCCTCTTGAAGAATCTTCTCGCACAATGCTCCACTCGGCACACACAATCTGGTACCGTACCGCAATGATCCATCATCTGCAATGCTAAAGTCCTCTGCCAATCCGATCTGGATATGTGCTCTAATGCTCCTCAGAGACTCATCCTCGAATTATGCAATACTGATCCGGTCCATCAACTCTTCTTGTACCTAAAGTCCCCACATCTGTGCTGCAACTCCAGGAACTAATACCTCAATGCCCAAACTATCAAGATCGGTCAACAAATGTTTGTCTCTCATCAAGTACATAATCACTGAATACCTACTCAAGGCATCCACGACTACGTTGGCCTTCCCTGGATGGTACTGCAAAGAAATATCGAAGTCTTTCATCAACTCCAACCATCGCCGCTGTCTCATGTTGAGCTCTTTTTGGGTAAACATATACTTCAAGCTCTTGTGGTCTGTAAAGATCTCTACCATCTCTCCATAGAAGTAGTATTTTTATAATCTAAGAGCAAAGATAACTACTGCCAACTCCAAGTCATGGGTAGGGTAATTCTTCTCATGCAGGCATAATTGCCTAGAAGCATAGGCAATCACCTTCCCGCTCTGCTACAACACACAACCCAGACCCTTACCCGATGCATCACTGTATATAGAAAATCCTCATGCTCCTGATGTCAATGTCAATATTGGAGCTGTAGTTAAGCTCTTCTTCAGCTCCTCAAATGATGACTGACAATCCTCAGTCCAGACGAACTCCATGTTCGTCCTGGTTAGTTTATTCATCGGCTCCGCAAGCCTGGAAAAATCCTGAACAAACCTCGGATAGTAGCCTGCCAATCCAAGATAGCTCCTGATCTCCGCTACTAAACTCGGGGTAGACTACGACTCAACTGCTGAAATCTTCTTTGGGTCTACTGAGATCCCGTCTCCTGTAATCATATGCCCGAGGAATTCAACCTTATCAAGAAAGAACTCACACTTCGAAAGCTTGCCATATAGCTTCTCCTTCCTGAGGGTCTCCAGAACTATCCTCAAATGCTTCTCATGCTCCTCCGGGGTCTTCGAATATATCAGTATATCATCAATGAAGACTACCATAAACTGATCCAAGTACTGATGAAACACCTTATTCATCAGGTTCATGAATACCATCGGGGCATTAGTCAACCCAAACGACATCACCAAGAACTCAAACTGCCCATACCAAGTCCTGAAAGTTGTCTTCGAAATGTCTTCCTTCTTCACTTTCACCTGGTGGTACCCCGACCTTAAGTCTATCTTTGAGAATACCTTCGCTCCTCTCAACTGATCGAATAAATCGTCAATCTGCAGTAACGGGTATTTATTCTTGATAGTGAGGTTGTTGAGTGCCCTGTAGTCGATACACATGCGTACCGACCCGTCCTTCTTTGGTATTAAAAGTATCGGAGCACCCCATGGTGATGAACTGGAGCGGATGAAACCCTTGTCTTGTAACTCATCCACCTGCTTCTTCAACTTTGCCAGTACGCTGTTGTTCATTCTATCGACGTGCTGTGATATTGGCTCTGCGCCTGTCACAAAATATATAAAGAACTCCATATCTCTGTCTGATAGCAACCCTGGCAACTCCTCCGAAAAGACGTCCATATACTCTACAATCAACGGATATGGTGGCTCCTCTCTTCTACCAAAGCTCCACAGAAGTCATCCTCGATCTGCCCTGCTGCTCCTCTGACAAACTCAAACTCTGGCTCTCCTGGTGTCTGGAATAAAACTCTGTCTCCTTGACAATAAATAGCATGATGCCTACTCAAGCAATTTATCCCGAGTACTATATCGTAGCTCGAAAGTGGCATTACGAGTAGACATACACCCAACTCTCGGCCTCCCAAAGAAACTCTTCGGTCCTTGTGTCATGACCCGCACCCAATGTAGGAATGCAATCGGGAACAACGCCCAGCTTACGCCGCAGCATCGACGGTAGAACGCTGTCTTGGTTAACTATACTATCAAAATATCTCATAATAATATAAAATCTGCCAATAATATTTTAACACAAAACTTAATCATGATTCTACAAGCACGAGGATATATCAAAGAAGTCTAACATAACTATCCATTCAATATATAACAAAACCAATAGAAACAATAATTAAAAACTCAAATATGAGCCAAAAACAAATCCGGTACCAAAGTGCTAAGAAATTTAACTATAAAAACTAGTGATCCGGATAAATCTCCCGACAATCAGTCCAGAACTAGTGGGTCCAAGTTTGCACCATCTATAAGTCAAAGTCCATAGTATGTCGGACACCAATCTCTCGGATCCTCTGAAAAATATTTTCTAGTCAGGAATAGAGTGAAGTACATCTCTGACAGCAGTTCTAATCAATGATATAAACTATATAACAATAAATAGATGTGAATATACAAGATGCTACCAAAGATACAAGAGATATACAATAAAGGAAATATAATTAATAAATACGAGAATGAACAATATGACAATGAACAAGAATACTAATGACTAAGTGTGTGAGTACTAGCTTTAACATGTGATCAGCTTGGGAACTTGCACATGAAAACTTGCACAGGAATAATGGCCTGGTTAGTCATACGTGCGGTGTATGACCAACACTCACAGAAAAATAAGACTTGCACAAGAGATGATCACATATCTACACTAAAATACTTTCCACCCCCGACTGGTATAGGGGATCCAACCATGGTACGCTATGGCACGAGATTTTCCAAGAAGATAGCGACTCTTCCCGAGAATCAATGTCTATACATGCACAAAATAATTAATAAAATAAGACTTGCACAAGATACACCATATATAAGGAATAACATCGCATGACGAGATCCGGATATACCAATCCGTGTAACCATCGTATCAAGAAAATATGGATATCTACACTAGATACAATGAACATAGAGGATATCATAAATGAGAAACTATCAGAGAATGTACTAGCCTGTAGTCCAGTGAATAGTCTCACAGATGTCTGATACGGTGCCTCGAAGACCTAGATATGAAATATAACATCAATATAAGGTTCTGGAAAGAAATAAGTTAAACTACTCACATCTAAGTCAAAGAGCCATTTCTAAGTCAAAAAAGTCAAACTAGGTCAACTCTAAGTCAAACAGGTCAAACTTGGTCAAACTACCTATTTCTAGGTTGCATGAGTCTATCTCAATGATATTGGGTTCATACACAATGAATCTAGGTCATACAAGCTATATCTTAGGATACTAAGATATCGTATCTCAGGATAAACAAACAATAGATAAATATCATATATCTGTAATAAAAGCAATATTAAATATATAAATCCTAATTATAAATGCTAAATGGATTCCTTGGTTTTGAACCAACTTGGTATCGCAATACTAAACCTCTATCTTGATACCCAAACCCAATACCTTGGGTACCTTCAATACCTTGGTATCTCAAAGTAAATTCAAACTCCATGAGTATAGCTAATACACATATAAACCTCAAAATACCAACTATATGCCAAATATATACTAACATAACTAAAGCATATGCTAACATAACTAACTATTAAATACTATAACTACTCACATATAATACTTATCAATACAATACCTACATAATAACTTATTACCAATATCTATAATATGCATAGTTACATATAGTTAAGAGTCTAACTAATAGGTGTATATATATCTAACTATTTAAATAACAAGTATATAACTAACTACCCACTACTAGTTCATATGCACATATCTACATATATAGTACTTAACTAGAGATACAAGTACATATATATATATATATATATATATATATATATATATATATATATATATATAGATCTAATCAATTAACTAGATAAATATCAAGCTACTAGTAAATACTAGCTAACGACTACTAACCACTAACTATTAACTAAATAACTCAAGAAACTAACTTATCAATAACCAACTAGCTAACTTACAACTACTAAAATATAGTATACTAATACATAAATACCAATTATGAATTATATATATATATATATATACCAATACCATACATATATTAAATAGCTATAATAATACATATTTATATTTATAACCGCAAAACTGTCACCTAAAGCAGCAGCTGTCGTCGCTAATGCTGCTGATACTGCTGCTAATAATGTTGTTGTTGCTACGGTTACCGATGTTGTCGCTAATGCTGTTGCTGCCGCTATCGCTGAAAGCCACTGCTGCTGTTGCTGTATGCGTTGTTGTTGCTAATGCTGCTGCTGTTGCTATTGCTGCTGCTGTCGTTAAAGTTGCTGCTGCTGTTGTTGCTAGTGCCGCTGTTGCTGTTGCAATCACTGCTGTTGTTGTTGCTAAAACCGTAGCTACTGTCGCTAAAACCCTGAGCCCTCTTCTCTCTCACTCTTATATACTAAAACATATACAAATGTATATATTAATATATATAATAACTACATATATTTATATATATACACATGCTCATCTATATATATGTATATACATCTCTACAATAATACATATAGTATAACATACACATATTTTAGTATCATATACATATTTACTCATAACATCACATATACGTACACGTATATATATATATATATAATTATAACATACAAGTGTATATATATATATATATATATATATATATATATATATATATATATATATATATATATATATATACACTACTATAATTATTAGCTATTACATATGTAGAAGTATAGCTACATATATAAATAACACATAGGTAAATAGATATATGATACACTTACACACGCGCACACACACACACACACACACACACACACATATATATATATATATATATATATATATATATATATATATATATATATATGCATATAATTATATATTATAAAGACTAAGAACAATGGAATTAGATCAAAAAATAAAATGCACAACACATGGAGTGTATCGCACCCGTATCACACTAGATCTATGATACGCTTGTGATACGAGTCCACCACACATCCAAACGTACCCCGAAGGACACGAGCAAGTCTAATATATTATTTATGAATAATACGAAGAGTCAAATACAAATCTACGTGTCTGTGTCAAAATGTGACATGTACAAAGTCCCGTGTCGGAGAAAAACCCCCAAAATCAACACGTATCACCATATTGTTGGAATATGACCTACACGTACCCAATTATGGATATGACACTAGCCCCAAACACACAAGCATATGCCAAATTGATCTTTAGGACCAATTAACACACACAACAAGTGTCAATCTCGGAATTCTTTCAAAATTTACACAAAAAGTACCATAACTTTCTCAATAGGCCTCCTATGAACACAAAACCAAATCCTATGGGTAGCCTATGCATATGGGTTGATTTCTCATGGTTAAATCTTAGATTTAGAACCAAAATTAAGGGAAAAAACTAAATTGTCTATTGGGAGATGGATTCCCAATAAAACCTTCAAATTTGGTGAAATTGGCCTTCAACTTGTAGATCCTTGCTCATCTTTGTAAATCCATGCTTTCTTCTTGTAGATCCTTGCTCTACTAGTCTCCAATGGTGATCTGGGATAAAATTGGTAAAAATTTGGTAAGAATTTGATAGAATTTGGTTGAGAGAAATTCTAGATCTAGATTTGGAATGAAAAATAAAGAGAGAGAGAAAGTTTTTATCCCCTTTATATAGGCCTCACTTGCCCCTCCCTCAAACTACTATGTAAAGTCTAAAATACCCCTTGGGGCCTCTCATGAAAAAATTAATTAAGGAGGAAAGGTTCTAGTCTAATGGATTTAACATAATTAATCCTCCTCCTAATGATTGGGCTTCTAATTATTTGGCTCAATTCTAACTGGAATTAAATGTTAGTCCATGAGTCTAAACTAAACTAGTTAGGTCCACTAACACAAGTCCAAAAATAAATCTAACATACTAATAATAAATAAATAATATAATAAATAAATATTCAACATGTACAATATTTAAATAATTACCAAATAACTAAAATATTTTTTCCTAGAAAATATGGTAGTGACAAATCTACCCCCCTTAGAAGAATTTTGTCCTCAAAATTAAAACTCTCACCCCTCTCTCTTAGGCCAGTCATATCCTTTTTATACAAATCTTACTATGGTCAAACCCCATCAATCACAGTCTAAAATAGTATATATCCTATAACATACAATCGTACCATACTACTGAAAGAGAAATCATACTTGGATATAGTCTCTTAACTATCATAAAATCAGTCTCTACCCTGCTGGGGTATCTCCCTCTACTGGTATGGGATAATCTGTTATGCCACCCGTGGCCTATTCCATCACACACTAAGCATTCACTAATCATCAACCTAGTCAAGATATTCTGAATACTGATGGTTATCAAATACTAGTAATATACTCTAATTCTAGGTCTTGGACATGCTTAACTCATTGGCACTTGCTACTTAGGATACTATACAAAATACTACTAAGATACTACCTCCTTATTCTGTTTCAATCACCAAAATTTCTCAATCATTCTCTTGCAAGGAACACTTGTATACCTTTTCAATCATGTGTTTTATTAGCACACCCTCGTCCAACTTTAATACTCCTAATAGGATGCCTTACTTAAATCTTGTTACACAAGGCACCAGCTCTCATATGTATTTTTAGATGACATCCTCATACCAAGTTACTCGTGTCTCTCCTCTATATTATTATATTAGTTACTAAAATGCTTGTCTAAAGTTTCATAATACTTGAGGTACTCCGTCTCTTGTTACTAGGGTATCTCTTTCTATCTGATACTTAGTGCAACTCATCCTCTAACATTTGTTAATCATCTTAAAGTTCTCCTCTAATACATTAGTATCACAATATATACATAATTATCTTCTAGTCATTACAACACCATGACATCTCACAGGTATCCTTATACCCCTCGAACTATTCTTTGATACATACAATCTCTATAATCAAATTTAGAAAGGTACTATACTTACTTAGTTCTATATATATATATATATATATTGTCTCCCTCCTCTACTGCTTGGATCACTTATACTATTACTCCCAAATATTTTTCTATCCATATTAACTGATACACCAATCCAATGTCATTACACAAGGTACTTATTGTTACTAGCATATTACTCAACTAATCCCTGATATAGAAATACTAGCACTCTTGATATAGTAACACTAGCTTCCTAACTACACAATATATGTCCTTAAGGTTCTAGGTGTCACTACCATATTTTCTAGGAAAGGATATTTTGGTAATTTCCTATTTAAATAAATATTGTGCATGGTAAATAATTATTTGTTGTATTATTTAATTGTTGTTAGTTATTATTTAATTATTTTAGACTTATTTTAGTGGACCCAACTAGTTTAGTTTGGACCCATGGACCAACATAAATTAATTAGTTAGACTTGGCCCATTTAGAAAGCCCATAGTTAAGGAGATGGATTAAATTAATTAAATGATTAGACTAGAAGCTTCCTTCCTTAATTATTTCTTCATGAGAGGCCCCAAGGGGTACATTGAACATTTTACAATTGCTTGGGGGAGGGGCTATGGCCGGCCTATTAAAGAGGGGGGGAAATTTCTCTCTCCTCTCATCTCATTCCAAATCTAGATCTAGAATTCTCCCACTACCAAATTCCCTCCATTCCCAATCCAATTCCCTACCAAATTCATTCCAAATTCTTCCCAATTCACCATTAGAGAAGGAGGAAGCAAGGATCTAGAAGAAGGAAGCAAAGATCTACAAAGAGGAGCAAGGATCTACAATTTGGAAGCAAGTTCATCTCAATTGGAGGTTTTATTGGGAATCCATCTCCCAATAGGTATAATTCAGATTTTCCCATTTAAATAGCTTCTAAATATGAGATTTAATCATGTAAAATCAACCTATATGTATGTACTACCTATAGGACTTTGTTTTGTGTTCATAGGAGACCCATGGAGAAAGTTATGGTGCTTTTTGTGTCAATTTTGTTGGAATTCCGAATTTATATTTTGTTGTGTGTGTCAATTGATCCTATAGATCAATTGGACAATGAGCTTTATGTTTGGAGCTAGTATCGTGTCCATATTGGGATACTTGTGGTTCGTATCCCAACTATTTGGTGATACGTGTCATTTGGGGGTTTTCCTCCGACACGGGGCTTTGAACATGTCGTATTTTGACACGGACACATAGATCTACTTTTGACACTTTGAATTATTCATAAATATTAATTGTGATTTGTTTGTGTCCTTCGGGGTGCAATTGGTTGTGTGTTGGACTCGTGTCGCATGCGTATCCTAGATCTAGTGGGATACGGTGAGATACTCTCCAATTGTGTGTATTTTTGCATAGATCTAATTAATTATGGTTCAATTCTTATTTCATAATTAGTAAATATATATAGATATTATATATTTATTTTGTGTATTTATTATGGTAATTATTGTAGCATGGATCTATATTTTGTGTGTGCTAATATTATGTACAATATAATATATATAGATTTCTTACATGCAAATATATATGTACTACTTGTTAATAATATAAATTATAAAATATATTGTATGTTTAATTGTGTAATTATATTATTTATAATTATTATGTAATTATTTGGATATTACTGTAAATATTTTAGTTGTGTTTCTAGCCATGTTAATTATATACATTAATATGTGCATTGTGTTTTGTAATTATTAATATTTTAATGTGCAAATTTATGTGTATATATATATATAAGTATATATATATCTATTTAATTGTTTTATATATGTATATATATATATATATATTTATATTGATTTATATAGATTTATATATATATATTTATATATATATTTCCTGTGTTTTAGTGACAGTAAGTTTAATGACAGTTGAACTGTCATTATTTTGATCGGGTCAGCAGCAGCCGCTGTAGCAGTGGCGGCGGGTATTAATGACAGAGCCGCCACTGTCATTAATACCCATGCAGCGGCGGGAAAACACAGCGAGTTTTCGCGACGGTTTTTCTGCGTCAGTTTCTAACTGTCAGAAATCCGATCAGCAGTGTGTTATTTATTCAGTTTTCTGCGACAGTTTTCAGTGACAGTCAAGACTGTCACTATAAGCTATTTTATTTAAATCTTTGTTTTAACTCCCTGTTTTCAGTGACGCTTTGGCAGTTTTATTTATATTATATATATTATTGTTATATATATATATGTGTTTTGTGAGGTATAATAATTATTATAATATAGTATTTTAATTGTATGAATATTGGTTTGCATAAATATTATTTATGATATATATATTATTTGTATTATTAATATACTTTGTGTAAGATTCTTTTGGAATCTATTTGATTCCTAAATTGTTGTAGTTTATCCTATATTATTTTTATAGATGATTTGTAAGGTTGACCTAGGTTTGACCATGTTTGACTTTAGTTAACTTTAGAGTTGACCATAGTTGACTTTTGACTTAGAATTGACTTATTGACCTAGAAATTGCCTAGTTTGACTTGTTCTCTTTCCGGGACCTTGTATTAATGTGGTATTCCATATCTAGGTCTTCGAGGCACCGAGTCAGACATTTGTGAGACTGTTCATTGGACTTCAGGCGAGTACATTCTCTGATAGTTTCTCATTTATGATATCCTCTATGTTCGTTGTATCTAGTGTAGATATACATGTTCTCTTGACACTATGGTTACACGGATTGGTATATCCGAATCTCGTCATGAGATGTTATTCCTTGGTATATGGTGTATATGGTGCAAGTATTGTTTTATTGGTTATCTTGTACATGTACAGACACCGATTCTCGGGGAGACTAGCTATCTTCTTGGGGAATCTCGTGCCATAACGTACCGTGGTTGGATCTATTATACCAGTCGGGGGTGGGGAGTATTTTAGTGTAGATATGTGATCATACCCTCCTTGTGCATGTCTTGTTTCTTGTGAGTGTTGATCATACACCGCACGTATGATTAACCAGGCCATTATACTCTTGTGCAAGTTCCTAAGCCGATCACATGTTAAAGCTAGTACTCACACACTTAGTCATTAGTATTCTTGTTCTATCAGCATATTGTTCATTATTGTATTTCTTTCCAGTACTTCCTTATTGTCTATACATTTCTTGTATCTATTTATGCATCTTGTTTATCCACAGCTACTTACTGTTACATAGTTTTTATCATTATTTGAGAACTGCTGTTAGGGTTGTACTCTGCTCCTTTCCTGACTGGATATATTTTTCCAGATGACACTGAGGAGTACCCTACCTATTATGGACCCCAGGATGTTGTGGGTTTAGATTCTGAGACCCTGGCTCAAGAGGGACTTATCCCAACTGAGACAGTTGACCCTGGAGTTGTAGCTTTATAGTTTTGTAGTATTCTTTTGTACTGGATTTGTCTCCAGCTTATTTTTGTATTTTTCTTCAGACTCATTGATGTATTATTTTAGACTCATGAGTTGTATTATGACTATTCTATTCTTATCTGATTCGTGTTCATTCTATCTTAGTTCTGTGATTGAGTACACTATCTTTTGGTGGTTCATTATATTAGATAGACTTTCTAGACAGCGTTCTACCGCCGATTCTGCGGCGTAGGCTGGGCGTTGTTTCCGACTAGTACCCTTACCCCGGGTGCGGGTTGTGACACGTTTTTGGTGGTGGCCTATGCAGGTCTAGCTTCACAAGTATGTGATGTCGTGGTAGTGCGACAACTTAGTTGTACTACTGCGAGCCTGCGATAGGATATAGGATATAGGCTGAGATACTCAATCACATCTAGGAAAATTCTTTTGATTCAACTATTCTCCTTTGACGTTGATACTTGATCTCTTAAACTGTCCTTTCCTTGAATATCTGACATCTTGTGCCATATTGATTCTTTCTTTCGTTTTGTCTCAGGATGCCGCCTAAGACTAGATCACAGCAAGGGAGAGCAGTTTCTGAGAGGTCTGCGACATCCCGAGGGCCTGCACCAGTCACTTCTCCGGTGATTGGAGTGTCAGCTGCTTTCGGAGGTCCACCACCCACTCAGAGGACTGTGCCAGCTGTATCTGAGGGGCTTCCACCTCCACCTCCTGTGCCAGCAGAGGCGTCACAGATGTTTACTCTGTTTCATGAGATGCTCGAGGCACAGAGGGCTCAGTCGGAGGCACATCAGAGGCAGACCGACGTTCTACGGCAGGGCATCGAGAGTGCTCATCAGCTTGCTCGTGCTGTAGTTGAGAGAGGAGTTCCGGTCCAGCAGCAGGTTGTTCCTCAGGTTGCTCAGCTTCGGCCAGGCAACATTCAGGACTTCAAGAAACTGGAAACTAGGGTTTTCAAAGGGACGGAGGGCATCGTCTATGCTGATGATTGGCTCGAGGACATTGAGCGTCTTATGAGGGTGTCCCGACTTTCTGAAGATCTGAAGGTTGAGGCGGTAGGACTTCAACTGTTCGACGTCGCTCGTACCTGGTTCAGGAATGAGCCGGTTCTAGTTGACGCAGGACAATCTTGGGAGGTATTCAGAGACCTTTTCAAGAAGAAGTTTTTTGCCCGGATAGACAGGCTTGACTTGGGGAGACAATTTGAGAGTCTCATTCAGGAAAGCATGTCTGTAGAGGAATACGCTGTAGAGTTTGGTAGGCTGAGCCGATTTGCAGAGTATCTGGTGAGGGAGCCGGAGGTTCGAGCTATTCGTTTCCGAGAGGGTCTAAACTGGGAGGTGAAGATTCTCATTCCGTCTTTTTATGAGACATACTCGGAGATACTTGCGGAGGCACGCAAGGTTGAGCGGGATCTGGGTTTGAAGACCAAGAAAGATCGTGATTCTTTTCTGGGGGCCAACGGCAGTGCAGTATCTGCCAAACGTCCTCATTTCCAGTCCAGACCTTTCCAGCAGCCACAGCAGAACCAGACTCCAGCTAGAGCGCCTTTTCACCAGGCACCTCAGCAGCAGAGGCAGTTACAGCAAGCTCTATGCAACTTCTGCAAGAAGCCCGGCCACATCTGGGAAGTTTGCAGAAAGAGGCTAGGAGTTTGTTTGTATTGTGGTACTGAAGGGCATCAATTGAGGGAGTGTCCTCGTCGTGCAGTTCAGGGAGCAGCTCCAGCTCCGAGGGCACAGATGAGACCACCTGCAGCACAACCGAGGGGACCGCTTCCGACACAGCAGCAGCGTTTTGTCCAGCATCAGCAGCAGGGAGGTGCTCGGCAGGGACGAGCGTTTGCTATGACAGTCGAAGAGGAGGAACCCACAGGAGATGTCATCGCAGGTTCTATTCTTCTTGATTCCATTCCAGCTTTAGCTTTGTTTGATAGTGGTGCTTCCCATAGTTTTGTATCTGTTTCTTTTGCTCTAAAGCATGGTTTGGTAGCTGAGTCTTTGCTTAGGACTTGCAAGATCATGACCGGGGGAGGCATTATCCTGGTTAATGATATTTGCAAAGATCGAAGAGTTACTCTGGGAGGCCGGGAGTTGAGTGCGTGTCTACTTGTAATGCCACTTCCGAGCTACGACATTGTACTCGGGATGGATTGGTTGAGTAGGCACCATGCTAGCATAGATTGTAGAGGAGGTAGAGTTTTGTTTGGTCCGCCAGGAGAGCCAGAGTTTGAGTTTGCTAGAGGAACTGCAGAGCAGGAAGAAGGCATTATTTGTGGAGCTATGGTGGAAGACAAGGAGTTGTCGCATCCGTTGATAGCAGAATTTTTGGATGTGTTTCCTGAAGAATTGCCAGGATTGCCGCCAGATCGAGATGTTGAATTTTCTATAGACTTGGTGCCAGGTGCAGAACCGATTTCGCAGCATGTCTATAGAGTAAACAACAGCAAGCTGGTCGAGTTGAAGAAGCAGGTGGACGAATTGCAGGATAAGGGGTTTATCAGATCGAGTTCTTCACCATGGGGAGCCCCGGTATTATTTGTACCGAAGAAGGATGGATCGGTGCGCATGTGCATTGATTACAGGGCTTTGAATAATCTCACTATCAAGAATAAGTATCCTTTGCCACGGATTGATGATCTGTTTGATCAGTTGAGTGGTGCCAAGGTATTTTCTAAGATAGATTTTAGATCAGGCTACCATCAGGTGAAGGTGAAGCCGGGGGACATACCGAAGACTGCTTTTAGAACTCGGTATGGTCAGTTCGAGTTTATGGTGATGCCGTTTGGTTTGACTAATGCACCGGCGGTATTTATGAACTTGATGAACAAGGTGTTCCACCAGTACCTTGACAAGTTCGTGGTGGTGTTCATCGACGACATACTCATATACTCGAGGACACCGGAGGAGCATGAGGAGCATTTGAGGATTGTGTTGGATGTGCTGAGGAAGGAGAAGCTGTATGGAAAGTTGTCCAAATATGAGTTTTTCTTGGACAAGGTGGAATTCTTGGGGCATGTTGTGACTGGTGATGGTATTTCAGTGGATCCGAAGAAGATTTCAGCAGTGGAATCTTGGAAGACTCCGAGTTCGGTAGCAGAGATCAGGAATTTCTTGGGATTGGCAGGCTACTACAGAAAGTTTGTGCAAGATTTTTCGAGGATTGCCGAGCCGATGACCAGACTCACAAGGAAGGATGTGGAGTTTGTTTGGACGGAAGATTGCCAGGCCGCTTTTGAGGAGTTGAAGAAGAGGTTGACGTCTGCTCCTATTTTGACATTGCCATCAGGGTCCGGAGGTTTCACTATTTATAGTGATGCATCGGGAAAGGGTTTAGGTTGTGTTCTTCAGCAGCATGGGAAAGTGATTGCCTATGCATCCAGGCAATTGCGTCCTCATGAAAAGAACTATCCTACCCATGATTTGGAGTTGGCAGCTGTCATATTTGCCCTGAAGTTGTGGAAACATTATTTGTACGAAGAGCGTGTGGAGATCTTCACAGACCATAAAAGCTTGAAGTACGTTTTCACGCAGAAGGAGTTGAACATGAGGCAGCGTCGGTGGTTGGAACTGATGAAGGATTTTGATATCTCTTTGCAATATCATCCTGGGAAGGCCAATGTAGTTGCCGATGCTTTGAGCAGGTATCCGGTAGCTATGTTCTTGACGCAGGATCGATATTTGTTGGAGGACTTGGAGAGCTTGGGCATTGAGGTGATTGTTCCGGGTGGTGCTATGTAGATGTGGGGATTGCAGATACATTCAGATTTGATGGATAGGATCAAGGCAGCACAGTATGATGACGTATCTTTGAGGAGTATCAGAGCTCAGGTGAGAGCAGGATTGGAGGATGATTTCACTATTGCAGAGGATGGATCTTTGAGGCATGGAGTTAGATTGTGTGTGCCTAGTGGGGAGTTGCGAGAGAAGATATTGCAGGAAGCGCATCGCTCTCAGTATTCCATACATCCAGGTGCTAACAAAATGTATCGGGATATGCGAGAGAGTGTGTGGTGGTATGGCATGAAGAGGGAAGTGGCACAGTTTGTATCCAGATGCTTAGTGTGCCAGCAGGTGAAAGCCGAGAGGCAGAGGCCAGGAGGTTTACTTCAGCCATTACCCATTCCAGAGTGGAAGTGGGAACACATTACTATGGATTTTGTGTCCGGACTACCACGATCTCCAGGAGGAAAAGACGCGATTTGGGTCATTGTTGATAGGTTGACCAAGTCGGCCCACTTTTTGCCTTTCAAGGTGGGTTTGTCTACGGAGAAGCTGGCAGAGATATATGTGAGGCAGATCGTTAGGATACATGGAGTTCCCGTCAGCATAGTCTCGGATCGGGATAGTCGTTTCACTTCTCATTTCTGGAGGAGTTTGCAGGAGAGTTTGGGCACTCAGCTCAAGTTCAGTACTGCATATCATCCCCAGACAGATGGGCAGTCAGAGAGGACTATTCAGACTCTCGAGGATATGTTGCGCACTTGTGTACTAGATTTCGGGGGTTCTTGGGAGGACCATCTCCATTTGGTAGAGTTTGCTTACAACAACAGTTACCAGGCCAGTATAGAGATGTCACCTTTTGAAGCTCTATATGGTCGGAGGTGTCGTACTCCTTTGTCTTGGGACGATGTTGGAGAGAGAGTTTTGCTTGGGCCAGAGATGGTTGTGGATGCAGCAGAGAAGGTTCAGTTGATCAGAGACAGACTTCGAGTGGCACAGGACAGACAACGGCATTGGGCCGATAGCCATCGGAGACCCTTGGAGTTTGAGGTATAGTTTAGATTTTATTTTGTGTGCTTGTTCTTGGTTGTTTGTTATAGATAAGTTCTTAAGGTGGTGTTTTGTTCTAGGTGGGTGGTTTGGTGTTTCTGAGGATTTCTCCGACACGAGGCACGATTCGCTTCGGTGGAGGCGGAAAGCTTAGTCCGCGATTCATTGGACCTTTCACTATTCTAGAGAGGGTCGGTGCAGTTGCTTATAGACTAGACTTGCCACCTGCATTGGAGGGAGTGCACAACGTGTTTCATGTGTCGCAGTTGAGACGATACATGGCAGATCCTAGTCATGTATTGGATCACTCAGAGATAGAGGTGGGCCCTACTCTTAGCTATCCAGAGCAGCCAGTTGGAATTCTGGATCGGAGAGAGAAGGTGCTGAGGAACCAGACTATTCCTTTGGTGCGCGTCGCATGGAGGCATCACTCTCCGGGGGAGTCTACCTGGGAGAGAGAGGATGACAAGCGAGAGCGTTATCCATATTTGTTTGTACCTTGAGGGATGTTATTTCTAGTTATGTTCTGTTCATTGTTATGTTCTGTTCATTAGTTAGTTGTGATTCTTTAGTTCTGTTCTGTGATTTTCTGGGGGTAGTTTTCGTCTTTGAATTTCGAGGACAAAATTATTTTAAGGAGGGTAGACTTGTCACTACCACATTTTCTAAGAAAGGGTATTTTGGTAATTTCCTATTTAAATAAATATTGTGCATGGTAAATAATTATTTGTTGTATTATTTAATTATTGTTAGTTATTATTTAATTATTTTAGACTTATTTTAGTGGACCCAACTAGTTTAGTTTGGACCCATGGACCAACATGAATTAATTAGTTAGACTTGGCCCATTTAGAAAGCCCATAGTTAAGGAGATGGATTAAATTAATTAAATGATTAGACTAGAAGCTTCCTTCCTTAATTATTTATTCATGAGAGGCCCCAAGGGGTACATTGGATATTTTACAATTGCTTGGGGGAGGGGCTATGGCCGGCCTATTAAAGAGGGGGGGAAATTTCTCTCTCCTCTCATCTCATTCCAAATCTAGATCTAGAATTCTCCCACTACCAAATTCCCTCCATTCCCAATCCAATTCCCTACCAAATTCATTCCAAATTCTTCCCAATTCACCATTAGAGAAGGAGGAAGCAAGGATCTAGAAGAAGGAAGCAAGGATCTACAAAGAGGAGCAAGGATCTACAATTTGGAAGCAAGTTCATCTCAATTGGAGGTTTAATTGGGAATCCATCTCCCAATAGGTATAATTCAGATTTTCCCATTTAAATAGCTTCTAAATCTGAGATTTAATCATGTAAAATCAACCTATATGTATGTACTACCTATAGGACTTTGTTTTGTGTTCATAGGAGACCCATGGAGAAAGTTATGGTGCTTTTTGTGTCAATTTTGTTGGAATTCCAAATTTACATTTTGTTGTGTGTGTCAATTGATCCTATAGATCAATTGGACAATGAGCTTTGTGTTTGGAGCTAGTGTCGTGTCCATATTGGGATACTTGTGGTTCGTATCCCAACTATTTGGTGATACGTGTCATTTGGGGGTTTTCCTCCGACACGGGGCTTTGAACATGTCGTATTTTGACACGGACACATAGATCTACTTTTGACACTTTGAATTATTCATAAATATTAATTGTGATTTGTTTGTGTCCTTCGGGGTGCAATTGGTTGTGTGTTGGACTCGTGTCGCATGCGTATCCTAGATCTAGTGGGATACGGTGAGATACTCTCCAATTGTGTGTATTTTTGCATAGATCTAATTAATTGTGGTTCAATTCTTATTTCATAATTAGTAAATATATATAGATATTATATATTTATTTTGTGTATTTATTATGGTAATTATTGTAGCATGGATCTATATTTTGTGTGTGCTAATATTATGTACAATATAATATATATAGATTTCTTACATGCAAATATATATGTACTACTTGTTAATAATATAAATTATAAAATATATTGTATGTTTAATTGTGTAATTATATTATTTATAATTATTATGTAATTATTTGGATATTACTGTAAATATTTTAGTTGTGTTTCTAGCCATGTTAATTATGTACATTAATATGTGCATTGTGTTTTGTAATTATTAATATTTTAATGTGCAAATTTATGTGTATATATATATATAAGTATATATATATCTATTTAATTGTTTTATATATGTATATATATATATATATTTATTTATATTGATTTATATAGATTTATATATATATATTTATATATATATTTCCTGTGTTTTAGTGACAGTAAGTTTTAATGACAGTTGAACTGTCATTATTTTGATCGGGTCAGCAGCAGCCGCTGTAGCAGTGGCGGCGGGTATTAATGACAGAGCCGCCACTGTCATTAATACCCATGCAGCGGCGGGAAAACACAGCGAGTTTTCGCGACGGTTTTTCTGCGTCAGTTTCTAACTGTCAGAAATCCGATCAGCAGTGTGTTATTTATTCAGTTTTCTGCGACAGTTTTCAGTGACAGTCAAGACTGTCACTATAAGCTATTTTATTTAAATTTTTGTTTTAACTCCCTGTTTTCAGTGACGCTTTGGCAGTTTTATTTATATTATATATATTATTGTTATATATATATATGTATATATATATATGTGTTTTGTGAGGTATAATAATTATTATAATATAGTATTTTAATTGTATGAATATTGGTTTGCATAAATATTATTTATGATATATATATTATTTGTATTATTAATATACTTTGTGTAAGATTCTTTTGGAATCTATTTGATTCCTAAATTGTTGTAGTTTATCCTATATTATTTTTATAGATGATTTGTAAGGTTGACCTAGGTTTGACCATGTTTGACTTTAGTTAACTTTAGAGTTGACCATAGTTGACTTTTGACTTAGAATTGACTTATTGACCTAGAAATTGCCTAGTTTGACTTGTTCTCTTTCCGGGACCTTGTATTAATGTGGTATTCCATATCTAGGTCTTCGAGGCACCGAGTCAGACATTTGTGAGACTGTTCATTGGACTTCAGGCGAGTACATTCTCTGATAGTTTCTCATTTATGATATCCTCTATGTTCGTTGTATCTAGTGTAGATATACATGTTCTCTTGACACTATGGTTACACGGATTGGTATATCCGGATCTCGTCATGAGATGTTATTCCTTGGTATATGGTGTATATGGTGCAAGTATTATTTTATTGGTTATCTTGTACATGTACAGACACCGATTCTCGGGGAGACTAGCTATCTTCTTGGGGAATCTCGTGCCATAACGTACCGTGGTTGGATCTATTATACCAGTCGGGGGTGGGAAGTATTTTAGTATAGATATGTGATCATACCCTCCTTGTGCATGTCATGTTTCTTGTGAGTGTTGATCATACACCGCACGTATGATTAACCAGGCCATTATACTCTTGTGCAAGTTCCTAAGCCGATCACATGTTAAAGCTAGTACTCACACACTTAGTCATTAGTATTCTTGTTCTATCAGCATATTGTTCATTATTGTATTTCTTTCCAGTACTTCCTTATTGTCTATACATTTCTTGTATCTATTTATGCATCTTGTTTATCCACAGCTACTTACTGTTACATAGTTTTTATCATTATTTGAGAACTGCTGTTAGGGTTGTACTCTGCTCCTTTCCTGACTGGATATATTTTTTCAGATGACACTGAGGAGTACCCTACCTATTATGGACCCCAGGATGTTGTGGGTTTAGATTCTGAGACCCTGGCTCAAGAGGGACTTATCCCAACTGAGACAGTTGACCCTGGAGTTGTAGCTTTATAGTTTTGTAGTATTCTTTTGTACTGGATTTGTCTCCAGCTTATTTCTGTATTTTTTTTCAGACTCATTGATGTATTATTTTAGACTCATGAGTTGTATTGTGACTATTCTATTCTTATCTGAATCGTGTTCATTCTATCTTAGTGCTGTGATTGAGTACACTATCTTTTGGTGGTTCATTATATTAGATAGACTTTCTAGACAACGTTCTACCGCCGATTCTGCGGCGTAGGCTGGGCGTTGTTTCCGACTAGTACCCTTACCCCGGGTGCGGGTCGTGACACTAGGATACTAGCTTCATCATTAGATGACCTCATCATACTCACTAGAAATTATAATCACTTGCATCTAATGCACTAGTTATTAACTTCTATAATACACATGTTTTACTTCACTCTCAAAGGAAGACATATGGTTCCATATCTCTATTGATGTATATATATCTCTCCTCAAACCTTACAGACGGATACACAAATCAGTGATACACTACATATCTTCCATGACCAATCTTGATATTTCTCAACCCATGACATAATATTAACACTCCAGCTTCTATTTTCTGATACTCATGAACTTCCATACTGACACTTATCACCCACTGTGCATCTGCACACAATTTCTAGACACTCTTCTACCTATTGCTTTTAATACATCACTAGTCTCAATATCAGGTGATATACCCATCACTAGTCATAAACTGGTACACTCCTATCTACTCACATCAACCTGTATCATAAGTCCTACTACTTTAGCACAATGTATTATTATTCCCTCACACTCTCCCATACACTTATGGGTACCCTTCTACTATGGCACACTCACTAATACCCTTGATGCATATACATTTCTCTACTCTTGACACACCCAAGTATCAACCACCCAATTGAATATCATGCTCCATTGATTTTCAACACAATTTCTTTGATACTTAATTGTTTACATGGCTCACCCAACTACATAAATTTATGACAATCCAGAACTGGTATGCTGACTCTGATACTAACTCATGGAACCACTACTGATACTCTCTACTCTCCCTTCTGCCTATAGTATCAACACTAACTATAATGACACCTATCATAGAACTATGCTACAAGGTACTATGCTATGGATTATCTCTAGATTGATGTCTATTGCTCACATGCCCAACCAAGAACCACTTACAGACTCACAAGCCATACTCCCAACAGTCAATACTGATACTCAAGATACAGACCTAATTGTAATTCACCAATTATCATACTAACAAGGAACCCTAATGGAATGAAGCTCTATAAGAAACTGGACTAGAGAACTGAAGGTATCTCTACTGCTAAGCTAAGGAACAATGGAACAAAGTCCTATAATAACAGGAGTGGAAAGTTTTGAGATGATACTTTAATAACCAATTTAGGATACAACCTGATAACCATACACGTCTATCCGAAATCATGACACTCAGAATCCTTGTCACGCCAGTAAGCATAGCTGCGATAAACGATAAATCCCATAACTTAGGTATGCACCTCTATAATCATGTTGTCTAGAATCCTCGCTGTGACAACTAGTATAGCTTCAAGAAATTATAAATTTCATAACTAAGATATATACATCCGAAGTCAGGTCCCTAGGTTTTTGCTACTCTAGCTAATATGGCTACGATAAACTCTATGCTCCATAACCAAAGCAGACGTTTCACCTTTCTTACTATCCTCATATGTCATCAGATGATACCATAATTTAGTCCGTAAAATTTCCCTTGATATGAAATCAAGCTCAACAATAATACCAAGAATTTAAATTCGATAATCGATCACCAAGAATCAAAACAATAAGTGGGAGCAGACGAAAAATAAGGAAAAGATTTGAAATAGGAATTATAATATGATTCTCAAGGGTCGTCCCAGGAATCTCTCAAAAAATTAGTGATTGAGTATCCTCTCATCCTAATATCTTATATCCTATAGCCTATATCTCATATCCTATAAAAGGCTCGCAGTAGTACAACTAAGTCATCACACTACCTCGATATCGCACAACTTGTGAAGCCTGACCTGCATGGGCCACCACTAAAAATGTGTCATGACCCGCACCCAATATAGGGATGCAAGTCGGGAACAACGCCCAGCCTACGCCGCAGCATCGGCGATAGAACGCTGTCTTGGTTAACTATACTATCTAAATATCTTACAATAATATAAAATCTGCCAACAATATCTCAACACAAAACTTAATCACAATTCTAGAAGCACGAGGAGATATCAAAGAAGTCTAACATAACTATCCATTCAATATATAACAACACCAATAGAAACAATAATCAAAAACTCAAATATGGGCCGGAAAAAATCTGGTACCAAAGTGCTAAGAAACTTTATGAAAACTAGTGATCCGGATAAACCTCCCGACAATTACTCCAGAACTAGTGGGTCCAAGTCTGCCCCATCTATAAGTCGAAGTCCATAGTATGTCGAACACCAATCTCTCGGATCCTCTAAAAAATATTTTCCAATCAGGAATGGAGCAAAGTATATCTCTAACAGCAGTTCTAATCAATGATATAAACTATGTAACAGTAAATAGATGTGAATATACAAGATGCAACCATAGATACACGAGATATACAATAAGGGAAATATTATAAATAAATACGAGAATAAACAATATGACAATAAACAAGAATACTAATGACTAAGTGTGTAAGTACTAGCTTTAACATGTGATCGGCTTGTGAACTTGCACAAGAACACTTGCACAAGAATAATGGCTTGGTTAGTCATACGTGCGGTGTATGACCAACACTCATATGAAAACAAGACTTACACAAGAAGAGTATGATCACATATCTACACTAAAATACTCCCCACCCCTGACTAGTGTAGGGGATCCAACCATGGTACGCTATGGCACGGGATTTCCCAAGAAGATAGCGACTCTTCCCGAGAATCAGTGTCTGTACATGCACAAGATAATCAATAAAACAAGACTTGCACAAGATATACCATATACAAGGAATAATATCGCATGACGAGATCCAGATATACCAATCCGTGTAATCATCGTGTCAAAAAAATATGGATATCTACACTAGATACAATGAACGTAGAGGATATCATAAATAAGAAACTATCAGAGAATATACTCGTCTGAAGTCTGGTGAATAGTCTCACAGATGTCTGATACGGTGCCTCGAAGACCTAGATATGGAATATAACATCAATACAAGGTTTTGGAAAGAAATAAGTTAAACTACTCACATCTAAGTCAAAGAGCCATTTCTAAGTCAAAATAGTCAAACTAGGTCAACTCTAAGTCAAACCGGTCAAACTTGGTCAAACTACCTATTTCTAGGTTGCATGAGTCTATCTCAATGATATTGGATTCATACATCATGAATCTAGGTCATACAAGCTACATCTTAGGATACTAAGATACCGTATCTCAGGATACGCAAACAATAGATAAATATCACATATCTATAATAAAGCGGTATTAAATATATAAATCCTAATTACAAATGCTAAATGGATACCTTAGTTTTGAACCAACTTGGTATCGCAACACTAAACCTCTATCTTGATAACCAAACCCAATACCGTTGGTATCCTCAATACCTTGGCATTTGCCTTGGTATCTCAAGGTAAATTCAAAATCCATGAGTATAGCTAATATACATATAAACCTCTAAATACCAACTATATGCCAAATATATACTAACATAACTAAAGCATATGCTAATATAACTAACTATTAAATACTACAACTACTCACATATAATACCTATCAATACAATACCTACATAATAACTTACTACCAATATCTATAATATGCATAGTTACATATAGTTAAGAGTCTAACTATTAGGTGTATATATATCTAACTATTTAAATAACAAGTATATAACTAACTACCCACTACTAGTTCATATGCACATATCTACATATATAGTACTTAACTAGAGATACAAGTATATATATATATATAGATCTAATCAATTAACAAGATAAATATCAAACTACTAGTAAATACTAGCTAACGACTACTAACCACTAACTATTAACTAAATAACTCAAGAAACTAACTTATCAATAACCAACTAGCTAACTTACAACTACTAAAATATAGTATACTAATACATAAATACCAATTATGAAATATATATATATATATATATATATATATATATATATATATATATATATATATATATATATATATATATATATATACCAATACCATACATATATTAAATAGCTATAATAATACATATTTATATTTATAACCGTAAAACTGTCACCTAAAGCCGCTGCTGCCGTCGCTAATGCTGCTGATACTGCTGCTAATAATGTTGTTGTTGCTACGGTTAAAGATGTTGTCGCTAATGCTGCTGCTGTCGCTGTCGCTGAAAGCCACTGCTGCTGTTGTTGTATGCGTTGTTGCTGCTAATGCTGCTGCTGTTGCTATTGCTGCTGCTGTTGCAATCACTGCTGTTATTGTTGCTGAAACCATGGCTGCTGTCGCTAAAACCCTGATCCCTCTTCTCTCTCACTCTTATATACTAAAACATATGCAAATATATATATAAATACATATACTTACTACATATATTTATATATATGCACATGCTCATCTATATATACGTATTTACATCTCTACAATAACATATATAGTATAACATACACATATTTTAGTATCATATACATATTTACTCTTAACATCACATATATATATATATATATATATATATATATATATATATATATATATATATATACACACTTGTATGTTATAATTATATATATACTTGCATGATTATATATATATATATATATATATATATATATATATATATATATAACATAACATAACATATATATATATATATATATATATATATATATATATATATATATATACATATAACTTATATAAATACACTACTATATATATACACTACTATAATTAATAGCTATTACATATATAGAAGTATAACTACATTTATATATATATATATATATATATATATATATATATATATATATATAACACATAGGTAAATAGATATATAATACACTAACACATAAATATATATATATATATATATATATATATATATATATATATATATATATATATATATATATATATATATATATATATATATATAATTACATATTATAAAGACTAAGAATAATGGAATTAGATCTAAAAATAAAATACACAACACATGGAGTGTATCGCACCCGTATCACACTAGATCTATGATACGCTTGCGACACGAGTCCACCACACATCCAAACATACCCCGAAGGACATGAGCAATTCTAATATATTATTTATGAACAATAGGAAGAGTCAAACATAAATCTACATTTTGGTGTCAAAATGTGACATGTACAAAGTCCCGTGTCGGAGGAAAAATCCCTAAATCAACACGTATCACCAAATTATTGGGATACGACCTACACATACCCAATTATGGACATGACACTAGCCCCAACACACAAGCACATGCCAAATTGATCTATAGGACCAATTAACACACACAACAAGTGCCAATCTAGGAATTTTCCTAAAATTGACACAAAATGCACCATAACTTTCTCAATAGGCCTCCTATGAACACAAAACCAAATCCTATGGGTAGCCTATGCATATGGGTTGATTTCTCATGGTTAAATCTCAGATTTAGAACCTAAATTAAGGGGAAAAATTGAATTGTATCTTTTAGAAGATGGATTCCTAATCAAACCTCCAAAATTGGTAAAATTGGCCTTCAACTTGTAAATCATTGCTCCTCTTTATAGATCAATGCTTCCTTCTTGTAGATCCTTGCTCTACTAGTCTCCAATGGTGCTTTGGGAAGGAATTGGGTGAAATTTTGGTAGGAATTTGATAGAATTTGGTTGAGGAAAATTCTAGATCTAGATTTGGAATAAAAAATAAAGAGAGAGAAAGTTTTCATCCCCTTTATATAGGCCTCACTTGCCCCCTCCCTCAAGCTACTATATAAAGTCTAAAATACCCCTTGTGGTCTTTCATGAAGAAATTAATTAAGGAGGGAAGGTTCTAGTTTAATGGGTTTAACATAATTAATCATCCTCCTAATGATTGGGCTTCTAATTATTAGGCTCAATTCTAACTAGAATTAAATGTTGGTCCATGAGTCTAAACTAAACTAGTTAGGTCCACTAACACAAGTTCAAAAATAAATCTAACAAGCTAACAATAAATAAATAATACAATAAATAAACATTCAACATGCACAATATTTAATTAATTACCAAATGACTAAAATACCCTTTTCTAGAAAATATGGTAGTGACACCTTGCAAACATCACTGACCAGGATAATGCCACCTCCGATCGTGATCTTGCAAGTCCTCGCCAACGGTTTAGACTCAAGAAAATATCTCAGAGCAAAAGATACAGATACAAAACTATGAGAATCACCGGAATCAAATAAAGCATGAGCTAGAAAAAAAAAGCAAGATAAACTGAACCTGAGATAACATCGCCGACTGGCACCTCCTCCTCGACAGTCAAGGCAAAAGCTTGCCCTTATCGCTGAGAACCTCTCTGCTGATGCTGGTGCTAAGAAAACTGCTTCTATTGCGGTGGTAGAGGTTCTCTCTGTTGTCCCGCTGGTGGTCTCGCCGGTGCTCTCTGTGCTTGAGCTTCGCCCTGAGCTGGACGAGTTGGAACCTTAGGACAAGCTCTCAACTGAGGGTCTCCTGGTCTGCAGAATAAGCACTGGCCCAATCTTATCCTGCATGCATCCTATCCATGTCCTTGCTTCTTATAAAAAGTACAAGGAACAGCTGCCCTCTGGATCTGGTGCATCTGTTGTGCCGGCGCTCTGGCTGGTCCGTGATACTGCTGCCTCGGATGCTGAAAATATCTGTGGTGCTGCTGTTGGAAATAATGCCTCTTTATTAGACTCGTGTTGGTACTGGATCCTCCTGTGTCCCTCGGCCTCTTAGAACCAAGCTCTAAATCATCCCCTGCCTGCTGCGCCTGTCGGAGAATCTCCTCGAAAGTAGCGGTAGGATCTCCATTGGTATGGGATTTGACCTCCCGATTCAGGCCCTTGCTGAACTTCCTGGCTCTCCCTCTGGGGTTTTACCCATCCACAAAGTGACCTAGTCTGCAATACTCTGCCGCATGCTCATCCACCGACATACCTCCCTGAATGAGGTACTGGAATTGGCTCTCTAGAGATGTCAGAGCCATGTCTGAACTATGTTAACATAATGTCGAACATTATGCACCCCGCTGCCTCTGTCTGTAACATCTCTGTAATCTGTGCCATCCGCAGGTTCCGTTCGATGTCTTCGATCCAATCATCAGCATAAAGGATCCCTTATGTGCCTCTAAAGTCCTTCGGGCCCATCCTCTTGAAGTCTATGATGGTCCCCGGCCTCGGCTGCTGCGGGATAAAGTGAGGTGGTGTCGTCTGTGGCTGGACTGTGGAAGCTCTCTCAACTGCTGCAAGCGCAATCTGGTGAGCATTCTCCATGATCTGTCGCAGGACCTCTGATTGACGCTGCTGCGCCTCCATCATCTGCTGAAAGAGCGCGAATATCTACGTCTGATCGACTGCGGGTGGTGGGGGTGGAAGATCCCTTGGAACTGTCTATGATGTCCTCAGTACCAGAGGTGGAGCACCTCCAAAAGCTGCTGCAGATACGCCCACCTGGACTGGTGAAGCTGACCTCCAAAAGGTATGCGTTGGAACATCGTCTGAGGGTGTTGCCCTCATGGGTGATAAAGTGACTGACCGTGCCGTCGTGGCACCTGAGCGTTGGGAACGCGTCTTCGGCGGCATCCTGAAGATAGGTTGAAATAAGGAATCAATATTGAATACGATACGATATCATCAAAGAAGGACAAAATTTATTCAAAGTAAAGCAAATATTCAAATAAATAAGGATTGCAAACCAGATATTGGAATATTTTCTAGTTGTAATTGAGTAAACTCTCATCCTAATCCTATTTCCTAAAGCAGGCTCGTAGCAGTACTCTAGGCAAGCACCACTATGATATCGCACTAATTGCGAATCTAGACCTGCATGGGCCACCACTAAAAATGTGTTACAACCCACACCCAGATATTCGGGCACGAGTACGTGGGTACGTCCAGCCTACGCCGCAGAATCGGCGGTAGAACATTATCTGGGTCAACTCTAACTAACTAACATCTCAATAATATAATATGGTACCTGTCAATCATCTCAACTCCAAACGAAGGAACAATATGGTATCTCACAAATATAACTAAACTCAATCATAATGCAAACTAAGAAAGATAAAGCACGAATGGAATAGCGAAAAAAAGAACAAGATACAATCCACAAGTCTGAAATAATATACAAGCCATGAATCTCAACAAATATAGTCTAATACAAGTCCAACACAAAATAAACTAAACCTTCTTGGGCTCTGCAACTAACTCCTCCTGGTCTACAGGAGTATTCTCTAAAGGTACACTGTCCTGCGGCCAGTAGAATATAGGATATTGCTCTATAAGCCAGTCATCTAGAAAAATATATCCAGTCAGGATTGGAGCAAAGTACATACCTCTGAAAGCAGTTTTAATACATAATCGAGCATATAAAATAGATAATAGAAATGAAATACAATATCACTAAATATATGCATGAAATAAACAAGGGTGAACAGGTAATATACGAGAATAGAGAACAATAATATGAATATCTGCAATATGAGAAAATAAACTAAAATCTAACTAATGTGTGTTACGCCCCAGTCCCAAAATACCGAGGGACCAGACACGTGTCAATGGCCAGCAGCACGCACCGATGGACAAACCCAATTTAATGGATCCATCAGGGCATACTTAAGCTGTAAAACAAGTCTACGACAACATGGCACAACTAATCTCATCCACATAAGATATAAAATATGATCCACAGAATATAAGGAATGTAAGTCATCAACCAGTCTCAACAAATGCTTCGGGGAACAACCCAATAAATATCTGATACAATGGTTTAACAGACCAAAATATAATGACTGAAATAAATAAATACTGAGCATGAAACATAGATGCTCAGGAAAAGTCTTCAGCTGACACCTCGTCCTCGGGTGTCGGTACAGCTCCGGTATTAGTTTCTGCTCCGGTCCCGTATACCTCGGGATAGATCTCGTCTGCAAATCCTGGGGACATAATCCATTCCAGGTCCTCAGGGGACATAACAAGGTACAGATAACACAAGCCAAAATAAATGCAGTGCAGCAGATAATGAATAAAATAAATAGGGTAAGTAAGTAACCATCTATGTGAAATGCAAGTGAGAGCATCACGAGTACTCAGGCTGAGCCACTACAAGCTCTGTGTCGGGGAGCCGGTAGCGGTAATAACACGTAATGTGCCTAGCTCTGCTACGAGAGTCTACGGCCTCACAATAGTAGTAGATATATATATGAAATAGCCTGTAGTCTGTGTGTCTCTCCCCACCCAATGTAACCATGCATATCATGACCATAACGTCTCATGTCCATGTCAAGCGGGATCATAGCTAATGCATCAAGTCATAATGTATCTAAGAATATAGTATCTCTGTCAAGTCCTGTATCCTATACAGAATCACCATGAATATCTCAAGAAGATCCTGTCTCATAAATAGTGTCAAGTGTCCTAGGTCATAGCATACTCGGTAAGACAAGTACGAGAATATAAAGTGTCATGAACGTCCATCTCTAGATGATAATACACAACGCCGCGTACGGTGTTGGCACCCGACTATTAATCGGACGCTAAGTAAGTCACACGGTCCTAGGTTAAGCATGCACAATAATGTAAATGAAGCAAGGAAAATATGTAACAATACTGCAGAGTTTGGCAAGGTACACTTGCCTGGGGTCCTGTTGCTGGTATGAATCAGAGTCCAAGTCACAGTCCAAATAGACTATGTATTACAAATTTACCATGTCAAAAGATAATTTATTTTAAATTTATTTAATTCTAGAATAATTACTCTAAAATCCTATTTTAATCTTATTATTCTGATTTTTATGTTAATTCCTAAATTTTGTCCAAAGAAACTGAATTTTATCAACTCGAGACTCATGGCACGCAAATCAAGGCGATCTGTTGACCAAAAAGTCAACCGACACAAACTCGACTTTCATGCATGATTTCCTATAGATTTCAGCATCAAAAACATACTAGAATTTACAGCTCGTCCGAATTCAAATTTGTTTGGGAATTATGGCACATACAAATTTTGTATTGTGCACCGATGGTTAAATTCTAACATAGAGGTTCTACAGAATTAAAAGTATGTAAATACTTCGAATTAAATTCTGGGAAAAATATATGTCGATGATCTCGACATTAGCTTTCCGAAACTTTAAACGGTTCATGATTCTGATTCGGGGTTCTCACGAAATTATGAAAACATCGAAACACGTCTATTTTTGGACATACTGTGCTCTACGAATTTTCCAGAATTTAATACTAATAATTTCGAAATTTTTTTTATATAATCAGAAAGCTAACCTCAATATCTTTCTAACGCAAGAAACTAGGCCTCGTTTGGAGTCCGGAGCTATGCGCAATGGCTTTTGGAAGATGAAGAAACCCTAGATGATAATTCTCCCAAATCTCTCTCTCTCTAAAATAATGAGATAATTAGGGTTATTATATTATATATATATATAGATGTACCTGCGGCTGAATGGATATCCACAGGCTGACATGTGTCAGAATCTGATTGGATGATTTTATTTATATTATTTATTTTTAATTTGCCTTTATCAACACATTATTTAAGTCATTTTAAATCTAAATAACTCAAAATAAACATTAAAAATAATCATAAAAATATGGAAAAATTACAGAAAATATATTTTGAACCGAAAAATCCTACAAAAATATTTGGGATAATTTTATATTCATAAATTTCCTACTATAATTAGGAGAAGCTCTAAAAATTAGTTTTGCCATAAAACTAAAAATAAATACTAACATTATTCCAAAAATTCTGAAATAATTCCAGAAAATATATAATAATATTATAAACCTTAGAAAATAATGTGGGTCCATTCTATATTCCTGGGCTTGCACCATAAATTCTACAAGTCTAAAAATTAGTTATTAGCCTAAATAACTCCCAATAAATACTAAAAATACTCAGAAAATTCCAAAAAACTTCTAGAAAATATATTTTATTATTTAGAAACTAAAATAAAAGTTTGGGATATTTTTAATTATATTTTAATCTAAAATAAATTCTTGAAAATTCTAGAAAATTACAGAAAATTACGAAAAATCTAAATTAAAAATTTCTGAAAAATCAGGGGTTACAATCTACCCAACTTATAAAAATTTCGTCCTCGAAATTAAAATTATGCCATGGTAGAAGTCAAGGATGGTCTAAGATTTGCATTGGTTAAAATGCAAGGCTAGATTTAACGGAGTGGACGATGTTGCACGTTGCACATTGTCACGCCCCAGTCCCCAAAAATGCCGAGGGACTGGAGATGCGTAGCAATGGCCAGCAGCACGCACCGATGGATAACCCAATTTAATGGAGCCATCAGGGCGTACTTAAGCTGTAAATAAGGTCCATTACACAAGTCACACTAATCTCAACCATAAAGATAAAGGAATAAACTGCATAATCAAATGGAATAATGTATCAACAACATCACCGCAAGTCAGTCGAAGAAACGATCCGACTTAAGTCTGAATAAACTGGCTCTATAGGCCAGGAACAAAAGAGATAAACATGAAATAAATAAATGAGTACTGGGGCAGTCACTCAGGAGAAGTCCTCAGCAGTCATCTCGTCTTCAGTGTTTGGTTCAGCTCCAGCAATAGCTTCTGCTCCGGTCCCGTATACCTCGGGATACTGCTCCTCAGCTAAACCTGGGGACATAATCCATTCCAGGTCCTCAGTGGACATAGCAAGGCACAAGATAAAACAAGCCAACTGAATAAGCAGTGCAATAAATAAATGAACAACAGGGTAAACTAAGTAACCATCTATGTGATATGCAAATGAGAGCAACACTAGTACTCAGGCTGAGACCGCTACAAGCTCTGTGTCGGGGAGCCGGTAGCAGTAATAACACGTAAAGGGTCTAGCTCTGCTGGAGAGTCTACAACCTCAAAATAATAGTAGATATATATATAGAACAGCCTGTAGCCTGTGTGTCTCTCCCCACCCAATGTAATCACGCAAGCCATGACCATAATGTCTCATGTCCATGTTAGCGGGATTATAACTAATGCAACAAGTCATACTGTCTATAAATAAATAACTCTGTCAAGTCCTGTATCCTATTCAGAATCCCCACGAATATCTCCGGAAGATTCTGTCCATGATAGTGTCAAGTGTCCTGGGTTGTAGGGTACTTGATAGGTCAAGTACAAAATAAGGGGATCGTAAATCCATCTCTAAATGACGAACCCAACACCGCGTACGGTGTCAGTACCCGACTATGATCGGACACTAGGTACGTCATACGTTCCCTAGGTTAAACAGTTAAAAACAGTTTATATGATTTAGCACAAGACATCCAGCAGAGTATTTTTTTACAGAAAATATGAAAATAATGACTGCAAGATTGGCAAGGTGCACTTGCCTGAGGTTTGGATTCCACTTAGGTCCTGGTTTCGGAATTTCCAAAAATGTCTCCGAAAGCTGAAATAAACAGTACCATCACGCTCAGAAGATGTCAAACAGCTAGGATCGCCTGTCCTTGGGTCCAATTTGGAGACAAGGGCAAAAACGACAATTTCGGCCCAAAACGGGGTCCACCGGTGGGCCCGCTTTGCACCGAAAAACGTGCCAGGGTCAATGGTCTCCAAATTCACCAAACTTAGTGTCAACAGGTCAGGAACGCTGATACGAACCCAACGGAACTTTCAGATTTGAATTCCGATGAGCCGATCACAAAATCGCCCGTCGAGCGGGGCCTGTGGGGCCCACGACACGCGATTTTGTCAACGTTCTCAGAATCGGACCAAACTTGACCCACAGGACCAGCGTATCGCCACGAGTCCGATGGCGCAAGTTTCGTCTCGATCCGACGTGTGTGCACGAAGTTAGGGTGAATTGCAGAAAAGACGGATACGGAGCGATGTCCGCGAATACGCGTTGATTCCGGTGTGCACGCACACCCGAATCAGCTTCCGCAAAATCCCACACGTCCGTATCGACGAGGCGCACGTATCTATGAAGACCGCACGCGACCAAGTCATCCCGTTTGGCGGGGCGTACTCAGTTCCGGGGTGAAACAGGGTCTGGTTTTTTCCTGTTTTTGGATCGCGGTGTGCGATCACCACAGGATGCGATGCCCCGAGCGGTTTGTCCGGGCACCGAGAGGGTCATACAGGCTTCGCGTAGAAATTTACGGAATCGAAAACAGAGATCCGAGGTGCAAGTTATAAGTACCTGAAGGGGACCCGAGAAACCGAGTTTCGAGTTGCGTCCGACACATGTCGGATACCAAATCGAAAGCTAGGGTTAGGGTTTGGGCTGTGTCCGCGCACTGCTGCTGTGTCCGACGCTTTGGGCAGAACTGCAGTGGCCGGGGTGAACGCTGGTGGCTCTCGCGGAGGGGAGGAGGTCGTCGATCGGTCGGCTAGGGCGGTTCCGAGGGGTCGGCCGGCGTCGTGTCCACGCGAGGGTCGGCTCGGCCTGGAAAGGGGGTTTAGCTCTGGAGGAGGAGGAGGAAGAAGAAGGGGAGCTGGAGAGGGGCGGCTCTCGGCGGGTGGGTGGCGGCGCTGGTCTGCGGAGGGCGGCGGGGAGCTAGGGTTGCCGGAGTTAGGTTTGGGGTGAGGAATCTGGAGGAGGAGAAGGGAAGGAGGGGGATTTATAAGGGGGCTGCGGGAGGGCTGGCCGGGGTGTCGTGGCCGAGGGATCCGGAGGGGAGGCGACGTGGTCGCCGGAAATCGCGGCGGCGGCGGAGTTCACGGGGAGAGGGAGTCGTGGGTGACAGGGGTGATGGAGCGGGTCGGGTCGGGCGGCGGGCTCCGGGTGAGCGGACCCGCCCGACCCGCTAGGGGGTGGAAGCTGGGCTGGGTTCTCTTAGGTGCTGACGGGCTCGGCCCACTGGGCCGGGCCGGGCCCAAAACCAATAAAAAATAATAATAATTATTATAAATATCAGTAATTAATTAATTTAATTTGGAAATTAGTTTTTAGGCTTTTAAAAATAGGTCTGAGGCCCAATAAAATCCCAAAAAATTACCCTAAGTCTGGTTTTCTATTTTACACCATAAAATCATATTTTCATTTCATTTTAATATTATTTATTGGCAATTAAAAATTACAAACTCACTACAGGGCCTATGTAAATTACTGAAAATTTGCATATTAATTCCAAAAATTGATTTTAAAAAAATTTTAGAAAATTTTAGGGTGTTTACAATTTACCCCCCTTAAGAGGATTGCGTCCTCGCAATCGAAGGGTAAACAATAAAGACAGAATTTACAGAATTAAAATGCTTAGGTTCTACCTGATTCTGCAAATAGGTGTGGATAACGCTGCCGCATAATATCTTCTCGCTCCCAGGTCGATTCGCCAGGAGAGTGCTGCTTCCAAGCTACTCGAACCAGCCTGATTGTCTGCCCTCGCAGTGTCTTCTCGCTGGTGTCGAGTATACCCACTGGCTGTTCCTCGTATCTCAGGCTAGGTCCCACTGAAATCTCAGAATGATCAACTATATGGCTTGGGTCCGTCACATATCTCCTCAGTTGTGAGACGTGGAATACGTCATGCACTCCCTCTAAGGATGGAGGTAATGCAAGACGGTAAGCCACCTCACCAATGCGCTCTAAGATATCAAATGGCCCAATGTACCTTGGGCTTAACTTGCCTCTGCTGCCAAATCTGATAGTACCTCTAGTGGGCGAGATCCTCAAAAATACATGCTCTCCTTCCTTGAACTCCAGGGGTCGTCTGTGTGCATCGGCCCAGTGCTTCTGTCTATCCTGGGCTGCACGGAGATGGTTCTGAATCTGTTTTACTTTCTCTACTGTCTCTGTTACCAACTCTGGACCCAGTATTTGACGTTTGCCAACGTCGCTCCAGCATATTGGCGATCTGCACTTCCTTCCGTACAGCGCCTCGAAAGGTGCCATCTGAATGCTTGCCTGATAGCTGTTGTTGTAGGAGAACTCCACTAAGTGCAGGTGATCTTCCCAAGATCCTCCGAAGTCCAGTATACAAGATCGCAGCATGTCTTCTAGGATCTGAATTGTGCGCTCTGATTGGCCATCTGTCTGAGGATGATAGGCAGTACTGAACTTGAGCCTGGTGCCGAGACTCTCTTGCATGCTTCGCCAGAAGTGAGATATAAATCTCGAGTCTCGATCTGATACAATACTAACCGGCACTCCATGTAATTTTACGATCTGACGCATATACATGTCGGCTAGTACTTCCGTGGATTGTCCAACTCTGAACGGCAAGAAGTGAGCCGACTTAGTGAGCCGATCCACGATGACCCATACTGCATCCTTTCCACTAGGGCTTCTTGGAAATCCCGTGACGAAGTCCATGGTAATATGCTCCCACTTCCATTCAAGGATGGGAAGTGGCTGCAACATACCTGCAGTCCTTTGGTGCTCGGCCTTCACCTGTTGGCAGACTAAGCATTTTGCCACAAAGCGGGCAATCTCCCTTTTCATTCCATGCCACCAGTAATATTGTCTTAAGTCCCGGTACATCTTGGTTCCTCCTGGATGAACCGAGTATATGGAGCTATGGGCTTCTGTCATCAACTCCTGCCTTAATTCTCCATTTGGAACACATAGGCGATTCCCGCACCTTAATGTTCCGTCCTCGTGGATGCGAAGTCCCGTCTGCAAGCCTGCTTCTGTTCTTTCTCTCAGCCTTCGGAATCTGGCATCATTAGGCAAAGCTTCCTTGATTCTCTCCACCAGCGATGACTTCACTTCAAGGTTAGCCAGCAAACCATTTTGTCCAGGTAGAACAATCTCTATCTGAAGATCTTGCAAGTCTTGTAATAGCTGAGGCTGCTGCGTTAAGAAATAAGTCGAGGGTTTTCTGCTGAGGACGTCGGCTACAACATTTGCTTTCCCTGGGTGGTACTGCAGATCGATGTCAAAGTCCACCACCAACTCAAGCCAACGCCTTTGCCTCATGTTGAGCTCCTTCTGGGTATAAACATACTTCAAGCTCTTATGATCAGTGAATATCTCGACCTTCTCTCCATACAGATAATGTCTCCAGATCTTCAATGCAAAAATCACTGCAGCTAGCTCCAGGTCGTGCGTTGGGTAGTTTTTCTCGTGGACCTTCAGCTGCCTCGATGCATAAGCGATAACCTTGCCATGTTGCATCAAGACACAACCTAGTCCACTACCGGACGCATCACTATAAACAACAAAACCTCCTGACCCTGAGGGAAGAGTCAAGACTGGTGCTGTTGTTAGACGCCTCTTCAATTCTTCAAAGGCATTCTGGCATTCTTCCGTCCATAGGAACTCCTGATCCTTCCGTGTCAGCTTAGTCATCGGCTCTGCGATTCTTGAAAAATTTTCTACGAACCGCCGGTAATATCCAGCAAGTCCAAGAAAACTTCTCACTTCTGCAACAGAGGTAGGGGTAGGCCAGGTTTCTATAGCAGTAACTTTTTCTGGGTCCACAGACAGTCCTTCACCTGAGATAATATGCCCTAAGAATGGCACCTTGTCCATACAGAACTCACATTTGCTGAGCTTGGCATACAACTTCTCCCTTCTCAAGGTTTCTAGCACAATTCTAAGGTGTTCCTCGTGCTCTTCGTGGTTCTTGGAGTAGATTAGGATATCATCAATGAATACCACCACGAACTTATCCAAGTACTGATGGAAGACCCCGTTCATCAAACTCATAAATACGGCGGGTGCGTTGGTTAAACCAAACAGCATAACTAGGAACTCATAATGCCCATACTTAGTTCTGAAGGCCGTCTTTGGGATATCTTCCTTCTTCACCCTAATCTGGTGATAACCGAATCTAAGGTCAATCTTTGAGAATACCTTAGCACCACTCAATTGGTCAAACAAATCATCAATGCGTGGTAATGGGTACCGGTTCTTAATAGTTACAGCATTAAGGGCTCTGTAATCAATGCACAGTCGTACAGATCCGTCCTTCTTGGGTACAAAAAGTATAGGTGCTCCCCATGGTGAAACACTGGGCCGGATAAATCCTTTCTCCAGAAGGTCGTCCAGTTGTGTTTTCAGCTCCACTAACTCCTTAGGTGCTAGCCGATATACCGATGAAGTGATAGGTTCGGCTCCTGGAGTTAGGTCTATTGTGAATTCTATCTCCCGATCAGGTGGTAAACCTGGAAGGTCGTCGGGAAATACATCCACAAATTCCGTTATGACTCTTGGGTAACTTGAATCTTCTTCTACAGTCAATACCCTAAGAGTTGGCTGGACCCCTTGTTCTACAGCTCCTCGTAGAAATTCAAACTCAGGAAGGCTAGGGGGTCTAAATATCACTTTTCCAAGCCGACAATCCAGTGTCGCATGGTACTGACTTAACCAGTCCATACCAAGTACAACATCGTAATCAGGCATAGAAAAGATCAGAAATTGGGCTCGCATCTCTCGGCCACAGACTACTACCGAACATGATCTACAAGCATCACTAACCGGGATAATTCCACCTCCCGTTAGTATTCTCTTCATCTTCGAGAGAGGTGCGGTAGCTATTCTATGTGTGGCTACGAAGCTAGCAGCAATAAATGAATGCGAAGCTCCAGAATCAAATAATGCTACAGCAGGAATTAAAGCTACTAATATGGTACCTGCTATCACTTCGCCTGCAGTAGCTTCCTCAGTGACTGCTAGTGCATATGCCTGACCTCGTCCCGGAGCGGGACCCCTTTGCTGACGAGCTTGTTGGAACAATGCTGCCTGAGGTGGTAGAGGTGGCTTGGCTCCTCCAGGCCCTGTCTGAGTTGCTCCCCCAGCTGGAAGAGCTGCAGGTGGAGCTGGTCGATTCGGAACTCCCTCTCGACGTTCCGAGCAGTCCTTTGAGAAGTGTTGTCCAGATCCGCAAACCAGGCAGAGTCCCAGCTTGCGTCGACATTCCTTTTCAATATGTCCTACCTTGATGCAGTAGTGGCAAGTAGGCAGGTTCTTAGTTGCTGCTCTTGGAGGCGGACTCTTCTGGGGCCGTTTAGCAGATTCCCCTGGTGATGACTTGGACGGTGCTGAGGAGAAGGGACGTTTCAGGCTTGATTCCCTCCGAGTAATGCGCTCCAGCCGACGTGCTGCAGCTAGGACGTCGGTGTAAGAGGTGGGCGCGACTGATCCGATTAACTTCTGAAGCTCGAACCTGAGCCCATCAAAGAACTTCTCCGCCTTCTCCTCTTCGGTAGGAATTAGCGAAGGGGCGAAGCGGCTCAGGCGAATGAATTCGGCGTTATATTCCTCCACCGTCATGTTGCCCTGGATCAGGCGGTTGAATCTGTCTCGGAGTTCTGACCGAGCCACAGCAGGGATGTATATTTCCTGGAAGAGTCTGGAGAACTCCTCCCAGGTAACCTGATCATGTCCGAGCCTTCTTTCTTCGGACAGCCACCAATGATGCGCGTTGTCCGTCAGTTGCATCCTGACGGCAGTCATCCATTTGTCCCTTGGTAGTTCGGCGGCCTCCAACTGATGATGTGTGTTTGTAAGCCATTCATGCACTTCAGTTGGTCCTTCCTTGCCCGAGAAGGTACGGGGCTTGAGTTGACGGAAATCCGTAATAGATCCCGTCGTTGGCCGCCTATTTGGTGGATTTGCATGCTCCAATGCTGCGACCAGGCTGTTCCTTAGGTTCTCGGCCTCTCGGCGTTGGGTCTCCTGTTGAATCTGTTGTTGTGCCTGCATCATGGCGTAGAACATCTGGAATATTTGCTGACCGTCCATTGCCTGTCCTGGGGGAAAGACAGGCATCGCAGGAGGGAACTGGGGAGGAGGCGGGATGTCATCACGCCTGAACCTGGAACTTGGCTGGCCAGTTTGATTGCTTTGAGAGGATTGTCCTCTGGTATCTGGCGTCGTTCCAGCTTCGCAGGTAAACCCTGCTTCAGTTGGTGTTCCCAAGTGGGTCTCGTCACTACGTCTGGGATCCATAACTCTGCATCAAAAGAAAACAATGAGAACGCACAGAGGAATCAAAATAGGATGCAGTTCAAGCAATTTAATTGAATTCGACATAGAGTTCAAAAATGATTAAATCAATGGATGAGATCCTATAACCTATCTTATTGCAGGCCTGTCCGGTCCCTAAGTTGAAACTGAATAATTTAGTTTGGACCTGCATGGGCCACCACAAAAACCATGTCACACCCCAGTCCCCAAAAATGCCGAGGGACTGGAGATGCGTAGCAATGGCCAGCAGCACGCACCGATGGATAACCCAATTTAATGGAGCCATCAGGGGGTACTTAAGCTGTAAATAAGGTCCATTACACAAGTCACACTAATCTCAACCATAAAGATAAAGGAATAAACTGTATAATCAAATGGAATAATGTATCAACAACATTACCGCAAGTCAGTCGAAGAAACGATCCGACTTAAGTCTGAATAAACTGGCTCTATAGGCCAGGAACAAAAGAGATAAACATGAAATAAATAAATGAGTACTGGGGCAGTCACTCAGGAGAAGTCCTCAGCAGTCACCTCGTCTTCAGTGTTTGGTTCAGCTCCAGCAATAGCTTCTGCTCCGGTCCCGTATACCTCGGGATACTGCTCCTCAGCTAAACCTGGGGACATAATCCATTCCAGGTCCTCAGTGGACATAGCAAGGCACAAGATAAAACAAGCCAACTGAATAAGCAGTGCAATAAATAAATGAACAACAGGGTAAACTAAGTAACCATCTATGTGATATGCAAATGAGAGCAACACTAGTACTCAGGCTGAGACCGCTACAAGCTCTGTGTCGGGGAGCCGGTAGCAGTAATAACACGTAAAGGGTCTAGTTCTGCTGGAGAGTCTACAACCTCACAATAATAGTAGATATATATATAGAACAGCCTGTAGCCTGTGTGTCTCTCCCCACCCAATGTAATCACGCAAGCCATGACCATAATGTCTCATGTCCATGTTAGCGGGATTATAACTAATGCAACAAGTCATACTGTCTATAAATAAATAACTCTATCAAGTCCTGTATCCTATTCAGAATCCCCACGAATATCTCCGGAAGATTCTGTCCATGATAGTGTCAAGTGTCCTGGGTTGTAGGGTACTTGATAGGTCAAGTACAAAATAAGGGGATCGTAAATCCATCTCTAAATGACGAACCCAACACCGCGTACGGTGTCAGTACCCGACTATGATCGGACACTAGGTACGTCATACGTTCCCTAGGTTAAACAGTTAAAAACAGTTTATATGATTTAGCACAAGACATCCAGCAGAGTATTTTTTTACAGAAAATATGAAAATAATGACTGCAAGATTGGCAAGGTGCACTTGCCTGAGGTTTGGATTCCACTTAGGTCCTGGTTTCGGAATTTCCAGAAATGTCTCCGAAAGCTGAAATAAACAGTACCATCACGCTCAGAAGATGTCAAACAACTAGGATCGCCTGTCCTTGGGTCCAATTTGGAGACAAGGGCAAAAACGACAATTTCGGCCCAAAACGGGGTCCAATGGTCTCCAAATTCACCAAACTTAGTGTCAACAGGTCAGGAACGCTGATACGAACCCAACGGAACTTTCAGATTTGAATTCCGATGAGCCGATCACAAAATCGCCCGTCGAGCGGGGCCTGTGGGGCCCACGACACGCGATTTCGTCAACGTTCTCAGAATCGGACCAAACTTGACCCACAGGACCAGCGTATCGCCACGAGTCTGATGGCGCAAGTTTTGTTTCGATCCGACGTGTGTGCACGAAGTTAGGGTGAATTGCAGAAAAGGCGGATACGGAGCGATGTCCGCGGATACGCGTTGATTCCTGTGTGCACGCACACCCGAATCAGCTTCCGCAAAATCCTACACGTCCGTATTGACAAGACGCATGTATCTGTAAAGACCGCACGCGACCAAGTCGTCCCGTTTGGCGGGACGTACTCAGTTCCGGGGTGAAACAGGGTCTGGTTTTTTCCTGTTTTTGGATCGCGGTGTGCGATCACCACAGGATGCGATGCCCCGAGCGGTTTGTCCGGGCACCGAGAGGGTCATACAGGCTTCACGTAGAAATTTACGGAATCGAAAACAGAGATCCGAGGTGCAAGTTACGAGTACCTGAAGGGGACCCGAGAAACCGAGTTTCGAGTTGTGTCCGACACGTGTCGGATACCAAATCGAAAGCTAGGGTTAGGGTTTGGGCTGTGTCCGCGCACTGCTGCTGTGTCCGAGGCTTTGGGCCGAACTGCAGTGGCCGGGGTGAACGCTGGTGGCTCTCGCGGAGGGGAGGAGGTCGTCGATCGGCCGGCTAGGGCGGCGCCGAGGGGTCGGCCGGCATCGTGTCCACGCGAGGGTCGGCTCGGCCTGGAAAGGGGGTTTAGCTCTGGAGGAGGAGGAGGAAGAAGAAGGGGAGATGGAGAGGGGCGGCTCTCGGCGGGTGGGTGGCGGCGCTGGTCTGCGGAGGGCGGCGGGGAGCTAGGGTTGCCGGAGTTAGGTTTGGGGTGAGGAATCTGGAGGAGGAGAAGGGAAGGAGGGGGATTTATAAGGGGGCTGCGGGAGGGCTGGCCGGGGTGTCGTGGCCGAGGGATCCGGAGGGGAGGCGACGTGGTCGCCGGAAATCGTGGCGGCGGCGGAGTTCACGGGGAGAGGGAGTCGTGGGTGACAGGGGTGATGGAGCGGGTCGGGTCGGGCGGCGGGCTCCGGGTGAGCGGACCCGCCCGACCCGCTAGGGGGTGGAAGCTGGGCTGGGTTCTCTTAGGTGCTGACGGGCTCGGCCCACTGGGCCAGGCCGGACCCAAAACCAATAAAAAATAATAATAATTATTATAAATATCAGTAATTAATTAATTTAATTTGGAAATTAGTTTTTAGGCTTTTAAAAATAGGTCTGAGGCCCAATAAAATCCCAGAAAATTACCCTAAGTCTGGTTTTCTATTTTACACCATAAAATCATATTTTCATTTTATTTTAATGTTATTTATTGGCAATTAAAAATTACAAACTCACTACAGGGCCTATGTAAATTACTGAAAATTTGCATATTAATTCCAAAAATTGATTTTAAAAAAATTTTAGAAAATTTTAGGGTGTTTACACACATTCCGAAAATCATGGGAGAAATTCACATGAGTGAAAATAGGTTTCTTCGTGTGTCATGTCCAATAGTGTGGACACCTAAATGCTCTTTTGCATCAAAGCGCCAACAATTGAAACGTTGCACAAAGATGGAAATTGGAGGATGGGCATGTCTAGGACAAGGTGTGGAATTTGTAGGAAGGCCAGTGACTAGTGAAGTGCTCCAATTATTGAAGCAATGGTAAGGCGTGCCAAGGGATACCATGTTGTAAAACTAATTAAAATATCGTGTTCTAATTCTAAGTAGATTCGAGCTAGCCTCAGTCTCACTATCTAAGCCAAGTAGGTCAAATTCTTAGGTGAGGGGGTTTCTCAATCCAGTCAACTTAAGACAATGTCGTCCTCAAAATTAAGATAAGGCATAATCTGTTAATCCTTCATGTACATAAGGCAAGCCAATCGCAATCTCCTCGCGATAATTAAAATCTGAATCATATCCCTTGCAATCACTTCAAGGTTAAGATGATCACTGCTCCAATCAAAATTCAACCTATAGTTATCTCTTCTCATTTTTTTCAAATTATCCATATCCAATTTAAATTAAATCCATATATCATCTTCAAAATTTAAATACGCATATCAATTTTACCTCACGATCTCCAATTATCATAATCTCCTCTAGAAGTAATTCGAGTCCATTATTATTCCTATTTCCACTTATAAATTTTGGTATGCTTCAACTTTTTAAATTCCATTCACATCCTCAATATTTCACATAGGTAGTCCAACCATCAAAATTTAATTCTAAATTCAAATCATCAATTAAAATAATTTAAATGCAGTCCACCAATGTTCAAGTCTGAAATTCTATATTTATCCTCTAAATTTAAATTGATGATTTTGCCTTCATTATTCAAAAATTTAAATCATGTACTTAAGGTACAAATATTGGGTCCTCAATATCAATTCATTAATCCTCATCATCTTAGTCATTCTTCTAAATTTCTCAAGATTAAAACGGCTTGAACCTCTCCCAATCTAATCTTACTCGATCCCAGTCTAAAAGAAGTTCCTCTCGAGTTGACAATGCACTACTACCCAACTTAGAATTTACCTATCTATCACATAAGACTATATACCTTAAGAGAATATTCCTTAATATGTTTACTCATGTCATTCAATCCTCGAACTTCAATGCCGATCATATCACATATGATATGTCCTTAATTACGAAGAATAATCCTCAAGTATGTGATCGGCCTATAGGATATATCTAGTATTCTCCGTGTATCAATTTATACCAAGCATGAGGTTTCGTCTTTCCGAAATAAGGGAAGACGGAGACCAATAATAAAGAGTTCAAGGGCAGCGTAATAGAATAGAAGTATTGGGATCAAGGTGTTTAAAGAATTCAATTGAGAATTGTCAAAGCAGTTGTGGATTGAAATCCTATTTTGGTAATCCTTTGTTCGCCTGCTCGTATTAGTACAGTTATGTAACTGATACGATATGCCAGACATGTCTAGGGCAAGTATATTCGTCTACTAATCACTACATATCTCAATCCACATAAGGTATTATTGCGAGGGCGAATCAAGCGCACTATGGTTGATCAGACCGTAATACACTGATTCTGAAATATATTATTGTGGGCCTCCCCAATAATACATATGTCATGAACAAGCTCGATAAAGAATAAGCTTGCAAAACTAGGCTATAAAATAGCACAATAAGTCAAGGTAGTATATGAAATATAAGCACGCTAGATGATGATGAAAGGAGGTACAAATTATTCAAGTTCACAAAACGAACAAAATGAGCAACAATAATAAAAGACTCTACAATCTCTACAGTTATCATACAACCTCCTTGTCTAAGTTGCTAGTCGACCCAATAGGGCATGAACCTCTAAATTCTATTGTCTGAATAAACACTGTCATCTTATGCTAGCATACAATTAATGTCATTCAATTACACTATCTCGATGGGTCAAGTGGACTGTGTTGTACTAGGTTGTGAAGCATACTACCCAACTTATAAGAATTAAACTACTACTGTGACAGTCTTAAGAGGATCCTGCAAATAACCTTGCACATGTAAAATAGAATAGAAACTCTTATTAGGGTATATGAGGAAAGATTTTGGTACTTATTAGGGTCTCCTATTGCATTATATAGGTAAGGGTCACCTTAAGTCTTAATCATAGTGCTCATAGAACATGTGTCAATAGCGAGAATGGAAATGTTATTAGTCTCAAGGGAAAGGGAATATAACTTGTATCGAGGTGGGGGTACAATTTACGTGATTTAATACTAAGGGATAATCATCGGGTCACAATCTACAAGATTAACTCAAACTTATCGAACTCTAACTACCAAGCACAAAATTTTTAAATTTAAGACTACAGCTTTAATCCTAGCAAGCTATATATATATCCTAGCATAGAATAAAATCACTTGGTCTATAATCAGAAGGGTTAGTTGGCACGAGTTGAAAGATGAAGAGAAGAAATATAATCAGTCGTCGCACTCTAACGAGCGCTATGGTCGCAGAGGAGCAATAAATGAAATTAGAATAGGGGCTCTAGATAGCATCATGATTTTCTAAGGGAAAGTGGTATGCTAGTTGCTAGGTTTGAGGTATGATTAGAAAAATATTCTATACATTGCTCTTGGCTTTCTAAGGTACTGTCTGCTTATCTCAAGACAAGAACCTAAATTTGTAGTTCTCCAATACTTCTCTAACTGTGAAGGTTAGGTTCAGTCCTAATATTAAATTTTGGTTTCCTATTGGTTCCTCAATACTAGGGTCAAACATTTATGGTAAAAGTTCTAACTAACTCTAGTAGTGTCTATACTACTCTCAAGTCTTCATAATTCATCAGGGGGTAATGGTAAACCAATTCTAGAGATAAGGAATTCTAGAGTTCACTAGATATTCTAGACTTAGTGGGGTGTGAATACTCTAGCTGTACTCTTAATAGGAATGTTACCCTACTTATCATTCTATCAACAGGGACTTCTATATTCTAGGAGAAGGCTATACTTAAGGAACTAATGAGAAGGCACATGAATCAAGCATGATGCAATTATTCAACGGAATGGATTGGAAGGAGGATGAGTCATAGTCAGTTGTGGATGAGATCCTATACTCTAATCCTAGGTGCAGGCTTGCTCGGTTCCTAAGTTGAAACCGAACGATTTAGTCGTAGACCTGCATGGGCCACCATAAAAACCACGTCACGCCCCAGTCCCAAAATACCGAGGGACCAGACACGTGTCAATGGCCAGCAGCACGCACCGATGGACAAACCCAATTTAATGGATCCATCAGGGCATACTTAAGCTGTAAAACAAGTCTACGATAATATGGCACAACTAATCTCATCCATATAAGATATAAAATATGATTCACAGAATATAAGGAATGAAGTCATCAACCAGTCTCAACAAATGCTTCGGGGAACAACCCGATAAATATCTGATACAATGGTTCAACAGACCAAAATATAATGACTGAAATAAATAAATATTGAGCATGAAACATAGATGCTCAGGAAAAGTCTTCAGCTGTCACCTCATCCTCGGGTGTCGGTACAGCTCCGGTATCAGTTTCTGCTCCGGTCCCGTATACCTCGGGATAGATCTCGTCTGCAAATCCTGGGGACATAATCCATTCCAGGTCCTCAGGGGACATAACAAGGTACAGATAACACAAGCCAAAATAAATGCAGTGCAGTAGATAATGAATAAAATAAATAGGGTAAGTAAGTAACCATCTATGTGAAATGCAAGTGAGAGCATCACGAGTACTCAGGCTGAGCCACTACAAGCTCTGTGTCGGGGAGCCGGTAGCGGTAATAACACGTAATGTGCCTAGCTCTGCTACGAGAGTCTACGGCCTCACAATAGTAGTAGATATATATATAAAACAGCCTGTAGTCTGTGTGTCTCTCTCCACCCAATGTAACCACGTATATCATGACCATAACGTCTCATGTCCATGTCAAGCGGGATCATAGCTAATGCATCAAGTCATAATGTATCTAAGAATATAGTATCTTTGTCAAGTCCTGTATCCTATACAGAATCACCATGAATATCTCAGAAAGATCCTGTCTCATGAATAGTGTCAAGTGTCCTAGGTCATAGCGTACTCGGTAAGACAAGTACGAGAATATAAAGTGTCACGAACGTCCATCTCTAGATGACAATACACAACGCCGCGTACGGTGTTGGCACCCGACTATTAATCGGACGCTAAGTAAGTCACACGGTCCTAGGTTAAGCATGCACAATAATGTAAATAAAGCAAGGAAAATATGTAACAATACTGCAGAGTTTGGCAAGGTACACTTGCCTGGGATCCTGTTGCTGGTATGAATCAGAGTCCAAGTCACAGTCCAAATAGCCTATGTATTACAAATTTACCATGTCAAAAGATAATTTATTTTAAATTTATTTAATTCTAGAATAATTACTCTAAAATCCTATTTTAATCTTATTATTCTGATTTTTATGTTAATTCCTAAATTTTGTCCAAAGAAACTGAATTTATCAACTCGAGACTCATGGCACGCAAATCAAGGCGATCTGTTGACCAAAAAGTCAACCGACACAAACTCGACTTTCATGCATGATTTCCTGTATATTTCAGCATCAAAAACATACTGGAATTTATGGCTCGTCCGAATTCAAATTCGTTTGGGAATTATGGCACATACAAATTTTCTATTGTGCACCGATGGTTAAATTCTAACCTAGAGGTTCTACAGAATTAACAGTATGTAAATACTTCGAATTAAATTCTGAGAAAAATATATGTCGATGATCTCGACATTAGCTTTCCGAAACTTTAAACGGTTCAGGATTCTGATTCGGGGTTCTTCCGAAATTACGAAAATATCGAAACACGTCTATTTTCGGACATACTGTGCTCTACGAATTTTCTAGAATTTAATACTAATAATTTCGAAAAAAAATTTATATAATCAGAAAGCTAACCTCAATATCTTTCTAACGCAAGAAACTAGGCCTCGTTTGGAGTCCGGAGCTATGCGCAATGGCTTCTGGAAGATGAAGAAACCCTAGATGACAATTCTCCCAAATCTCTCTCTCTCTAAAATAATGAGATAATTAGGGTTATTAAATTATATATATAGATAGATGTACCTGCGACTGAATGGATATCCATAGGCTGACATGTGTCAGAATCTGATTGGATAATTTTATTTATATTATTTATTTTTGATTTGCCTTTATCAACAATTATTTAAGTCGTTTTAAATCTAAATAACTCAAAATAAACATTAAAAATAATCATAAAAATATGGAAAAATTACAAAAAATATATTTTGAACCGAAAAACCCTAAAAAAATATTTGGGATAATTTTATATTCATAAATTTCCTACTATAATTAGGAGAAGCTCTAAAAATTAGTTTTGCCATAAAACTAAAAATAAATACTAACATTATTCCAAAAATTCTGAAATAATTCCAAAAAATATATAATAGTATTATAAACCTTAGAAAATAACGTGGGTCCATTCTATATTCCTGGGCTTGCACCATAAATTCTACAAGTCTAAAAATTAGTTATTAGCCTAAATAACTCCCAATAAATACTAAAAATACTCAGAAAATTCTCAAAAACTTCTAGAAAATATATTTTATTATTTAGAAACTAAAATAAAAGTTTGGGATATTTTTAATTATATTTTAATCTAAAATAAATTCTTGAAAATTCTAGAAAATTACAGAAAATTGTGAAAAATCCAAATTAAAAATTTCTGAAAAATCAGGGGGTTACAATGTGCCTCAGAATACAAGTTCATTATGTGATCGGTTTAGGTTGATCATGATCAATAAGGTAAGACGATTACAAGTATGGTATGTAATCGGTATATACACGATGAACAATGGGGATTTGATCACATAATCAACTCCTACTCTTCCATCCCCAACTAATACCAATGGATCCAATCACGACACGCTACGAACACGAATATGACCACTGAACACGAGCAGTGGGTGTACATGAATATAATTACACTGAACACGAGCAGCGTGTGTACACGAATAAATACACTGAACATGAGCAGTGTGTGAACATGAAATATAAATCAATACCCAATGTACATAATAAAATACATGTACAGGAGTACCCGCTGAACACGGTAGGGGATGACATTTCCTGACGGGATCCATTTAGTACAAGTTCGTGAAATTACTGTATCGGAATCAACCATACAGTTCTAGAACATGAATATATACACTATTATGAATTAAAAATTAACAGAAAAATATACTCGCCTGAAGTCCTGAGCAAGGTGTGTCTCTCGATGCCCAAGATGGTGTCACACAGACCTATATATGGTACATTGCATCAATACAAGATTCTAGAATGAAAGTAAGTTAAACTGATATAATTCTAGGTCATAAACCCATTTCTAAGTCAAACCGACTATTTTTAGGTTATATGAGTCCAACTCAAGGATACTATGTCAATATGCTATGAAAGTAAGCTATACTAGCTAATCTAAGATACTATGAGACACTCAAAATGCCGTATCATAGGATATGCAAGTTTTAATATATAAAAATAGTAATATATATATATATACAAGTCAATATATATAGTATCTTAACTAATTAATAAAATTTGGATACCTTGGCCTTGCACCAATGCGTATCACACTACTACACAACTATCTTGATACTCAAACCCAATACTATGAGTAACTGTTGTGCTGTCTGGCTTCAGTGGTTGATGCAGACTGTACTCGGGCTATGCACGAGCTCTGCTGTAGTGCACAACTCTGCTGCACTGAGCAGTTGCTTTTGATGCAGTGCTTCACTGTCGTTGCTGTTTATTTTTGCAGAATGTCTGCTGCAGTACTGGTTTAAGCCTTAACTCTCTAACCCGAGCACTGGTATCCCCTTTGCACATGCTGCTATATCACTTCCTTCCCTCCCAAGCACCATACTATGAAACTATATCACACACATACAAATATATATATATATATATATATATATATATATATATATATATATATATATATATATATATATATATATACACTCTCTCTCCTATACATATATAGATATATATACACAAACACACATACATATACATATATACTCTCATATGTATGCATCCACATATACATACACTCTCATCTATATATGTATATATACAAACACATATACACATAAATATATGTACTCTATATAGATATCCCATATATACATACATACATACATACATACATATATATATATATATATATATATATATATATATATATATATATATATATATATATATATATATATATATATATATATACTAGTATACCATATACTATAGATACACACATACACACACACACACATATATATATACTTAGGCACGTAGCTATATAAATACTTAGCTACAAATACTCACATATACAATATGATATATATATATATATATATATATATATATATATATATATATATATATATATATATACACACACACACACACACAAGCACACATAGAATTGAGCAATGAAACAAACACGTGGACTGCACCGCACCCGTATCACACTCAATCTATGATATGCTTGCGATACGGCTCTATCACACAACCAAACGCATCCCGAAGGACATGAACAAGTCTAGAATACTAATTATGAACAATACGAACAATAATATAATCAACTACGTGTCTGTGTCAAGAAGTGACATGCACAAATCCTCGTATCGGAGGAAAACCCCCAAAAATAATCTGTATCACCAAATTGACGAGATACGACTGTTAGATAATAAACGAAAGAAATAAAACGAGGTTTATACGAAACCCGCTCTTTGGTTTACAAACAAGAAGTACAATTAATCCTATACGAGGATGTCAAGTACAATTTTTAATCTGGGTAAATATTGCTATAGGAGTCTGATCTGCAGTCGATCACTTTGTCCCTTGGACCACACGATCATGAAGAAGTGCCGTAGAAGACAGAAAAAGCTTCGAAGGAGGCAAAGGAGAGTGGATGCTCGATGCCAAAGTCGTCGATCACTACTCTTTGTCTGAGCTCTGGATTCTTCTCTCTCAAAGACTCTTCGACTCTTAGTTCTTCGACTTTTTCTTTTGATTTGGGAATCTTCCGACCCTGGACCTCTGTCAATAGAGGTCTCTATTTATAGGGTTGTAGTGACAATAACCATCCAGTCGGCGTAGAAGCCGGGTAGTGGAAAGTATAGCACCTTTTACGCGACGGTTACAATAACCGTTACCCACGTATAAATAATCTTCTGAATGAGCGTGTGACGCGTGTCCCATTAAGAGATAATGCGTATAACTGCTGCGAAGATCACATCATAAAAGCCATGTAGGTAGTTATCCCTCGCGTAGAAAAGGTTGGCGTAGAAGCCAATAACTGTCACCATGGCGTAGAAGCCAATAACTGTCACCATGGCGTAGAAGCCAAAGAGTTATCAAAACGGCATAGAGGTCGGGTAGGCGTAGAAACTGAGTAGGCATAGAAGCCGAGTGGGCGTAGAAGCCTGATGCTACATAGACAGGTTAGCTAGCGTAGAAGATAGCTGATCCTTCTTGCTTAACTGAGGCTTTGAGCGAATTCTGGACCGAATAGCTTTAATACGCACCAACGCAAATATAGCCTGAGTTGGCGTATTCCAAGGAGATAGCGTACAGCATGCTCCCATATCTGAGAATAGCCTGATGGCGTAATGTGCAAAAGTGATGATGTGGACATTTTAGCCAAAATTATGACTTTTGGAGATATAATCAAATCTCTTGCATTAAATGCAGAGATCTGCCCCCATCATGCGCATTAAATGCAGAGGCGTGTCTTGAAGATCTGCCACCATTCTGCGTATTAAATGCAGAGACGTGCCTCGAAGATCTGCCACCATTCTGCGCATTAAATGCAGAGACGTGCCTCGAAGATCTGCCATTAGTCTACGCATTAAATGCAGAGACGTGCCTCGAGCCCTGTACGAAGAGCAGCTTTTGATGTGGCAGCCTGTTTGTCTTCTGCGGAGCGTAAACAGCTCATATTTGCCTGTGTAAAGCTAGGCAGCGTATTCTCTTGTATGCGTAAAAGCAGTTTACGCCAAGGAAATGTCACTAAACGGCAGTCTGGGTCGCTGTGCCGCGACATCATTATAGCCGTCGTCTGGGTAGTCGTGCAGTACTCTTTGTCAGGAGTCAGACGTCAGGTTCACTGCATGATTTGACTGGTTCATTCGATGAATACAAAGCGTCCCTCGTACACTTAAATGCTGTATTAAAAGCGGATGAGTTTTATGCCATAAAGGCGATATAGCACCCCTTTTTACGCTGAAGCAGCCTGGACATACTGCATTACGCGGATAGTCCTTGAGCTTTATATTTTATGCTGTACTTAGCGAAAAAGCTCTGTTGTACGTCGATGGCTCCGAAGTCATATTTTACGCTGCCCAGCACTAAAATGCTGCGTATAGCTATTCAGCGTATTTTTCATGCTTCTACAAGACCCCCTTCAAAGTTTTCAAATTCCTCGTAATTTGAAACGCTTTGAATGAAGCATGAAACGGTCAAGTCTGACTCGTTCTTTAAGGCTGATTTCTTGGCAGATTATTGGGGATTTGTTGGGATTCGGTGTGTTCTCTTTTGCCTATATAAAGGCTGAGGAGCTAACCTGTTCTTCCCACATTTTCTTCACCACATAGAGATGATCGCCGGAGTTCGTCGGGTCGACTTGAGGAAGAAGAAGACCATGTTCTTCCAGCATATAAGGAGCCGAAAAAGAAGGCGTCTTTGAGCAAATGTCCTCTGCAATGATAGATCATGGAAGGATATCATAGCTTCCTTTGCTCGGGATAATCAGCAACTTCATATGGCGGTTAGTCTAGGAGAGAGGAAGGGTTACATTCGACTATGCAGCTTGTAAGCTGTATTTTCTTCTGTCGTTCGTGGATGAGAGCAGACAATCTAGCTCTGTCCTCAAGTATTGAGTTGGGTCTAAAACCTCAACTCAATCTATCATGGCGTATAGAGGATGGGCTCTGAATAATTTAGGCAGGCCCAGTTTTGTATCCTCCTGCCATTAATCATTTTCTTGTTAATCGATCGCGAAAACCGACTAACTGCTGAAGAAGACGGAAGAAGATCTCCACCAATACGAGAATCTGGCAGAACAGATTCTGGGGGTGACCTTTCGATGAAGATGAGAAAATCCTTTGTAGACAGGATTTCCCTCATATGTAATCATGAAGATGAAGAAAAACCCTTTGTAGACTAGATTTTCCTCATATGTAATCATAATTTAATAGAATCGTCTTCTTCTGTGCATATGATTATCTTGCCATATATTTTGCTGTGATGAAGTCTGAATATGTGTAGCTTCGACACGTCTGGTAACTTTACGCCGACTCTGATAGAAAGAGTATTAGGTCCCGTCCTGTCTTTTACATATAACTAAAGATTCGCAGAAAGCCGCTTAGCATTTAAGTCGAGTATTCGAACTGTCCTGCTGTTAGGAATGGGGAGCTGCGTAGAATTCTGAATCGTCACTTCTGATAAAAATAATTTTTGTTCAGACCGTCATCTTCAAGAATGATTTCCCGAAAATCCCTTAAAATAGGGCGAGAAACGGCTGTCAAACTGAGTCGCCATCTTGAACTGTAGAGGGAATATTCAGACTGGATTATGGATGAACTTCCAATCGACCCAAGAAGAAGAGTAATTTTCAAAGCTGAACTTCGTACGCTTTGGGTACTTGGGATATTTTGAGGCCAAGAAGGAGTATCCTCTGCGTGAATCCTTGCAATTGACCGCCTTGGGATTTGTTCATATATATACGCATACTCTGGCCTGCGTATTTTTTAGATATGCGGAGAGTCATAGATCTGTAAATGTGGATGAGTGTAAAATCATAAGTTCGTAGCCTCTCGAGCATAAAAGCTACCGAGCATAAAAGTATTCGGGTGTAGAAACTGTAGATTTGTAGCCTCTGAAAAGAAAATCTTCTGAGCGTGAAGTTGTGGATCTGTTGCCTCTGAGCGTAAAAGCCACCGAGCGTAAAATCATAGATTTGTAGCTTCTGAGCGTGAAGTCATAGGTTTGTAGCCTCTCGAGCGTAAAAGCTACCGAGCATAAAAGCATCCGGGCGTAAAACCATAGACTTATAGCCTCTGAGCGTAAAACCGTAAATTTGTAGCTGCCGAGCGTAGAAAGCTCCTTAGCGTAAAACCACGAATCTGCTTTGCACGAAAACTTTTCGAATTCGCTGACTGTCCGTCTTCGCTGAGTAATAGGCTGACGTAGTCCCCAATCATAACCGAATATTAAATATCGGATTTGGTTAGGGATTCGAGGAGTCCATCCGAACTCTATATATACCCCAAGGCTTTCAGAGAAAAAACTTTTCATCTGTCTTTTTGCAAAAGAAAGCCTTCGACTCTTCGAGTTCTCTCCTTCGTTTTCTCTTCGAGCATTCTGAGTTTTCAGCAATGGCCCCGAAACCAATCTCTTCCTCTAAGGGAAAGAAGGCTGACTCTTCTTCTCGTTCCTCTGCCCAAGTAAGAGTGACTTCCGTCGGGCAAGGCGAGCCCCGCTCTGAACGAAGTATCCCACCGACGAGCTGTGCACCAGGCATTAAAGGTAAAGCTTTTGGGACGACAAGAACGACGAAAATCCTTCGCACACGTTGTACGTGAACACGCTAAGTCATTTCCTGTGCTGATAGCCTCTTCGAGGAAGATAATGCACAGAGATGTTTCATCTTTTACGTCCATATTTCTAACGTGTCAGCGTAAAAACTCCATATTTTTGCAGTCGGGCGTAAAAGGTTTGACTGTCGAAACTTGGTGTATACTATAAAATTTGATTTTTATGCTTCTGGATAAAAATTCTGGCGTAATAACTCAAACTTTAGCAGTCTGGCATAAAATACAGACTGTCAGATTTTTTGTGTATACTGTCAGTCTTGAATTTTATGCCTTGGAATAAGATTCCAGCGTAAAAGATCAAGTTTTTACAGTCTTGGCGTAAAGCACAGACTGTTGACTTTTGGCATATGCTGCAAGATTGTGGTCTAGTATAGAAACTGACGTATTTTTCTTGCGCTTTGTAGTTAACTTGCATATGTCTCCGCTGGCCGAGGTGATGGGTTCTGCTGCCGGGATGCTGCATTCCAATTACCTGGAGGATTTGTCCCACGTAACATTTCCTATCTCCGGACCCCAGTATCCTGAAGGAAGAAGAATCCTGATATCGTCTCAAGGAGAGCGAATGCTGTTGAACATGATCAACGGAGAGCCCCTGACGTACATAGACGGGGCCCAATATATAAAGCCGGCTTTTCTCTTCGGGGACATGATTAACAAACAGTCCCAGACGAAGCCCAAGAAAGAACTCTGGGTTTCCCTGCCGGGGATTTGGTCAAGTATCTGCCCAAGATGCTGAGAGACTACCCTATCTCGGCATTCTTCCATGCCACACATCCCAGGAGGATGTCGTGGACGCTGACTCCCAATCTTCACGGCCAGCCGGGGAAGATATTCTACCAGAAAGGATCTGACCAAGGGTCATTTGTCAGCCACCCTTCCGGCTCTGTGATGTCGTTCAGGGGATTGTATCCGGGCAGTGTCCCGAGTGAAGATACTTCACTGCTCCAACTGGTCCAATTACCGACTTTCTGCAATAATTTCATAGGGCATGGAGGAGTATACCCCAAGGTTAATCCTCGAACCAATGGGTGGATCACCCCTACAAATCTTCGATGGGCTCATTTAGCTGACTGGGCCCTGAAGCATTTTCAGACCGAGCTGGAGAGCATTGGTCTGTACGCAGCTGTGGGTGCTACCTCTCAACCCCAGCCTGTTTCTGGCTTTGATGGAGCGATATATCTCGCTCACCGAAACTTTTGCCACTCCGCTGGGGGAGTTGGGATTGGCCCTCCACGAGATGGCAGAGATTTCGAGACTACCAATGGGGGATACTCCTTATGAAGAGTATGTTCCCACCAACCGGGAGCTGGAGGATTCAGACCCTCGGGTAGTGGCAGTGTACCAGGAGCTGATGTGCCACTACCTTGCTTGCACCGCCTTTTATAATGAGCCCTCTGATTTGGCTCATACCAATAAATGGGCATCCTACCTCTTCTTTCACCGGGCCAGGGCTGCTAAGCCAGAGAAAGTCTTGGATAGCAAGGATCAGCCTCTGAGCTTTCTGAGCATGCTTAGTGCTCAGGTAGTCGATGATCTTATGGAAGACGCTGGGGCTCCAGATTAGATTCTCGATGAAGGGATAGGGAAATATCCTACAGGCACTAAGGCCTACAGTTATTTGAGGCATTATCGTAGGCCCCTGTCTAAGGAAGCTCAACTGGCTGGCTTCCTCTTTATATGGCTGCGCCGACTTGTGGTACCCTGCATTGCATCTGCGGACCGCATTCACCGCAATACCTTATGGCCTGCAGTGTATCTGGTGTTCGGGGCAAGACTGGGTTTGCTTCCTGCCATGGTGTGCCGCATACAAGCTGGCCTGAGGGCCATTACTGATGGGCTGCTTGCCGACGAAACTCGGCGTGATAGCTTTCCCATGGTAGATTTATCGTACCTGTATTTGATGGGATGGTTAATTCTCCATAACCCCAGGGTGATGTCTCCCGGATCTGGCAGTAGTTCGGGTAGTAGTTTCTTGCTGAATTACAAGAATTCCTCCTGGAACGTGACCACGATTTTAGACTGTCGGCGGGCACTGAATTTTAGTCACAGCTGGAAGCTCTTCTACACTGTCCCCTCTGTACATCTCAATCAACAGGGGCGAAGACTTCAGGATTTAGGCGACGGGAAGACCGTTCTTTCTCTTGAAGCTTTTAATTGGTTGGTCTGTATTAGACCTTCCCATTTACTGTACAGAAGTGAAGACCAATGCTTCTTGGAACCCTACTTGTCTAGTCAGTTTGCCAGGCAGTTTGGGTATGACCAATTGCATGTGGGCAATGTCGTCACCAGCTTCAAGTCCAGGGGTGGACTCATTGATGGAGCGAGAGGATGGCGGCACTTCATCATGGGTTGTACTGAAGCAATTTTTACTGTGCTCGTCATTTCACTTTCCAAGGAGCTGCGTAACCTCCACTCGTATGCCCAGTTTTATGTGGCAACCAACACCTTCCATTGCGATTTTGATATGCATAGAAGTTTTAGGATGCCCTCCTCCAAGTCCGCGGGAAGAGACGAAATCCCCTCGGTCTCCTCTGACGAGGGTGAAGATTCCGTCAATCTAGATGAGCCTCTATTGGCGGTACCGAGGGGTGAAATACCTCCTCCTGCAGGGCCTCTAGTTATCTCCGGTAAGCGAAGGGCCCCTGTTCTGAAGGAGACTTCCCCTCGCAAGAAGAAGAAGACGGTTAGTCGTCCTGTCAGGAATTTCCATCCTGAGGTTCCTAGAAGTGAACCTGTTGTTTCCCCTGTTGGGGATGATTCTTCGATTAGAGGTTTCTCGCCTTTTAGAGAGGGAACCTCTACAGTTCCGGCTGGCGGTGCCGGAGAATTCCTGCTTGAGGCTGCTGTCGCTGCTACCGCTTCAGGTAGTGGTACGAGATTGCCTACGAGGCCGAGCCAAATAAGGATATCTTTATCCAGACCAGCAACGGGAGAAACCCCCGCCGTGTCTGTAAGTATACCCAGCAAGATTCTACTTGATGAACCTCGATTGGATCTGGGTGAAGATTCGGAAGAATACTTGCCGATATCAGTTAGCACACACCCTTCTCCAGGTATGACAGCTCGCTTAGCATCATTAAGAAATGATTTAGCTGTACTGGCCGCAGACGCGACATATATACCATCGACCATGGGTAAATGTCGTCTTTACGCCTCTTTTTAGAAAAATTAACATTATTTTGATATTAACTTTCTTTTGTCTTCTTTCAGGGGAAGACATCTACGGGGAGGGCAGTGTTGACGCGCCTTTTGGCTCTGTTTCAGCTCCTAGCGATGACATGGAGGTGCCCGACTTCGAAGAGGAAATATTTTTGGGTGCCGGCTCGCCCGAAATGGTTCCGATATCTCGAGAGGAGGATGAGCCTGTCACTACGACAATGCCTCCTTTGAGTACGCTGGTCACTTCGTTCGTTGTTGCCGCATCTTCTTTTGTCGCACCATCTGTTGAGGCGACGGCTGTGGCAACATCGTCTGCGATCATTCCTGGAGGGAGGTTCGCCAATATTACAGCCACTCCCAGCGTCCATTCGGATCTAGCCATGCTGACTGAGCAGTATACTAGTATCTTCTACACCACCTTGAAGACGCTAATATCAATGGTATTGGAGAAGAATCTAAGCTTCGAGGCTCTGAGGAGGTCCTCTCGGTTTGCGATAGTGCCGATCAGAGAATTCAACGACACTGGGATAGCTGACACACTAGAGCAGATAGTTAATGGTTTGGAGCAACCCATTAACGAATATTTACAGCTATCTCGAGGCAACATCGACGACCTGGTCCAGGCTAAATATGACTCCCTGACTGCGTAGCTTGCTGAACAGATGGAAGGTCTAAATAAGTCCATCCAGACACATCAGCTGAAGATGGATGAAGAAAAAGCCATCTTGGAGGATGTTATTCCTCTTCAAACAAAGTGCCAGGCCGAGCATGAGAGAAATGTAGCGAGGGTCCACAGACTGGAAGTAAAACTCGCTCAAGCAAAGGAGTGGGCTTCTCAGTCATCGGAAGCTCTAGATGTGGTGAATTGTCGACTGGATATAGCTCAACAGAACTTGGCGCGTGCAGGAGTCGCCTGTGCTGGTTTTGTTCAGGCTAGATCCGAATTGTCCCTCCTGAGTAATAACGAGGTACGATTGGAGCAGGCTTGCGCTATCGTTTTAAGCTCCAGGACTGAGAAGATGGCCGCACTGGCACAACAGATCCGTGATTTGACTGCTCCTCCCCAATGATGTACTATTTTATCTCTTGTGTAATTTATCAGAGATAATAAAGACATATTTACTGACTTTGTGGGCCCACCATTTTAGAATGTGATAGGCTAGGGTGAAAGTGATATCAGAGGTATCATTAACATGACATTCCTTCGTTAAGGTTTTGTTGAATGTAAATCTATTCAGAGTTAACATGAACCTGAAAGAATATAATCCAACTAAATTTGTATACTAAACACTATCAGAGGTATCATTAACATGATAGGTTTACAAATTAGTTAAGGATATCTATTCAGAGGTCACATGAACCTGATAGAATATGATCCAGCTAACCTTTGTGCATGGTATTATTAGAACAAGATCTTCATCATACTCAGTTAAACGAAGGAGATCAAGTATAGTACTTCTTCGAGAATTTTGCAGTTGATAATAGCCATTGCCAAATTTCCATTTAGGCTTAGCTAATCTGTAAGCGCGATTTGCAATCATATACGGGCCCTACCATTTTTTTTATAATTGTTTGCGTGAATCTTGGGCATCATACTAGAAATATGGACGTAGTATGATACCGTATTTGTTGAGGACATCCTACTGGGGGATTTTTAGTGGACCTATTACTTTTTGCGCACATTAGTGCAAGTAATAGGTTTGAGACAAATCTTGACAGAGGTAATATGGACTCTGTGGGGATAGTGGAGAGACATAGTTCAGAGATAATATGGACATGAACTGACTTTTCTCTGCTGAGGAAAATAAGGATAGTTCAGAGGTAATATGGACGTGAATATTTCGTTTTCCATTGCGGGCATTCCATAGGGGAATTTTTTGTGGACCTATCATTTGTTGCGCACGAGAGTGCAAATAATAGGTTTGGGACAAGCCCTGCCAGAGGTAATATGGACATGGCAGTTTTTTGTGGACTTAACACCACTGGCGTACTTAGAGTTAAGTACGGGTGTTAAGTTGAGATGACAATCGATATCAGAGGTAATATGGACATGATAATCGATAGCCGAATTAGGAAGGTTTGTTCCGAGGTAATATGAACTTGACAAACTCTTAGATTGTGACTCCATTGGGGATGGAGGTATACATCTGCTCAGAGGTAATATGGACATGGCAGTGTTTGTGGACTTAACACCACTGGCATACTTAGAGTTAAGTACGGGTGTTAAGTTGAGATGACAACCGATATCAGAGGTAATATGGACATGATAGTCGATAGCCGAATTAGAAAGGTTTGTTCAGAGGTAATATGAACATGATAAACTCTCTGGGGAAAGAAATAAAATATTTGGACAATAGTTCAGAGGTAATATGGACATGAACTTATGTCTGAATAATTCACTGTGGAGTAATTTTCCTGAGTGAGGATAGTCCTGAAGAATCCACTGGGGAAACTTTAGGGACTCATCATCAGGTATATTCCTGAGGGGAGCAAATTATCATATTTAGAGTAAAACCAATTTACAATGATTGTCCCTTCGTTTACAGATGCAAAGTGATAACTTCGGCGTCAATCAACTCCTGGATTCTCCTTTTCAGTACATAGCACGCCTTTGTAGGATGATGAATGTACCGATAAAAGAGACAATAATCTGGGTTATCAACTTTGCCGGCCCTCTCAGGATATCTGATGTTGGATAGCCGAAGTTTGTGTTCCTTCATCAACATATTGAAGATTTCAATGATGTCATCTTCATTGAAAGAGAAAATCCCTTTCGGCCTTCGGGCTCCTGATGCTTGAGTTTTACGATCTTCCAGAAAGATCGCCATCGTTGATTCATCTTCGGATTCTGAGGGAATTCTACCCCCAGCTTTGGATGTTGCTCCATTTTGTCGAGGTAGGTTACCCCCAGACATGTCGTGGCATTTATCCACAGAAGCTGATTTAGAAGGACCTGCCTCTAGTTGTACAGGATTAGACTCTAAAGGTTTAAGGTTTGCAAGAGATGCAGTATACCCCAACCCTAAACGAGCTTGTTGACAGTAAGAATTACCCTGCAATGGTGTTCGTCTGCCTTTTTCATAGTTGAGGCCTTGTTTCAACTTCAAATCATAACCCATGCTTTGTATAATCTTTAAAGCTTGTGGGCTATATCTGTGGATTTGTATTTTGCCACTCTTAGACTCGCAAAATTCTTCTTGTACAATCGGTCTGCTCCGTACGCGATCGAAGACTATTGGATGCTGGTCGTCGCGAGTTGGAGGAACAATAAAGACAGAATCTTCATGTGGCCCATATGTCATGATGACATTAGATGTTGACGCATCTTCCTACATGATCTTCCCACGTTTGACAGTTAGGGGAACTGAAGCCTGTTTATGACTCCTATCTTTGCGTTTCTGGAGCAGAAATTCACGCAAGTCAGTAGTATTAACGGAAGAAGAAGGTTTGTTCCTCCCTCTTACATTAGTTGGCATGCGGATGTTGGGAACCATAGTTCTCCCTGTGCCACCCGTATACAACAGGTTGGCCATATGGGTAGTGGATGCTCCCCGAGGAGTGAGTCTTTCCGCAAACTGAGCCTTCTTTACGCTGAGGGGCTTCACCTGGCATAATTTGGAGCTCTGCTCGGGCTGGCGTAAAGCTGAGGAGATCCTCAGTCGGCCATCAGCTTCTCGCGTAATCCGGAGGGCGGGCAGATTCTTCCCTTGCTGGCGTAAAGGCCGAGAAGTTGAGCAGTCCGCCACTTGCTTTCCCTTGCGCAGATTGCAGGGATCATCTGCTTTTCCGCGGAGGGCAGATACATTTTTACGTGCAGAGCGCGTTTGGAATTTCTGATTTGACGCTAAGGCATTGTCAGAAATTCTGTCTGCCACGTCATCGACGGGAGACTGGATTTTACGCGCAGAGTGCGGAGTAGACTTCTGGACTAGCGCTGAGGCATCGTCAGAAGTTTTGTCTACCATGTCACGGACGGAAGACAAAGTTTTACGCGCAGAGCGCGAAGGTTGTACAGCTACAACCTAGCTGGTCGGAGAGATCGAAGAGTCGGCAGGAATGGTAGGGGATGTCTTGGGCATCCAGACCTTACGCAGCTTCCTGTTGTCTTGGACAGAGAGAGAGAGAGTGACAGCTACCCCCTGTTCGAAGCATATCTTGGTAGGCAGACTGGTCGAACTGGACGACCAGGGTCTTCTTCACGGATCCTACGGATACGGCATCATGTTGAGCAATTGCTTTCTCATCAGAAGAGAAAGACGTCCCCAGCAGAGTCCCATCTTGTGTTTGATAATAAACGAAAGAAATAAAATGAGGTTTATACGAAACCCGCTATTTGGTTTACAAACAAGTATAATTAATCATATACGAGGATGTCAAGTACAATTTTTAATCTGGATAAATATTGCTATAGGAGTCTGATCTGCAGTCGATCACTTTGTCCCTTGGACCACACGATGATGAAGAAGTATCGTAGAAGACAGAAAAAGCTTCGAAGGTTGCAAAGGAAGTGGATGCTCGATGCCAAAATCGTTGATCACTACTCTTTGTCTGAGCTCTGAATTCTTCTCTCTCAAAGACTCTTCGACTCTTAGTTCTTCGACCTTTTCTTTTGATCTTGGAATCTTTCGACCTTGGACCTCTGTTAATAGAGGTCTCTATTTATAGGGTTTTTGTGACAGTAACCATCCAGTCGGCGTAGAAGCCGGGTAGTGGAAAGTATAGCACCTTTTACGCAACGGTTACAATAATCGTTACCCACGAATAAATGATCTTCTGAATGAGCGTGTGACGCGTGTCCCATTAAGAGATAATGCGTATAACTACTGTGAAGATCACGGCATAAAAGCCACGTAGGTAGTTATCCCTCGCGTAGAAAAGGTTGGCGTAGAAGCCAATAACTGTCACCATGGCGTAGAAGCCAAAAAGTTATCAAACCGGCATAGAGGCCGGGTAGGCGTAGAAGCCAAGTAGGCATAGAATCCGAGTGGGCGTAGAAGCCTGATACTGCATAGACAGGTTAGCTAGCGTAGAAGATAGCTGATCCTCCTTGCTTGACTGAGGCTTTGAGCGAATTATGGACCGAATAGCTTTAATACGCACTAACGCAAATGTAGCCTGAGTTGGCGTATTCCAAGAAGATAGCATACAACGTGCTCCCATATCTGAGAATAGCTTGATGGCGTAATATGTAAAAGTGATGATGTGGACGTTTTAGCCAAAATTACAGCTTTTGGAGATATAATCAAATCTTTTGCATTAAATGCAGAGATCTGCCCACATCCTGCGCATTAAATACAGAGGCGTGTCTTGAAGATCTGCCACCATTCTGCGCATTAAATGTAGAGACGTGTCCCAAAGATCTGCCACTATTCTGTGCATTAAATGCAGAGACGTGCCTCGAAGATCTGCCATCATTCTGCGCATTAAATGCAGAGACGTGCCTCGAGCCCTGTACGAAGAGCAACTTTTGACGTGGCAGCCTGTTTGTCTTCTGTGGAGCATAAACAGCCCACATCTGCCTGTGTAAAACTAGGCAGCGTATTCCCTTGTATGCGTAAAAGCAGTTTACGCCAAGAAAATATCACTAAACGGCAGTCTGGGTTGCTGTGCCGCACCATCATTATAGCCGTCGTCTGGGTAGTCGTGTAGTACTCTTTGTCAGGAATCAGATGTCAGGTTCACTGCATGATTGACCGGTTCATTCGAGGAATACGAAGCGTCCCTCGTACACTTCAATATTGCATTAAAAGCAGATGAGTTTTACGCCATAAAGGCGATATTGTACCCCTTTTTACGCTGAAGCAGCCTGGACATACTGTATTATGCGGATAGTTCTTGAGCTTTATATCTTAGGCTGTACTTAGCAGAAAAGCTCTGTTGTACGCCGATGGCTCCGAAGTCATATTTTACGCTGCCCAGCACTAAAATGCTGCGTATAGCTATTCAGCGTATTTTTTATGCTTCTACAACGACCTGCACGTACCCAATTATGGATACAACACTAGTCACAAATAATCAAACATACGTCAAATTAATCTAATTGACTAATTAACAAACACCACATGTGCCAATCTCGGAATTCTCCTAAAATTGACACAAAAATACACATAACTTCTACCATAGGCCTCCTATGAACCTAAATTCAATTCATCTGGGTAGCCTATGCATGTTGGGTGGTTTCTCTTGGTTAAATCTCAGATTTAGATCCTACTAAGAGAGAAAAAACTAAAATATACCTATTGGAAGATGGATTCTCAATAAAAATTCCCAAATAAAGAATATAGCCTCCTCCTTGTAGATCTTGGCTTCCTCCTTGTAGATCCTTGCTTCTTTCTTGTAGATCCTTGTTATAGTAGCCTCAATTGAAGAATAGGGAAGGAATTTGAGAATAAATTTATAAGGGAATGGTGAAGGAATGAAGAAATTTGAAAAGGGGAAAAATCTAGATCTAATTGCAAATAAAAATGAGAAGAGATATTCTCTCTCCTCCCTCCTAATATGGCCGGCCCTAGCCCCTCTCCCAAGTATTGTAAAATATCCAAAAAATTACTTGGGGCTTCTCATGAAGAAATTAATTAAGGAGGGAAGGTTCTGGTCTAATAGTTTCACTAATTAATCCATCCTCCTAATCCATGGGCCTATGGGCTCAATCTAAACTAAAATAAAATATTGGGTTCATTCATCTAATTTAATTAGTTTGGTCCACTACACAAATCCAAACTAATCTAGCATCTAATAATAAATAAATAATACAATAAATAATTAATACACAAGCATAATATTGTTAAATACAATACTCCTAAAATTAAAATATCCTTGTCAATTATCAAACTACCCTTGATTAAAAATATGAGGGTGACATCTATATATTAATAGTTTAGGTTGCTTTACTATTATATGTTTGATGATCATACATCTTGTACTTCACTTGCTTTTCAGTGATTGAGACACCTAGGATTTCTTGACCTAGTATTAACTAATTGATTATAGAGTAACCCACATATCTTATTACACTCTTGATCATATCATGTACTACCAGAGTACTATGATATATTGCTTGCCTAGTATCATCCTCACTCTCCAATATTATGGATCTGGGGCAAGATAATAGACTTTTATTCCTCCTTATAGGGAGGCCCAGCAATCCAGACTCTAATATAAGCACTCAGCTGCACAGACCTCTGAAGCCCCACACCGATACCTTCACCCCCCGAGCATGTCTCTCGACCACTTCTGTGAGTTCTCTCCTACTGTTTTTCCCTACTTAATAGGTTAGAAGAACATTAACGTCCTCTCTGTCATGCCCCGACCCCGTAGGGCCGAACATCCTCCCATAGGTTTGATGTCGTGCGAGCCTAAGTTGTGCTCGTGTAAGGCAAGCACCTAAAATGGCTGATGAAATACTAAGCCACAGAGTCGCATAGATAGTCCCAATATAGTAAAAATTTAAACAACACAAGTATGTAGGAAAATAGTTCTCTTTATTGATATTAAATAACTATTACAAGCGATGCTAGACCGAGATTATAAATCTTTCATGCTCTCTCTCAAAAGAATAAAAAGTGTGCCAAGCGGCTTACAACTGGGGATGATCTTATAGGCGATGTTGCAATATATTATGTCGTGTATATGTGCTTCAGCTCCGGCCGCAACCCTCCAAGGCTCCAAAATGAACTCCAGCTTTAGTGTACACGAAGGGCACTCCTCATGGAATGAGGTTCTCTCGCACCCTGCAAATAATCTGGTGGGTTATCAATATATTGAATGCACTTATGGGGAGGTTCTCTCCCACTCAACCAAACTTAACACGTTCATTAGTTATGTGCATGCTATCATTATGTTGTCTTACTAATCTTATCTTAAGATCAATTTTATGGCAATAATATCAATCCTACTCGTGTTCCAGTATAACACAGCATGTCACAAAATATCAAAAGTAAAACGATAAATTACCATTCGTCCTTCCCTGTCCAAGGTAAACCACGTTAACCAGCATATAGTACATAAAACAAAATGAAAGGGTGAGCATACAAACTTAGTGTTACAAATGTGTTCTCGACTCTAACATGTTAAGCTTAAACGGTAATTCTGTAACGTACCTCCATTCTGTGAATATACATATGTGTCGTGCATCTATTACTTGGTTCAATTAACGATATGCACGCTAAGTGTCGTACATTTCTTACTTGCCCAAGGTCCAATAACTCGCACGCAGATTACCGCTAGTAAGATTGACTTAAATCTATATAAAAGGTCACTAACATAGCCATAAATTATGAGTTATAGTCTCTAACGAGATGGGGTGCATTGCTAGGAATGTGTCACGCCCTAGTACCAGCATACGGAGATAGACATGGCCATCTACCCCATACAAGATACTATACGTCATACGGCGATCACGGTTGTAAATAGACAAGGGAGTGCATGCTACAATCAAGTCACTTAGGGTCATAAAGAGCATCTATTGTCTTAAGCAGTCAAACAAAAATAGTAAACATAGAACATATATGACAAGAAAGTAAGGCGTTCCAAATGCCCAACCATAATATTCTGGAAACCAGCTGTACAAAAGGAAAAGCTGGCAGAGTAGCAAAAGTATATGACCATGATTAGCTGCAGTCTGATTAATTATAATCATGTAAAGGAAACTAAATGTCCAGATTTACGACTAAGTATTGGTGGCTAAATGCCCAAAAGAGTAAAATATATTATAATGAGTAGGAAAGAAGAAACCCACTCGTGTCCTTCAGCGACTATCCGCCTGGTGTACGCCATCAAGAAGGAAAAAGTAAGCTGGATCCTCTAGAACTGGCTCAAAACCTGGCCATGCAAAACTAGTGGGATTAGACCCCAAATAGAAAGTACCATAAAGAAAGCACAAAAATGGAGAAACAAAACCCAAAGCAATAGATAAGGTATAAATATAGGTTCTGTGTCATAGTTTCAGTCAAAAGCTTATCTTAACATAATAGCCCAATCCTATAACTAAACAAGGACAAGGGTTGAATCATCACACTAAATCCATGTCCCTAGACTACTAACAAAATAATACAATCACAACCAAGTCCAGTTATATAACGACTAATCATTTTTACGGCTTGCTACTGTGTAGTCTAAGTTATCTCAGATTGGACGCATAAGAGAAATCCTCAAATCGTAAGCTATTTAGTGGGGCTAACCGAGTCATAATATCGCATAACACATTGTATATTATGCACCAGTCCATCATAAGGTTATCGTAATAAGATCACATAGAACGCATTGTATAATATAAGTATTCAGATATTGCTGTCCACTAGTACGGACGTGACCAATATCTATGGGGGTCAGCCTTGCACATCATGACAGTTGTCTGAGGTGGCTAATGTTCACAATCTCAAAATTTTATCCCTCATAATGCTCTACCAATTTTAGTTGCCTAAATTAGCCCTATAGTTATGTTAGGAATCCCATGGCGTGGTCACATGATCAATCCTCCTATATATCATACCGTAGTATGGTCCACACTAGATATGAATCCACTTTGTTACTTGATGGCTCAAACTGGATTCACCCGAGCGTGATGCAATAATCAATCAAGTCCTAGCCACGCTTTGGTAGTTGACCCACATACCATGCCCGTACTGGAGAATTAATATAATAATATCATATATCGCGTAGAATAGAAGACATTATCGATGCACAACCCAAAATATTTAATCTTATAGCATGCAACAAGTTATATCGTACCTCAGTACACATTATAATATGGTCGTACCTCAGTACACCTTATAACACATGTACATGTAGCACGTAGTAATTGTATCAGCACGGATATAAGAAATTGGGTCGAATTACCAACCTTACAGTTGGTCGTGTGAGCCTTATCACATTGGGACACATAGATTATGTTATGCACATAACAGGTTAGTTACTTATGAAATAGTCAATTCTAGCACGTGGTCATGTCTAGCACAAGGTCAGGTTACTAGGTCCATTCTTCCTTAGGATCAATCACAAGCAATTATTAAGACCAACTATATAGAACAAAGAAATATTCTAAATAAAATAGCTAAGCCGCATGCACAACTTGGCGCATGAGACAGGGCCGCATGGACTATCGGCTGCATGCAACCTCCGCCCGCATACGATCCCAGGCCGCATACTCCGGACAAAATTCTACTCTTTGGGACAAGTGCCAACGTGATATGTCAGAGAAGTGACTGAAGTGATGGATGTGACAAGCCATAAAGTGTCAGAGAGAAAAGAAAAAATCAAAAAAAGATGTGCCAACGGTTCAGAGTCATATGTCCAAGGGAAGGTGACCGCATACTCTGCTTGCCATATAAGTTACTTGGCCGCATATTGCCCTTTGGACTTAGCGAATTTCTTATTCGTCCAGCAAACAAAACACAAGAAGTTCTGTCACTTAGCTCCAGAACACTTTGTGTAATGGTCTGTCATGCATCCAACAAGGTGGACGAATGCTTGTTGGTTATGCGATAAAAAGTCCAGGTCGCATAAGGATCATGCCGCATGGAAGTCTCGGCCGTATATGGTGTTGTCCGCATGAGAACTTTGTCTTCTCCAGACAGCAAGTTCAGCCATGGCAGAAAAATTCCAAAAACCCAAAAATTATTTTCTTCATAAAAATTTTATTTTAACTCTGAATCAAGTGAACCAAATTCCAAAATACTTAAAATAATGTGCTCCATCAACCATAAAAACTAATTTTCTAAAATACCATATTTTAGTAGATCAAAACCACGAAAAATATATGGAACCCATGAAAACCCAAAAATTTAAGTATAGATCTACTCATATCTAGCCATCAAAACCGAAAACTCCAAGTATTAAAAGTATTTAGAATCATAATGCACACATATTAGACTAAAAAAATTAAAAAAAAGAGCAACAATCAAAATTAAGAGGTTTCTCCATCTAATGCAAAGTGTACTTGCCTAAAATAAAGGAAAGAAGAAAAATGAGAGAATGAGGAAGGGAGAGAAAGAAGTTAGCGTATATATGCTAGGGTTGAGATTTAGACCATCGATTCACTCATGACCAAACCAACGACAATTAAACCATGAGTCTAATTAAACCAAAGAATGGATCTAGTCTCCATGATATGCAATCTAATTACCATGCAAGCAAGAAATAATATCAGCAGCAAAACTAATATGTCCCAAACAGGTATCTCGGGAACGGGAAGTAAAATCTCTACCCACCTTAGAAAAATTGTCCTCAAAATTCGAATCCATGTATTCTTAGAGAAGTAAGGACAAGCACGATACAAATCTATAAGCTAATCTACACATGTAAGCAATCACATATAATGAAGCAAAACAACATTATAACACATAGGTGATCGATGATCACAGAATCTAAGATATGAAAGCGTAAGAAAGAATATATCTTATGAACAGGTGTGGGTACCAGGATTGAATATTGTCATCATACTCCCATGTCGATTCCCCTAGAGAGTAATGGCCCCAGACAACACGAATAAGAGAAATAGTCCGGTTCTTGAGCATCTTCTCCCTTTAGTCTAATATGGATATGGGTTACTACTCATAAGATAAGTTGGTACCAAGACTAATTCAAAGTAATTGGGGATATGAATCGGATTTAGAACATACCCATGCAACTAAGATACATAAAATACATCGTGTACCTCACGTAGCGAAGGCATAAGGGAAAGACGATAAGCAACATTGCCTACCCGCTCAATGTATCACGGACTAAGCTTCCCACAAAACCTGAACCTAATGAATCAACGGGTCGGCAAAATCTGCAAGAACACATGGTCGCCGACAAAAAACTCTAAGGGCCTACGATGTTAATCTTTCCAATGTTGATGCCTATCTTGTACAACCCGAAGTTACTTTCTGATCTGCTTGATAACTTGTACTATCTGCGTGATCATATCAAGGCCAAACATCTTCTGCTAACCTATATCATCCCATGCCAATGGTGACCTATACTTTCTTCCGTATAACTCTTCGAAGAGTGCCATATGGATATTGGCCTGATAACTGTTATTGTACGAGAACTCAACGAGATGAAGGCGATCGTCCTAAGACCCTCCAAAATCCAAAGTACAAGCTCGTAGCATATCCTCCAATGTCTTGAAAGTTCTCTCTGATTGCCCATTTGTTTGAGGATGATAAACGGTACTGAATCTCAACTTGGTACCCAAATTCTGATGCAAGCTTTTCCAAAAATGTTAAGTGAACCGGGTGTCTCGATCTAATATGATACTCCCTGGGACACCATGCTATCTTACTATTTATCGCATGTACAATTATGCCAACTGTTATGTGGACTGTCCTACTCGGAAGGGAAGAAAAAGAGCTACTTTCGTAAGACGATCTACTATCACCCAAACTGTATCACGACCAGTCAGAGATCTAGGTAAACCGGTCACAAAGTCCATTATGATATGCTCCCACATCCACTACGGAATAGGAAGCGGGTATAATAATCCTGCTGGTCTTTGCTGTTCGGCCTTCACTTGTTGACATATCAGACATCGAGAGATAAATTGTGCTATCTTCTGCTTCATCCCATTCCACCAAAAGTGTTGTTTGATGTCTTGATACATCTTGGTGCCTCCAGGATGTATTGAATACTAAGAACTATATGCCTTGGTCATAACTCTTGACGAATATCTTCACTTGGTATATAGACGAATCCTAATTCTAAGGGTCACATCTTCATGAATCGTTAACTCCTTCATGAGACCAGACTCACATTCTGTCCGTAGCTTTTGAATCTTCGAGTCCTTTTTCTGAGCCATCTTGACTCTCTCTACCAAAGTAGACTGTACTTGCAAGCTAGCCAAAATCTCTGCGTCCTCGAAAGTACTACCTCAATACCCATTTCTTGAAGATCCTCTAATATATGTCGCTGCGATGTCAACATGAATGCGTTACCTCTCCTGCTAAGTGCATCTGCTACTATATTAGCCTTATCCGGATGATACTGAAGTTCCACATCATAGTCCTTTATCAATTCTAGACACCTCATCTACCTCATATTCAAGTCCTTCTGGGTGAATACATATTTCAGACTTTTATGATCCATAAATATCTCTACCTGATCACCATATAAGTAGTGCCTCCATAGTTTAAGCGCAAATACCACTGCTGCCAATTCCAAGTCATGAATTGGATAGTTCTTCTCATGATCTCAAAGCGACCGAGATGCATAAGCTATCAGCCTTCCACGTTGCATCAATACACACCCTAATCCTTTGTCGGATGTGTCACAATATACTGTAAACCCTCTGGAACCTACTAGAAGTATGAGATTCGGTGCTAAAATTAGTCTCTTCTTCAATTCTTCAAATACAGTATGGCACTCTATTGACCGATCAAACTTAGCCTTCTTGCGTGTCAAACGAATCAATGGTGTTGAAATCCTTGCAAAATCTGACATAAATCTTTTGTAGTATCCTGCCAAGCTGAGAAAACTACGCACTTTTGTTAATTTCTTAGGAACTGGCCAACTCTCTATGACCTCAACCTTCTTTGGTTCTACTGTCACTCCTGCTCGAGAGATGATGTGACCCAGGAATGATACGTGATCCAACCAAAACACATACTTGCTGAGTTTTGCATATAACTGTTGCTCCCTCAGGATTTGCAAGACCTTCCGAAGATGTTCTTCATATTCCTTCTTGCTACTTGAATAGACAAAATATTATCTATAAACACTACCATGAACTGATCCAAGTATGGCATAAAAATTTAATTCATCAGATCAATAAATGTCATGACCCGCACCAAGTATAGGCATGCAAGTCGAGAACAATGCCCAGCCTACGCCGCAATATCGGCGATAGAATATTGTCTTGGTCAACTATACTATCTAAACATCTCACAATAATATAAAATCTGCCAACAATATCTCAATACAAAACTCAATCACAATTCTAAAGCACGAGAAGATATGAAAGAAGTCTAACTATACATTTAAAATATATAATAACAACAATAGAAACAATATCCAATCTCAAACTATATGCCGAAAATAAATCTGGTACCAAATTGCTAAAGAAAACTAACTATAAAAGACTAGTGATCTGGATAACCCTCTCGGCAATCACTCCAAAACTAATGGGTCCAGGTCTGTATCATCTATAGGTCGACGTCCAAAGTATGTCGGACACCAATCTTCGGGATCCTCTGAAAAATATTTTTCAGTCAGGAATGGAGCGAAGTATATCTCTAACAGCAGTTCTAATCAATGATATAAACTATGTAACAGTAAATAGATGTGGAAATACAAGATGCCATAAACATGTATAAGAGGTATGCAATAAAGGAAATACTGGAAATAAATACAAGAATGAACAATATGGCAATGAACAAGAATACTAATGACTAAGTGAGTGAGTACCAGCTTTAACATGTGATCGGCTTGGAAACATGCACAAGAAACTTGCACAGGAATAAAGGCCTGGTTAGTCATACGTGCGGTGTATGACCAACACTCATAGAAAATAAAATATGCACAAGAAGGGTATGATCACAACCCCCGACTGGTATAGTGGATCCAACCATGGTACGTCATGATACAGGTTTCCACAAGAAGGGTGCTACTCTTCTCATGAACCAATGTCTGTATATGCACAAGAAGAAGAATGAACAAGGCTTGCACAAGATACCCCATACATACCAAGGAATAACATCTCATGACAAGATCTAGATATACCAATCTGTGTAACCATCGTGTCAAGAAATCAATGATATCTACACTATATACAAGAGACATAGAGGATATCATAAATAAAAATTTATCAGAGAATGTACTCGCCTATGGTCCAGAGCAATGCATGTCAAACTGTCCAAACTGGTGTCACACAGACCTATATATAAAATATTGCATTAATATAAGGTTCTGGAATGAAAATAAGTTAAACTAGTTCAATTCTAGGTCATGAAGCTATTTCTAAGTCAAAATAATTAAACTAGGTCAACTCTAAGTCAAACTACCTATTTTTAGGTTGTATGAGTCTATCTCAATGATATTGAGTTTATACACTATGAAACTAGGCCATACAAGCTAAATCTAAGATACTATGAAACCAATAGGATACCTTATCCTAAGATACGCAAGTAAGAGATATAGAAATATCATATATGCATATTCAAACAATATTAAATATACTAATCCTAATTGCAAATGCTAAATGGATACCTTTGTTTTGAACCAACTCGGTATCGCACCATTAAACACCCATCTTGATACCCAACTCAAATACCTTGAGTATCCTCAATACCTTGGCATTACCTTGTTATCTCAAGGTAATGTGATATCTTAGTATATATTAGTTATCCAATCTCCAAACTATATGCTAATATGTATTTATCTAATACAAGCTACAAGCTATATACTAATATGTATTTACTAGTACACAACTACAATACTAACCACTAACTATTAATACATATATACATACATAACTAAAGATACACAAAATACCTTGAGTATCCTCAATACCTTGGCATTACCTTGTTATCTCAAGGTAATGTGATATCTTAGTATATATTAGCTACTCAATCTCCAAACTATAGGCTAATATGTATTTATCTAATACAAGCTACTAGCTATATACTAATATGTATTTACTAGTACACAACTACAATACTAACCACTAACTATTAATACATATATACATACATAACTAAAGATACACAAGCATACATACTATCTTTATATATATACTAACTAGTAAAGATACAAGTACATACATATATATATATATATATATATATATATATATATATATATATATATATATATATATACACACAACACATATATACATATATATACATAATATACTTACATATAGGCTATATAGATATCAATATATGTGTATACACACTCTCATCTCTATACATATATAGATATACCCCCCTCATACACACATATATATACATACATACATACCCATATATATATATATATATATATATATATATATATATATATATAAACACATATGCATATAGGTACATCTATACACCTAGCTATCTATACCCATATACAATACACTATAGGTACATACATAATACATATATATCATACATAATAACTCATACTAATATATATATATATATATATATATATATATACACACGTAAGCCACATTGAATTAAAGAGCAATAAAATAAACAGGTGGAGTGCACCGCACCCGTATCACACTTGATCTATGATACACTTGCGATACGAGTCCACCACACAACCAAACGTACCTCGAAGGATACGAGCAAGTCTAAAATAGTATATATGAATAATATGAGGAGTCAATTACATAACTACATGTCCATGTCAAAATATGACATGCTCAAAGTCCCGTGTCGGAGGAAAAACACCCAAATCAACCAGTATCTCCAAATTATTGGGATACAGCTTACACGTATCCAATTATAGACACGACACTAGCTACAAACACACAAATATATGCTAAGTTGATCTATAGGATCAATTGACAAACACAACAAGTGTCAATCTCGGAATTTCTCCAAAATTGACACAAAAAGTACTATAACATTCTCAATAGGCCCCCTATGAACTCAATTCAAATTTCTATGGGTAGCCTATGCATATGGGTTAGTTTCTCATGGTTAATTCTTATATTTATAACCTAAATTAAGGGGGGAAATAAATTGTACCTATTGGGAGATGGATTCCTAATGAAACCTCCAAAATTAGTGAAATTGGCCTTGAACTTATAGATCCTAACTCCTCTTTGTAGATCATTGCTTCCTTCTTCTAGATCCTTACTCTACTAGCTCCAATAATTATTTGGGAAGGAATTGGGATGAAATTTGGTAGGGATTTGATGGAATTTGGTTGAGGGAAATTTTAGATCTAGATTTGGAATAAAAAATGAAGAGAGTAAAAGTTTTTATCCCCTTTATATAGGCCTCACTTTCCCCCTCCCTCAAGCTACTATGTAAAGTCTAAAATATCCCTTGGGGCCTCTCATGAAGAAATTAATTAAGGAGGAAAGGTTCTAGTCTAATGGGTTTAACATAATTAATTATTCTCCTAATAATTGGGCTTCTAATTATTGGGCTCAATTCTAACTCGAATTAAATGTTGGTCCATGGATCTAATCTAACTAGTTAGGTCCACTAACACAAGTCCAAAAATAAATCTAACATGCTAATAATAAATAAATAATACAATAAATAAATATTTAATATGCATAATATTTAATTTATTACTAAATGACTAAAATATCCTTTCCTAGAAAATGTGGTAGTGACAATAAATATCACTGGGGCATTTGTCGGTCCGAATAGCATAACTAAGAATTCGTAATGCCCATATCGTGACCTAAATGCTGTCTTGGGTATATCTTAATTCTGAACTATAAAATCTCCTGACCAAAATATAGGATTATGGATTAACTTAGTATTATTCAAGATTAATTATTAGGGTTATAATTCACTGCTGTGATTTTTTTTTATTCAATTGTTGTACTTTATATTGTTTAAATATCTAGAGCACTACACTAGCTTTTGCTTTCAAAAAAATTTCACACACATTTTCTAGATATGCCAGCCATCCATTCTGACCCTTGTGTAACTTATAAATATCCTTCCTTGTGCTTCATTTTAGTCGCACAATATTCATTACAAACGTCTATTCTTAAATCCAAATAAATCTAACTTTGCATCTTTCTCTGTTCCAATCAAAATTGGACACCCAACCTTGACCTATTTTTTGTAACCCAAATTATGATAATATTCTATTCTGAGTCTACTACGCCCATGACACTTGTGTCCCACCCAATTTTAATCCTTTACACTTCCAATTAATTAAAGAATACCATTTACACTAATTTTAATTAAATTGGTGTAAGGACCCAACCTAACCCAAAACTAGACCCAACACCAGCCCAAACCCCCACTCACACCCTCAAGGTTCATACTAAACACCATATACCCTTTTAACCCACTACATCACACCAAACATGGTATTTTTTTCTCATTCAATCCCAAACTCTATTGTTTGTGCAATTTTCTAATTGTTAGGGGCTTTTGTGCAAATAGGCAACTAGGTGTCACCATCCTATTAGTGTAAACAAATAAAGAAAACCCCCAACCTCACATATTTGGTCACTCTCCCCCATGCTATGTACAACATTCTCATGATTGATCATGACCCTTGATTTAATTCCCTACTCCATCACAACCACACACTCCCTCTATTTTAACACACACACACACATCCTAAAGTGGCCGGCCCTAATCTCCATGCCCTCCTCTTCTCTCTCTCCAATAATAACACCCCCTCCCTCTCCAAATTTTTTAGCAGCTACCCATCCATAACCGAACCCTAAACCCCATTCACGACCTCCACCCCTCCTACTTCCTCGACTTCCTTCTCCTCCCCACGGCCAACATCGCCACCGTCGACAACCACAGTCACCTCTGACCAACGATAGCCGACCTCCTCTCTCTTCTCACGATCACACTACCATCAGCAACCTCCCTCCTCTCCTCCTCCTCCACCACCATGGCCTCACCCGAGCGCCACTACCTTCCACCTCTCGCACCACGACCATCACCATCACTCCACCATAATCATCCCGCCAACATCAGCCTCACCATCACCATCGCAACCTCTTCCCGTCACCAAGATAGCTACTAGCTCCACGACCGCCACCACCACCAGCTCACGACTCGTTCTCCCCTTCTCCTCCTTAGAACTGCTGCTGCGACTGCGAACGCTGCTGCTGCTTCAAACCGCTATTGCTTTATTTTGCCGCTGGCCGCCGTGTCCTAACCCTGTGCCTCCGCTGGCCGCCACTGTCCTGGGATACCCCCCTCTCGACCGAGCCACCGCCACCAGTAACCCGCTACTGCCGTAGCAACTGCTGCTGTTGCAACGCCTACTGCTGTGGTAGCTGCTGCCGTATTTTTGGTCGGAGCAGGCCACCGAGCACCCCCCCGACGATCGACGAAACCCCCCAGGGCTTCCCCGACCTTCGACGAACTCCCCCGCAGTGGGCCAGACCACAGTCGCCGCATGCACGGCCGCCCCGAACCTATCCGCATAGACCCACTGCACAGCTGCAACCAACCCGACCAGCTGACTTTGCACGGTGTGTTCTTCATCGTCTCTAGACAAAATTTTGATCCATCTTTGCAGGTGTGTTCGCCACATAACCCTCATTAATTTTCTTTAATTAGTTTAATTTATTTCACTTTAAAACCCAGTTTATTTTTGTCTTAATAATCGAAGAAAACTTTTTTTATAAAATATTAATTTTCTTTGATACGGAGTTTGTTCCGGTAATTCGGACAACCTCGTAACGTACTGATTACACCGAAAGGCACGTATCGTCAACGTGGACATGTGGACTTTCGTGGAACTTGATTTGGTTGTGTGTGCACATCGAAATCAACGCGTATCCGTCAAAAAGTACCGTATCGGACTATTCTAACACTCGTCCAAATTTTGTGTGTGCCTTTCGTTTTGTAATAAAACTTACGCCATCGGATTCGCAGCATTACGCTGGTCCTGTGACCCATGTTTGGTTCAATTCTGAGAACGTTGACGAAACATCATTTCGTGGGCCCTACGATTCCACATGACGGGCGATTTTGTGATCGGCTAATCAGAATCCAGTTCTGGATGTTCTGTTGGGTTCGTATTATCGTTCTGAACTCGTAGACACTAAGTTTGACGAATTTGGAAAACTTTGTCCCTGGCACATTTTTTGGTGCAAGACGGGTCTACTTGTGGACCCCGTGTTGACCAAAAACTGCATTTTTGCCCCTATGTCCAAATTAGACGTATGTATATACTTTTCTGAGTATCTCACTCATTCTGGAACTGTTGGTGATATTTGTTACAACATCCGGGGATATCAGCTTCAATTTACATTGCTGCGCTGCTACTTCCATAGCGAGTTCGTGTTTGAATCTTCGCGTGGCTTCCAAGCAAGTATACCTTGCCTTATTGTACTGTTTAAAATTTAAGTTAATATTATATATTATGCTCTTTATATTATATAAATATGCGCATCCGAGAATGACTCGGGTGCAGTCGACGATGGCGTCGACGTTAGGAACTGTGTTTGACCTAGCGTCTAGTGGACGTACCCTAAGTGACGGAGTTATCATTATAACTCTGAGGCCTTGACACATATCATTTCACATCACAGGGTGTGTTCATGATAGGACACGGGTTTACGCACTCAACTGGCCATCGGAGTAGCTCGTGTGTTGGTATTTAGCATAGGTATATTATTTTAGGTGACTTGCATTATAGTTATGAGATGTCCACGTCTCAATTAAGATTTGTACATTGGCATTGGAAGGGGAGGACGACTAGTAGGCATATGGAATACCCACCTCCTTTATACAGATACCGCATTCTTCGGAGCGATACGGACGTATATATTTATGCAGATACCACGCTCTTCGGAGTATTGGACATTACATGTGCAGATACCACGCTCTTCGGAGTGTTGAACGTTATGCCTACACTTACCCATACACTAAGTTGTCCTCAAATTGCATTCACTTAGGAGGATAGTTCACCCTGATTTACTTTACTCAGTATTTATATTATGGCATATACTTTTTGCATCTTGTTACATCCCTCTGAGGACCTGGTTCCCTTCCAGGTTATTTGTGCAGTTTGCATGATGCTTGATCTAGTGGAGTATGGACATCGTTTCAGGTATCTTTATATTTTCAGCTATTACAGTCATGTACTACTTTTTATTTTTGATTCTGCTTTTATAGCCAAGTGTTTATAGGCATATATTATTCTTTTGGCCTATTCGAACGGATGTATTATTGAGCTCCAGACTAATAATGCGTATAGTTCCTTCTTGAGATTTATTTACCATGGATTAAGATTTAGTTTAGTTGTTGAATGTTAGAATTAGATTATTAACTGGATCACTTAACCTTGGACAGCGTAAGTGCACTTAGTCGAGTCTATTAAATTAGAAAGCCCTATAGAGTCGTACCAGCTGGCCATTGCCACGTGTCTAGTCCTATATGTTTTAGAACTGAGACATGATATAGTTTTAGTGGTGGCCCATGCAGGTCAGAGCATATCATTTCGGTTAAGTAACTATACCAAACGAGCCTGCAACTTATGATTAATGTTGAATAAGATCTCAATCCATAACTGATTTTAAAACTCCTCTTGTATTCGATTGTTGCCCTTGGACCTCATTATTATATTCATTTTTTTACCGTCGACATCGTTATTATTGTTTCTCATCTTCCTTTTTTCGGATTGATGGATGCTCGCACACGGTAATTTCCTCCAGGAGCAGATCTTAGTCAAGACAGAAGAAGGTATGATTAATGTGATATTTTATGAGAAGATGGTTACCCTTAGTAGGATAGGTTGATAAGTTCTTTCTTGTTACTAGAGTTAGTATAGACTATTGGCATAAGAATTAGACATAGAAGTAGAGACTTAAAACTAGACCCTACCCTTACTTAAGGTAGCCGTGATTTGTAAGTATTAGAAGCTAGAAAGGTTGTTTGATTCTAAGGCTCTAGAATAATTTGGAGAAGACATAGCTAGATACTAGGGTTAGTTGTAGCCCCATGATAATGATACAAGGAATTAGTTGCAGACTTATGGTAGTGATACAAGGAACGACATTATGAACTTGACAAGACATAATTTTAGACTCACATCTAGAAGAAGATTATCGGATACTAATAAAAATAGGGTATGAAATAACACTTTAGGTAGCAAACCATAGTGGTTAATCCCTAGTTGCCTTGTGACTTATAGTACCAGACCTAAAAAATGTTCCACCCTTTAGATAATGATAATTATATGACTAAGCTAAAACAGATAGGTAGATTGCTAGACGTAGATTGTTAGACCCAATATTTGGATGATGGGATAACTTTAGTACTACAGTATAGCTTTCAAATTAGATTAGATGTACTTGATTTATTTGGGTTTTTAATGTCTATTAGGCTCGTGGTTTCACCATTGATAACTCGATTAGTTAAGCTAGTATTTAAAATAGAGCAATTAGATTTAAGGATGAGAGTATCGACAAATGTTATAGCCTTGAGTTGGATATCGTGGACTACCTATAATGGATGGCCAGTTATAAATAAGATGGTACCCATGTAGTTTGGATGAAGGGTACGCATGGAGTAAACTAGGAGAAATCTCAGGTTCGAGGTAAAAAGGTAGAGTAGTAACAAGATGAGATTCACGAAAAGTACCTAACCATGAGCTTTTTAAATTAAGAGAAGGATCTAGGAAAGACTGAAAATTTTATCACTCGATAGTTGCCTCGAAGATCGATACTATGAAGCGAAAGGTACAAGGCCATGCTTGACGAAGTTAGAGTTTAACACATGATCAACGTACTAGAAAGATATGAAGTTGTGTAGGAAACAAATGATAAGAGAAATATATTATAGTCATGTAATCCAAGGATGAGAAATTTTGATATGGACTTGAAGGATAATAATTATAGTATTTATTAATTGTAATACTTTTACAAATTTAAGGATTTAGCGCAGGTAGAAATTGTTGACCAGCCTCGAAGTGCTATGAATTTTAAGGAACAAAATACATGTTTAGATCATACGCTGACTTATTGGTCAATCGGTAGAGGACTACCACTAGACTCTTATATTATATATTGACAAATGAGTAGGGGTATAAATGAAAGATAGAAGTCTGATAGGAATGATAGCTGAATATTGAAGTTTACACATAAACCGCTTAGGGATAGAGATTTAGATTTTTGACTAATATGACATGAGCTTGCGGAACATAATCCTTAGTAGTAGGTGGTGTTATGGGAACCTATTCCCAATTTACCCTAGCCGATGAATTTTAGGAGTCGCATCATTGTTATTGTATTTGTTATATTTTATTCTAGGGTATTTAGAATAATTGAGTAGATATTTATTATAAAATTTCTATATATTCTTATTACATGTATTGAGTAGAGACTTATGTTGTATTTCATTACATATACATCTCCTAGGAATTGTTTGAGTTGAGCTTCTAGACTAGATATGACTGACTAGCTAGATTAGACTTGTTGCTGCTAAAATCGATTGTAAGAAGTTAGGATGCAGGATTTCAGTATGGATATTATAGGATGATGATGTTATACCTATGAAAGAATGTTGAGATATTAACCGTCTTAGTTGCATAATAAGGGATTTAGATACTACATAAGTGGCCTTGAGGATTTTGTGCTTATAAAATTTTAGTACCTAACCCATGCACTCCTTTAAGAAAATAAATGACGTTATTTTCTTGATAGATATTAGAAGTTTCAAACTTAGATTGTGTCACAATATCCTTGAGTAAACTAGGCTTATATGTGATAATTTTCTGGATGATGATTAGCATGATAACAATAAAAAGACAATTCATAATGGTGAAAAGATGTTTAGAGGACCAAATGCCTTGGATGATTAGACTGTACGTATGTGGCAGTTTAAGGTAAAGAGAGTAGAGCAGGACTAAGTACCAAGTTGTGTTTATATATTTAAAGATACGTGGAGTTTGTTGTTGGGGAGATGAATTTTGAATTTCGAGGACAAAATTTTCTAAGGTGGATAGATTGTAAAACCCCCTGACCAAAATATAGGATTATGGATTAAATTAGTATTATTCAGGATTAATTATTAGGGTTATAATTCACTACTGTGATTTTTTTATTCAATTCTTGTACTTTACTGTTGTTTAAATATCTAGAGCACTACACTAGCTTTTGCTTCCAAATAAATTTCATACACTTTTTCTAGACGTGCCAGCCTATCATTCTGACCCTTGTATAACTCATAAATACCCTCTATTGTGCTTCATTTTAGTCGCACAATATTTATTACAAACATCTATTCTTAAATCTAAATAAATCCAACTTTGCATCTTTGTCCGTTCCAATCGAAATTGGAGACCCAACCTCGACCCGTTTTGTGCAACCCAATTTATGATAATATTCTATTCTGAGTCTACTACGCCCATGACACTTGTGTCCCACCCAATGTTAATCCTATGCACTTCCAATTAATTAAAGAACATCATTTATACTAATTTTAATTAAATTGGTGTAAGGACCCAACCTAACCCAAAACTAGACCCAACACCAACACAAACCCCCACTCACATCCTCAAGGTTTATACTAAACACCACACACCCTTTTAACCCACTATATCACATTAAATATTATATTTTTCCTCATTCAATCTCAAATTTTATTGTTTGTGTAATTTTCCAATTGTTAGGAGCTTTTATGCAAATAGGCAACTAGATGTCACCATCCTATTGGTGTAAAAAATAAAGAAAACCCCCCAACCTCACATGTTTGGTCACTCTCGCCTATGCTATTTACAACACCCTCATGATTGATCATGACCCTTGATTTAATTTCCTACTCTATCACAACCACACACTCCCTCTATTTTAACACACACACACACATCCCAAAGTGGCCGGCCCTAATCCCCATGCCCTCCTTTTCTCTCTCTCTTATATTAACACACCCTCCCTCTCCAAAAAATTTTAGCAGCCACCCATCCATAACCGAACCCTAAATCCCATTTATGACCTCCACCCCTCTTCCTTCCTCAACTTTTTTCTCCTCCCCACGGCCAACACCGCCACCATCGATAACCACAGTCACCTCTGACCAACGACAGCAGACCTTCTCTCTCTTCTCACGATCACACCACCATCAGCAACCTCCCTCTTCTCCTTCTCCTCTACCACCATAGACTCACCCGAGCGCCACCACCTTCCTCTTTCCGCACCACGACCATCATCATCACTCCACCATCATCATCCCGCCACCATCAGCCTCACCATCACCACCGCAACCTCTTCCAGTCACCATGACAGTCACCAGCTCCACGACCGCCACCACCACTAGCTCATGACTCTCCCTCCCATTCTCCTCCTCAGAACCGCTGTTGCGACTGTGAACGTTGCTGCCGCCGCTGCTGCTGCTTCAAATCACTACTGCTATATTTTGCTGCTGGCCGCGTCCTGGCCCTGCGCCTCCACTGGCCGCCTCTCTCCTGGGCCACCCCCCCTCTCAGCTGAGCCACCGCCACTAGCAACCCGCCACAGCCGCAGTAATGGCTGTTGTTGCTACGCCTACTGTTGTGGTGGCTGTTGTCGTATTTCTGGCCGGAGCTGGCCGCCGAGCACCCCCCCCCCCCCCCGATGACCGACGACACCCCCCAGGGCTTCCCGACCTTCGATGAACTCCCCTGCAGCGGGCCAGACCACCGTCACCGCCGCAAGGCCGCCCCGAACCTATCCGCATAGACCTACTACACACCTGCAACCACTCCAACCACCTGACTTTGCACAGTGTGTTCTTCATCATCTCTTAATGAAATTTTAATCCATCTTCGTAGGTGTGTTCGCCACATAACCCTCATTAATTTTCTTTAATTAGTTTAATTTATTTCGCATTAAAACCCAGTTTATTTCTGTCTAAATAATCGAAGAAAACTGTTTTATAAAACATTAATTTTCTCTGATACGGAGTTGGTCCCGACAATTCGAACAACCTCGTCGCGTACCGATTATACCAAAAGACGTGTATCGTCAACATGGACGTGTGGACTTCCACGAAAGTTGATTTGGATGTGCGTGCACACCGGAATCAACGTGTATCCGTCGAAAAGCACCGTATCGGCCTGTTCTGACACTCGTCTAAATTTTGTGTGTGCCTGTCATTTCGTAACAAAACTTGCGCCATCGTATTTACAGCATTACGCTGATCCTGTGACCCAAGTTTGGTTCGATTCTGAGAACGTTGACGAAACATCATTTCATGGGCCCTACGGTTCTACATGACGGGCGATTTCGTGATCGGCTAATCGGAATCCAGTTCTGGATGTTTCATTGGGTTCGTATCATCGTTCTGGACTCGTAAACACTAAGTTTGATAAATTTGGAGAACTTTGTCCCTGGCACATTTTTTGGTGTAAGACAGGTCGACTTGTGGATCCCGTGTTGACCAAAAACTGCATTTTTGCCCCTGTATCCAAGTTGGACGTATGTATATGCTTTTCTGAGTATCTCACTCATTCCGAAACTGTTGGTGATATTTGTGACAGCATCCGGGGATTTCAGCTCCAGTTTTCATTGCTACGCTGCTACTTTCATGGCGAGTTCGTGTTCGAATCTTTGCCTGGCTTCCAGGCAAGTATACCTTGCCTTGTTGTACTATTTAAAATTCAAGTTAATATTATATATTATGATCTCTATATTATATAATTGTGCGCATCCGAGAATGACTCGGGTGCAGTCGACAATGGCATCAACGTTAGGAACTGTGTTTGACCTAGCGTCTAGTGGACTTACCCTAAGTGTCGGAGTTATCATTATAACTCTGAGGCCTTGACACGTATCATTTTACATTACAGAGTGAGTTCATGATAGGACACGGGTTTACACACTCGACTGGCCATTGGTACGAGTAGCTCGTGTGTTGGTATTTTCCATAGGTGTATTATTTTAGGTGACTTGCATTATAGTTACGAGATGTCCACGTCTCAATTGAGATTTGTACATTGGCATTGGGCGGGAAGGACGACTAGTAGGCGTATGGGACATACACCTCCTTTATACAGATATTGCATTCTTCAGAGCAATACGGACGTATATATTTATGCAGATACCACGCTCTTTGGTGTATTGGGCGTTATGCCTACACCTACCCATACGCACTAAGTTGTCCTCAAATTGCATTCACTTATAAGGATAGTTCATCATGATTTACTTTACTCAGTATTTCCATTATGACATATACTTTTTGTATCTTGTTACGTCCCTCTGAGGACCTGGTTCCCTTCCAGGTTATTTTTGCAGTTTGCATGATGCTTGATCTAGTAGAGTGTGGACATCGTTGCAGGTATCTTTATATTTTTAGCTATTACAGTCATGTACTACTTTCTATTTTTTATTCTGCTTTTATAGCCTAGTATTTATAGGCCTATACTGTTCTTTTGGCCTATTCAAACTGATGTATTATAGGGCTGCAGACTGATGATGCGTATCGTCCTTCTTAAGATTTATTTACCATGGATTGAGATTTAGTTTAGTTGTTGAATGTTAGAATCAAATTATTAACTGGATCACTTAACCTTGGACAGCGTAAGTGCATTTCGTCGGGTCCATTAAATTGGAAAGCCCTATGGAGTCATACCAGCTGGCCATTGCCATGTGTCTGGTCCCATACATTTTGGGACTGGGGCGTGACATGAACTCTTACTTGATGATTCCCTGATCGAAGGTTGATCTTAAAGAAAACTTTAGCCTTGCTCAACTGATCAAACAAATTATCGATTCTTGATAATGGATGCTTGTTCTTTACTGTCACTACATTCAGCTATCTGTAGTCGATACATAACTGGGATGACCCATCCTTCTTCTTCACTAGAACCACTAGCGCTCCCCAAGGTGATCCACTGGTTTGAATAAACTTCTTTGCCTTTAGCTCTTCTACGTATTGGTACAGTATGTCTAATTCTAATGGTGCAATTTGGTAAACTTTACAAGATATTGGCCCTGCTCTAGGGATCAACTCTATGCAAAACTCTATGTCCCTTACTGGTGGTAGCCCCAGAAGTTCATCAGGAAAGACATCTAGAAATTCTTCGACTACCCAGGAATCTACTCTTCTTCTACTACTGCTACTGCTGCAATTATGTCTCCATATTGGTCCCTCATGACTCTTTCAAGGACAAAATTCTCCGTGTCTGGGATACTAAATAACACTCTACCCCTATGGAAATCTATCGTAGCATGATTGTCTCTCAGCCAGTCCATGCCTAGAACTACTTCAAAGTTACCCATAGAAAACTCGATCAACTTGGCGGGTAATGAACGCCCGCACACTATGATTGGATATACTACACGCACTCTAGTAACTGCTACGAGTCCATTACCAGTGAGTATATTCAATATCTTTGGCAATGCTCCGAACTCCAATCCAATATGCGTCATAAATTATGCAGATACAAATGAATGCGAAGCTCGTGAATCAAATAATATTATTGCAGGAAAAGATGCGACAGAAATGTTACCTGCTACTACATCACCTAATACCAAAGTCCCCTCCAACGATAAAGTAAATGCCTTCCCTTGGCCTTATTGTGCTCCTTGTTGTGGCCTTCCTTGGTAACGCTATTGTGGCCTCTGCTGGCCCTGCTGTGGGTCCCTCTGTAGAAATATATGTGCATACATCAATAATGGACACTGAGCCACCGGTCATGCTGCTACTGCTGGTCCTCTGTACTGCACTGCCCCCGGTGCTGGTAGTGTAGAAAATTGCTGAGCCGGCCCTCCTTGCCTCTGCATTATCAAAAAATTAGCAATCTTGTGGCCCGGATCACCATACCTTATACAAAGCCCATTTGCTACTCTGCACACGTCTCTAATATAGCCTCCCTTGCCACAGTAGGTACAACCCACCCGTACTCCTTGACACTGTTGCAGCTGCTGTTACCTCGGCTGCTGCCGAGCTGGAACAGTTGTTGTTGAATTCGTCATCCTCCGTGATGTTGAGTCATAGATACGAACGCCAGGGGATGGTATTGATGTTTGAGGTCCTACCCCTCCTACAACCTGAGCATGAGACCTCTTCTGACCTCCTGTCCTTGCTGACAATCTCTGTATGGTCAACTCATGCCTTTTGGTTGCTATCAACACTTTCTCATAAGTCTGATAGTTGTGCCCCTCTACCAGTTATAGAATCTCCAAATGAAGCCTCTGTTGGAACCTTATTGCTTTGTCTGACTCAGTAGCCACCATAGTCGGAGAAAACCTACTCAACCTGAAAAACTCTGCTGCATATCCATCTACAGTCCTACCGGCCTGCTTAAGACTGATAAACCTCTGTTGGAGATCATACTGTGCTACAACTCCAAAATATTTAGCCCTAAATTGAGACCTGACACTGTCTCAAAAGATAGGATTCCTTATTTCGACTTCCACTGATGCCCACTAGTCACGGGCAAGGTCCTGGAGCTGTAGTCAGACCTGGTCAACTTGATCATCATCTAGAACCTTTGTCGTTGCCAGAATAACTTTGATGTCTGGGAGCCAAATATCTGCCATAATGGTGTCCTCTGTATCATCAAAGTATCTCGGGTTAAGTCGGCAAAATTTGACCGATGCCCCCGAATCTGTTCTTTCGCCTCTCTCCAGAGTCGTCAGCAAACCCTGACTTAACAAGACATTCTGCTCTTGATGTTGAAACTGCTGGTGTTGTTGCACTTCCATCTGATGTTGTTGCATAGCCGTCATTCACCAAAGAATCTTAGTAATGTCGGAGTATCTAGTACCACTGGTACTGCTGGTACTACTGGAGGTATGGGGATCTCAGGGGCTTATGGATCAACATGCCCAACTTTCGGTTCTACGGTGCCAGCTTGTTTAGTTACTGGCTCTATCTGAATCTAACTCTAGACAGGCGCTACCTCTCGTTATTGCCCAGGGAAACCCTGTCCGGCTATGCCTGCTTCTCCAGCAACTGAAGAAGATCAAGAATATGACGAAAAAGATCAAAAAAATAATTGATTCGATAGTCAAGCGAGGCTTGAGAAGAACAAATTTAGGATTTCAAAGGCACGTGTTTGATTGTGACTCCTATGACCATAACACCCTACAAGTCTGAAAATACAGACCTGCATGGGTCACCACTAAAACCTTGTCACACTCCAGTACCGGAATACGGAGACAGACATGGCCAACTACCCCGTACAAGGTACTATATGTCGTATAACAATCACGGTTGTAACTAGACAAGGGGGTGTATGCAATAATCAAGTCACTTAGGGTCATAAAGAGCATCTATTATCTCAATCAGTCAAACAAAAATAGTAAACATAGAACATATATGACAAGGAAGTAAGGCATCCCAAATGCCCTACCATAATTTTCTGGAAACCAGTTATACAAATAAAAAGCTGGCAGAGTAGCAAAAGTACATGACCATAATCAGTTATAGTCTGATTAATTACAATCATGTAAAGAAAACTAAATATCCAAATTTATGACTAACAAGTATTGGTGGCTAAACACCTAAACGAGTTAAAATATATGATAACGAGCAGGGAAGAAGAAACCCACTCGTGCCCTTTAGCGACCATCCACCTGGTGTGCGCTATCAGAAAGAAAAAAGTAAGCTGGATCCTCTGGAACAGGCTCGAAACCTGGCCATACAAAACCAGTGGGGTTAGACCCCAAATAGCAAGTACCACAAAGAAAGTACAAAAATGGAGAAACAAAACCCAAAGCTATAAATATTGGTTCTGTGTCATAGTTTTGGTCCATAGCTTATCTTAGCATAAAAGCCCAAACCTACAACCAAACAAGGACAAGGGTTGAATCATCACACTATGATAATCCATGTCCCTAGACTATTAACAGAATAATACAATCACAACCAAGTCCAGTTATATAACAGCCAATTATTTATATGGCTTGCTACTGTGGAGTCTGAGTTATCTCATATTGGATGCATAAAAGAAATCCTCAAATCGTGAGCTGTTTAGCAGGGCTAACCGAGCCATAATATCGTATAACACATTGTATATTATGCACCGATCCATCGTAAGGCCACCGTGCTAAGATCACATAGAACTCATTATAAAATATAAGTATTCGCATATTGTCATCCACTAGTGTGGACGTGACCAATATCCATGGGGTCAGCCTTGCACGTCATGACAGTTGTCTGAGGTGGCTAATGTGCATGATCTCGGGATTTTATCCCTCCTAATGTTCTACCAATTTTAGTTGCCTAAACCAGCCCTATGGTTATGTTTGGAATCTCATGGTGTGGTCACGTGATCAAACCTCATATATGTCGTACCGTAGTATGGTCCATACTAGATACGAATCCACTTTGTTACTTGATGGCTCAAACTGGATTCACCCAAGCGTGATGCAATAATCAATCAAGTCCTAGCCACGCTTTGGTAGTTAACCCACATACCATGTCCGTACTGGGGAATTAATATAATAATGTCATATATCGCGTAGTATAGGAGGCATTCTTGATGCACAATCTAAAACATGTAATTGCATAGCACGTAGAAAGTTATGTCGCACCTCAGTGCACATTATAATATGGTCCCACCCTAGTGTACCTTATAACACATATACACGTAGCATGTAGTAATTATATAAGTACATATACAAGAAATCGGGTCGAATTACCAAACTTATAGTTGGTCGTATGAGTCTTATCCAATTGGGACACATAGCTCATGTTATGCACATAGCAGGTTAGTCACTTATGACATAGTCAATTCTAGCATGTGGTCATGTCTAGCACAAGGTTGGGTTACTAGGTCCATTCTTCCTTAGGATCAATCACAAACAATTATCAAGACCAACCATATAGAACAAAGAAATATTCCAAATAAAATAGCTAATTCGCATGCACAACTTGGCACATGAGACTGGTGCCACATTGACTGTCGGTTGCATGCTACCTTAGGCCGCATATGATCCCAGGCCACATACTTCGGACAAAATTCTACTCCTTTGGACAAGTGCCAATGATGTGTCAGAGAAGTGATAGATGTGATAAGCCATAAAGTGTCAGAGAGAAAAGATAAAATTAAAGAAAGATGTGCCAACGGTTCAGAGTCGTGCGTCCAAGGGAAGGTGGCTGCATACTCTGCTTGCCGCATAAGTCACTTGGCCGCATATTTCTCTTTGGACTTAGCGAATTTCTTATTCGTCCAACGAACAAAACATAAGAAGTTCTGTCACTTAGCTCCAGAATACTTTATGTAATGGTCAGTCATGCATCCAACAAGATGGACGCATGTTGGTTGGTTATGCGGCAAAGAGTCCAGGCTGCATAAGGATCATGCTGTATGAAAGTCTTGGTCGCATATGGTGCTGGCCGTATGAGAACTTCGTCTTCTCTAGACAGCAAGTTCAGCCATGGCATAAAAGCTCCAAAAACCCAAAAATTATTTTCTTCATAAAAACTTCATTTTAACTCTGAATCAAGTAAACCAAAAGCCAAAATGCTCAAAATAAAGTACTCCATCAACTACAAAAACAAATTTCTAAAATACCATATTTTAGTAGATAAAAACTATAAAAATACATGGAACCCATGAAAACCCTAAATTTTAAGTGTAGATCTACTCATATCTAGCCATCAAAACCAAAAACTCTTAAGTATTAAAAGTATTTAGAATCATAGTTCACACATATTAGACTAATAAAATATAAGAAAAGAGCAAAAATCAAAATTAAAAGGTTTTTGTATCTAATGCAAGGTGTACTTGCCTAAAATGAAGTAAGAAAGAAAAATAAGAGAATGAGGGAAGAGAGAAAATGAAGTTAGCTTATATATTCTAGGGATAAGGTTTAGACCATTGGTTCACTCATGACCAAACCAACCCAACAATTAAACCATGAGTCTAATTGAACCAAAGAATGGGTCTAGTCTCCATGATATGTAATCTAATCACCATGCAAGCAAGAAAATTAATATGTCCCAAATATGTATCTCGAGAACGGAGAGTGACAGAATGAAAAGCCATTGCACGTTATTTTATATAATTCATATGACTATCATGAGGGTAGACAGGTAATCCAAGTGTATGACGCACTACCAAGGGTCCAAAATAGGGAGCATCATAGAGCCGTTTTGGTCGCGCAATACCCATATGATTCTACCTAGCCGATATGACCCTGGTGCCCCGTTGATCGACCAAGGAATCCATGCATACCTCGTGCATGAGTTGTCCGTGACCATGCAAGTCTCAAGTCTTTTAGGTCTCTTGTCAGGTACATATTTAAATTATGATCTTGTTCATAAACTTATCGACTCCCTGAGCCTTCTGATTTAGTTCAGAATGAGTATTGCTCCCAGAGCTGTCTTGATCAAATCCCTTGCGTAACTTGTCATGATGCAGTCCAATAGTTTGGGAACTGCCTTGCCGACCTAACGGTCCAGAATACTTTCAGGTTCAGACTTGCACGTAATGACTATTCGATAGTCTTACGACGAAACTAAGTGAATCAAGACATATATTGTGTTATCTGACCGTGGAATAAAACTACGTAATGCGCATAAAAATTATGTGGATACATATACTATGGAGCATAATGAAAACTTTATTAGTACGAATGAATCATATAAGAAAGTTACTATCATCTACCAGTAGGTTACATTCCTTATATAGTCCATATTCAGCTGTGTGTTGAATTTATTTATTAGCATACAAATATTATTGCCTAGCGATCTAGCATATATAGTCCATATTCAGTTGTGCGGGCAAAGCAAAGACAGGTTCATCAGAGCTTCCCACCTTAGCGATGATTCGCATCGGCCGAGCGAGACTCCAAGCATATTTGAAAAGTCAAGTCTGAACTCCTGAAGGGCCAAGTCTAAGTTCTTTTACATCAAGCGAGTCATCTAGTCCAGCAACGCGGGATAGGTCGTTGCACTTGCGCCATTTGAATTGGCTCTCCGGGTTGAGCGAAACGGGTCATTATATAATACACCACTCTGAATAGGTCTCATCCGCGAGACTTCCTGAGCGAAACTCATCCTACCACACCACTATCGAGTCTAATTCAAGTATATATATATATATATATATATATATATATATATATATATATATATATTTTCGTATCCTTTGGTCCGTTCGAACATAACTTCCTATTTGTTTTCCCTTTTTTGCGCCCCAAGCGCTCTTATCCTGTTTTATTGAATAACTCTATCACTCAATTCGAGATAACTATATCCACTCGATATCGCATTCTCTAATCAGTCTCTACTATGCCTTAGCATAGAACTATATCGCTCAATACCGGGTATGTCATAACATACCGTGAACAGAAATCTTAGGTTGAGGCTAACTTACTCAAATCGTTATACTCATCCATGCATATCTAAACATATGTGCCTATAGCTGCATTCGAGTTCAGCATATCGATGAGTTTGGATCATGTACATATTTAAGCCATGCCCCAAATATATGTATTTTAACCAAGCTTAGTGATAGCAAAGTCAGACAAGCTACTAGTGAATATATTTTACTTCTGAATCACCGATCATTCCACTATCGTCTATTTCAAACCTCGAGCAACATGATTCTGTTGAGTCATTCTCGTAAATTCATATCATACTCTCGATCGTAATCTCCTAAATATTGATTCATGTTCCATCGAATTCTCTGATTCATTACCGTATCTTCCAAGCAACGATTTAATTCGTTATCCCAAACCCGAAGAATCCTCGATATTGTCTCGTTCCACTCCATCGCAAGACCTATCCAATCTAACGACAAGCATCCAAGTCCTATCGTCTATTCTAATTGTATCAAGCATCAACGTCGTTAGTGCACACTTTTAGTTTTGAGTCCTAACTCTAAATCTTGCTGCCCCAGCTCTTATGGTTTTACCCAGGTAGTTCTTCTAGGTTGTTCACACCAGTTATATCACTTGGCATAGGGTCATCTATCTAACCGCTAGGTCAGCTCACAAGGTCATAGGTATAGTTTAAGTTCACGACTCTCATCGTGTAATCCGTTGCACGATGCTCGCCCTAATTTCCTAGGACAAACCATTGTCAGGTCGTACGGGATATTCTACCCAAGCTCGTATAACTCATATTTCTAAACTTTGAGCATAGATCATCCTACTCGTATCAACAATATTCATTCCAAGGGATTTGATTCTGTTCAACAAAGTCATCTAACGATAAGCCCATTCAGTCAAATCCTCGATTTATCAATGTTGTACGTCAAATCTAGCGATTCGCATAGTCTATCTCCTCAAATATGTTTGATAGAATCCACCTATCCATTATTTTCTAAGTTTAGTCCACCAAGTCATGATTCAATTTCTAAATCTTTGATCTAAATCATAAACTCTAAGTCGTCCAACATGATTCACGTTTTCGTTCACAAAACTATCAAGCACTTCTTGCATTAAATTCCAGACTACTTATCCTTGACACACACCTTTAATTTGCTTTTATCCTTTAACTTGATTCATTGTCAAACCATATACTAGAACAATCCTTAAAAATTACCAAGCCATTCATTGTTATGCATTCATGTTATTCGAGTCACAGTTTTTATCAAATCTCTTCCTAAATATCAATCCTTTGCATCGATCCAAAATCCATCCTCAATTATTTTGTCATTTTCTTAAGTTGTATTCCTCTAATAACTGTTCAAGCCAACATCAATATTCGTTTAGCAAAATTGTTTGATTTTAATATTATCGTTCGATCAATCCATAGTCCGCATCTAGCATTCCTTAAAACAACAAAGTTCAAAGTTTCAATTTGATAATCTACCTATCATTAATCCAACTAGAAAATCCTTGAGCCAAAGTCTGCCTATCCTCGATATGTTTCAAAATCCTTAAGTATGTTTGCGTAAGTATCAAAACCAATCGCACAATATCATATTCATTTCACTCCATGATATCCTCTGAACTAGATTCAAGATAGCTCATCCAACTTAAGTTCAAATCCTGTTATCACCTACCTCAAATCGCCGAATGATATAATTTCTTAACTTGTATCCATCCGTGCTAACTTCCAACTATCGATATCGTATTAACTCATTCAAATTCGAAACTACAACATCCATACTCAAGCTAAATTTTATCGAGCGATATCCTTCTAGATCCAAATTTTTTATATGCTCTATCTTCCATCATGCTAAATTTGATCGTATCCTTGAGTATTCCATCTCAAACTTAAGTTTTGATCCATTCGATTCAATCCAAAATTGCACGTATGATCCACTAAGATATCCATTCGTTTTACTGTTATGAATCCTTATTCGATTCGCATAACTTGTCCTCAATCATCCGAACAAACTTCATATGAAATCTTTGAATTCACGACTAACTAAATGATATTCATTCTAAGGCTTTGCGTGATCATATCGCTTGTTGTTAGACTCGTTGCTACCCCATAATCCTCGATTGCTCGAATATTTTCAAGATGATCCATATACCACTTAGGGTTCGAGATACTCGACAAATCCTCAAAACTCACTCTATCATCAAATTGATTATTCATTCCCAAGGGTATCATATACACTACTGGATCAAGTCATACAAATAAGTCACCAATCATGTTTGTATTGCTCACTCGCATATCCATCTAAATTATTTCTTAAAACTCCTGTATGATCCCTTTTGTGTCAACGAAAAGGGAGTATAAAATCAACGAACAAAAGCAATATTTCCTGAAACCAATACTAAGTAAGCATATGGCAAAATTTCCTGAAAGTAATATTTTCTGAAAGTACTGATGAGTATAAAATCAACGGACAGAAGCAATATTTTCCGAAACTAATACTAAGTAATTATGTGGCAAAATATTATATTACTAGTAATCTTGCTACTTTTACCTAGGTTTATTTAATGCAGCACAGGATTATAGTCAGTTTATATCTTTTCAAAAATATGTCTTTGAAATCAGTTTCCATATTCAATACATACAAGCAAGCTATAGGGACAGTGTTCTATCGTGTAGTGCGCAGCATGTATCGTGAGCCATATTCCATCTCTTAGGAACAAAAGTTATCTCTAGTGGACTGTTCATCTCGAATCAAGACAAGTGCATCAAGTGGACTTATCATTCTATCAAGCAAACAAGAAGAGCTATCTATATGATTTATGTCCCCGAGAAACTCAGGATCAGTAGCGATTATCCAGCTAACTAATGACTCTTTTATCTGATGTTATTAGCAGTTGTGACTCATGGTTTCTCTTCACTAACATAATAGCAGTCGGGACCAAAGTTCAACCCTGCGCTAATAGCCATTGTCCAACCGATACGATTGCATGAAACACTATCAGATAAGCTCTATGTTGTAGACGAAATGAACAAGCAGGATATATATATATATATATATATATATATATATATATATATACTTCGTGTTTCTTACCCCTTGTCGAACGGTTATCCCTGCAACAGATATACAAGTTAGCAACAATTTGCATAAACATATATGTTCTCTTCCATGTCCGTCTCTGCATCAAACAGTTTGGTATGTAAGAAGTCTAGTCTGGCATGCGCCCTAACTACATGATGGCCCATGGGTAGCCCCATGATTAGCAGTGGTGACCCAAGGTTCAGATCTTCACTGGCACACGTATATGTCGGCAGTTGTGACTCAAGGTTCAGCTCTTCACCAACACACATGAGTACTAGCAGCTATGAAATTATGGGTTCCACACAACACTAATAGACACATTACCCCACTAGACCCCGTAGGACCGTATCCTCAGGGTGAAACAAAAATCTCTTCCGGACCGAGCGATTCCCAGTGCCCTAGGAACCATTCGAGAGACAAGACCTTGTGCACAAGTTGTCCGAGATCAATGCAATGACATGAACCATCTATATTGCAAACAAGCAAATGATCAAGCAAAATATATAAGGTCAAGCAAAACATATCTTATCGAGCAAAATACATCTTTTACACAACTAATAGCACACCCCACTAGATCACAAGGACCATACCTCAGGGAGCACTATTAGTATCTACTTATACGAATCAAAGACTTATATCAGTTCGATTCAAAACAGGCAAGCAAAATATATATTAGCAAGCACGATATTGATTTTATAACAACTAGCATGCAATATCTATCTTATTTCATACTATAGGAAACATGCGAGTAAATAGGCAAGAAAACTCTATGTAAGCAAGCATAATAGTAGTTCTTCTATCTCTTTTACTAAAGCATGCAATTCTACTCTTACTTAGCATATGACAAAGGGACTTATTCAAGCGATTCCTTTACTTATCTTATTAGCATGGTAAGGATTTGTTTGATAATGGTGTCGGTGTATCTAAGCATGTAATACTTCTTCTCTATCTTGACTTAGCATGGCAAGGTTCTATCTCTTTTTTTTAGACAAGCATATAAGTTCTCTTATTAAGCATGCAGGTTCTCATTCTATCATTTTCAATACGAACAATATCTTATTAAGGAAACAAGCATTTCAAAAACTCAGATTTATTATTAAGGCGTGCAAGAATCAAAGACTAAAGTTCTGCCCACTCACCTAGATCAATCATCTTGTGGTTCGATCGGAAACTCTTCGAGAAGGCTTTCGCTCGATCAAGCAAAGCGATATCACTTGTACATAATGCCTACACAGAGCAGGGTACTATATTTTGTGCCTGTCTCGATAATCTTAGTCTCGTATATACCTCTATCGATAGTCATCCACACAATCCATATTTGTTCATATCTTTCCGATACGAATAAACGACAGAACCATTCCTCAAAAATTAAAGTACGATTCTCTATATTCGCCTTAGCGATAGTCCAATAACGTCTCTATCGATTGCCATTCTAAGTCTGACTTAACCTTATCGGAACGATATCCAATCTCACTCACAAATTCGATCACACCAAAGGGTATAGGTGCACAAAACTTAGCATGATTCAACCAAAAGGCAGTATGTATAGCTATCATGTCTGAATGATATTCTAGTCTCTACACTAACCTAATAGTTTTAGAGTAAGGTTATTCTGGTCCTCATGTAACTTGCTAACTCTAGCACGAGTTTACTCATATAAGGTCTGATACAGCTCAACACAAAGGCCTTCACATAACTATTTTGTTCAACCAACCATGTGCATAAACTTTCAAAATATTTAGACTCATTATATGGAATATTCAATGGGACATCGAGATAGAGCATTTGTACATAACCTACGAATGAAGTTCAAAGCTAAGAAAATCAATACGAAACCAAGGATGTAAAGCCATGCTCTGATACCAATATGTCATGCCCCAGCCCCGCAGGACCGAATATCCTCGTATGGGTATGATGTCGGGTGAGCCTAACTTGCGCCAACGCAAGGCAAGCACCTGAAATGGTCGATGAAATGCTAAGCCACATAGTCGCACATATAGTCTCAATGCAGTAAAAATTTGAACAACACAAGTATATGGGAAAATAGTTTTTTTATTTATATTGAATAAGTACTACATGCGGCGCTAGATTAAGATTATAAATCGCTCATGCTCTCTCTCTCGAAATAATAAAAAATGTGTCAAACGGCTTACAACTAGGGATGATCTGATAGGCGATGTTCTAATAAATTATGTCATGTATATATATTCAGCTCCGGCCACAACGCTTTAAGGCTCCGCAGTGAACTCCGTGCCTTAGCACGCATGAATGGCACTCCATACGGAATAAGGTTCTCATGTATCCTGTAAACAATCTGGTGGGTTATCAGTACATTGAATGCATTGATGAAAAGTCTTCTTGTCTATTGAACAAAACCAAACACATTCATTAGTTATGTGCATGCTATCATTATGTTGTCTAACTAGTCTTGCCTTAGGATCAGTTTTATGGCAATAATATCAAGCCTACTCGTGTTGCGGCATGACGCATCGTGTCACGAAATATCAAAAGTAAAATAACAACTTGTCATGCCCCGCTCCCACATTTGGGATACAAGTACGTAGCCAAGTCCATCCTACGCCACAATATCGGTGGTAGTACGCTGTCTAGACCTCAATATCAATATTCAAATTCAAATAAAATCTTTTAATCATAAATAATATCTCTTTGTCCATTCACAACAACTATTCAATTTATAAATCCAATAATTATATCAAAATAATACTTGAGAACAAACCCGCTAAATAATTTAGATCAAAGGAATATCTAGTCTATCTACCATATAATATTGGCCTCCAAAAATATCTCTATCTCCAACGAAAGTCCCAAGAGCAAGGTAGAAACTCGCCTAAAATTGTCAACATATCCAGTCAAGATTGAACAAAGTACAAGTCTAAGCCAATACAATACAAGTATGATATAAAGCATTAAGACACTAAACATGTGAACCAATAAGCAATAGGAATATGTACGAGGTGAACAATAAATTATTCGACAAGGTGAACAGATAACAATAAGAAGAAAGCAGGATCAAGACTGAGTAAGCTCAATAAAATATAATAAGTGCTTGTTCCATGAGAAGTACAACTTCCTATACGTGGACGGCTTGGTTAAAAACACTAGGAAAGGGCTCTCCCCAGTAAATGGGAGAAATATCAACGATGGAGTTGTTCCACGTGCCTAGTAACTATACCTCTCTCATATCCATACCTCACAACCATGAAACACGATCACGATAACGGTAACAATAACAACAATAAGAAAATATGTATATATTACTCTACTCTCGTGTGTGTAACAGTTAAGACACGAAAATGTATCATGTATAAATAAAATACCACAATATAAAATAATTGCACATGAAAGCATTAAACAAGTACTGTCTAGACTTTTTGGATGTGTTGATAACACAAGTTGAAGACAATGTAAACTCTGGCCTGTCAGCTATCCAACCATGCCATCATCCCACGAATCTCATCGCATGAATTAACACAAGTTAGATTTACCAAAGTGGTTGAATATTTTTCCTATTTTAATCTATTTAAATTTAGGATAAAATCAACTAAAATACTTTGTAATCTTAGTATATTCTAATTTTAAGGTTAAACCTAAATTTTGGGCCAAACGAAATATAGATTGCAAATTTGAGATTTGTGGCACGCAAATCGAAACATTCCATTAATCAAAAAGTCAACCAACTCAAAAACTTAATTTTTTTTATGTAATATTATAGATTTTAGCTCTACATGAATGTTGGAATCAATGGTTTCACCAAATCTCGAACCGGTAAAGAATTATTAACAATATGACATATAGATGATAGTTTACAATGGTTTCCTAGTTACTTCTAGGTTGTACGAATTTTTCTGAATAGTAAACTAGTATTTTTAATTTTGGTAAAATATATGTTGTATTTTATTGTGTCATCTTTCTGAAACTTTAAACGGCTCATGATTCCGAGTTCGGGATCTCCCAAAATCTCGAAAACAATAAAATATGTCAAATTTTAAACAATTGGCACTCTTATAATTTTCCAGAAAAATATGTTCAAAAATTTTGAAAAAAAAATTTATATTCAAAAACTTAACCTCAATATGGTTCTAACAAAAAAACTTAAACTGCGTTTGGAGTCCGGAGCTAGGAGATATGATCCTTCCAAGTCGCTATGGCTGCTAAAAAATAAGGCTGATTTAGGAGTCATTCTATTTCGGACCAATCTCTAGTACTAAAGAAGGATCGCGATTTGGGATGAACAAAAATACTTTTTTGTTTTGTGAATTTTGGACTATTTTGGGACAAAAAAGAGAGGAGTTTGGGGAAGGAAAAGAGAAAGATGAATTTATTTCATAAGTTTAGTAGGTATATATAATGTGTGCAGACTATTTAATTTGAATACGGCTATGATTGCCTAATTTGGATATGATTAGAATCAGTTCAAATAAAGATAGGATATGGATGAAGTTGCTTTCCTAGTAGACTTAGGATTATGATTAATTTAAAATATAGTTTGAATTTATCTAAATAATTCATAATCTTATATTAAATCAAAGATAGTACAAATAATTTATATTTAATCTTATTTATATATATCAATACTAAATTAGAATCTATCCAATATCAAGTGTATATATAATCCAAATAACTTCAAATAAATATTGAATAATTTCCAAAAAATTCAAATAAACTCTAGATAAATCTAAAAATTCCAAAAAAAATCCAAAAATTCCAAAATAGCATAATTATGATTTTAATCTAAATTATAAGTCTCTATGAACTATATGAAGCCTAATGTTACATTATTATCATCATCATAAAAATTCCCAAAAAATACTATTATATTATAATTATTAATCGTGTACGATATTTTGGATAGCGAATGCTACACAACTTACCATGCATTCTTCTTTTTCCAACGTAAACCATGTTAACCAGCATATAATACATGAAACGAAACGAAAGGGTGAGCATACGAACTTAGTGTTATAAATGTGTTCTCGACTTGGACGTGTTGCGCTTGAACAATAATTCTGTATCGTGCCTCCATTCTATCAATATACATATGTGTCGTGCATCCATTTTACTTGGTTTAATTAATGACATGCAGGCTAAGTGTCGTGCATTCGTTATTTGTCCAAGTTCCAATACCTCGCACGCGGATTGCCGCTAGCGAGATTGACTTAATATATATATATAACGTCACTGGCATAGCCATAAAGGACGAGTTATAGTCTTTGATGGGAGGGGTGCAATGCTAGGTACCGAGGAGATATTGCATGCCATTTCGCATGATTCATATGACTATCATAAGGGGAGATAGGTAATCCAAGTGTAGGATGCACTACCAAGGGCCCAAATATCGATATTGCGTTGCCCCAAAATGGAGAGCATCCTAGAGCCATTTTGGTCATGCAATAGCCATATGATTCCTCCTAGCCCGACACGATCTCGATGACCCGCTGATCAGCCAAGGAATCCATGCATACCTCTTGCACGAGTTGTTCGTAACCATGCAAGTCTCTAGTCTTTCAGGTCTATTGTTAGGTACATGTTCAAATCATGATCTAGATACATATATATAAATAATCATATAACAACTATATATAATATAATCACCCAATTAAACATACATATATATTTTATAACAACATATACATATATACCCATACTATATACTATAACATATATATTAATGCATGTAGAAGAAAGCCTACATAATATATATATTCTCTTAGTACATATATATAATACATAGATCTATGATACAAGAACATAATTATATATACTATAATATATATAATATCTATATATATATACATAAATATAATCTACATGAATTAAGAGCACAATAATTAGATTTACATATAAATACACAACATATGGAGAGTATCACACTGTATCCCACTAGATCTAGGATACGCATGTGACACGAGTCCACAACACATCCAATTATACCCCGAAGGACACAAATAAGTCACATATATTATTTATGAACAATACGAAGTGTCAAATATAGATCGACGTGTCCGTGTCAAAATATGACATGTACAAAGTCCCGTGTCGGAGGAAAAACTCCCAAAACAACACGTATCACCAAATTGTTGGGATACAACCTACACGTACCCAATTATGGATGCGATACTAGCCCCAAACACACAAACACATGCCAAATTGATCTATAGGATCAATTGACACACACGACAATTGTCAATCTCGGAATTCCCCCAAAATTGACACAAAAAGTACCATAACTTTCTCCATAGGCCTCTTATGAACACAAAACCAAATCTATGGGTAGCCTATGCATATGGGTTGATTTTTCATGGTTAAAAATCAGATTTAGAAATTAATTTAAGGGGAAAAACTGAATTGTACCTATTGGGAGATGGATTCCCAATAAAACCTCCAATTGAGATAAAATTGCCTCCAATTTGTAGATCCTTGCTCCTTTTTGTAGATCCTTGCTTCCTCCTTCTAGATCCTTGCTTCTCAAGTCTCTAATGGTGATTTGGAAAGGAATTAGAATAAAATTTGGTAGGGAAATGAATGGTAATGAAAGAAATTTGTTAGTGGAAAATTCTAGATCTAGATTTGGAATGAAAAGAGGAGAGAGAAATTTCTCCCTCTTTTTAAATAGGTCGGCCCCTTTCCTCTCCCTCAAGTTATCATGTAATTTCCATTATACCCCTTGGGGCCTCTCATAAAAAAATAATTAAGGAAGGAAGCTTCTAGTCTAATAATTTAATTAATTTAATCCATCTCATTAATAATGGACTTTCTAAATGGGCTAAGTTCTAACCAATTAATTTATGTTGGTCCATGGGTCTAAACTAAACTAGTTAGGTCCACTAAAACAAGTCCAAATTAAATAACTAATATCTAACAATAATTAAATAATACAATAAATAATTATTTATCAAGCACAATATTTAATTAAATAGGAAATTACTAAAATACCCTTTCCTAGAAAATGTGGTAGTGACAAGTCTACCCTCCTTAAAAAAATTTGTCCTCGAAATTCAAAGATGAAAACTACTCCCAGAAAAATAACAGAACAAAACTAAAGAATCATAACTAACTTTGACAGAACATAATAATGAACATAACATAACTAGGAAATAATATACCTCAAGGCACAAATAAATATGGATAACGCTCCCGCATTTCATCTTCTCTCTCCCAGGTAGACTCCCCTGGAGAGAGATGCCTCCATGCGACACGCACCAAAGGAATAGTTTGGTTCCTCAGCACCTTCTCTCTCCGATCCAGAATCTCAACTGGTTGCTCTGGATAGCTAAGAGTAGGGCCCACCTCTATCTCCGAGTGATCCAATACATGACTAGGATCTGCCACGTATCGTCTCAACTATGACACATAAAATACGTTGTGCACTCCCTCCAATGCAGGTGGAAAGTCTAGTCTATAAGCAACTACACCGACCCTCTCTAGAATAGTGAAAGGTCCAATGAATCGCGGACTAAGATTTCCGCCTCCACCGAAACAAATCGTACCTCGTGTCGGAGAAATCCTTAGAAACGCCAAACCACCCACTAGAACAAAACATCACCTTAAGAACTTAGTCTATAACAAACAACCAAGAACAAGCACAAAATAAAAATCTAAACTATACCTCGAACTCCAAAGGTCTCCATGGCTATCGGCCCAATGTCGCTGTCTGTCCTGCGCCACTCGAAGTCTGTCTCTGATCAACTGAACATTCTCTGCTGCATCCACAACCATCTCTGGCCCAAGCAAAACTCTCTCTCTCCAACATTGTCCCAAGACAAAGGAGTACGACACCTCCGACCGTTTAGAGCTTCAAAAGGTGATATCTCTATACTGGCCTAGTAACTATTGTTGTAAGCAAACTATACCAAATGGAGATGGTCCTCCCAAGAACCCTCGAAATCTAGTACACAAGTGCACAACATATCCTTGAGAATCTGAATAGTCCTCTTTGACTGCCCATCTGTCTGGGGATGATATGCAGTACTGAACTTGAGCTTAGTGCCCAAACTCTCCTGCAAACTCCTCCAGAAATATGAAGTGAAACGACTATCCCGATCCGAGACTATGCTGACAGAAAGTCCATATATCCTAACGATCTGCCTTACATATATCTCTGCCAGCTTCTCCATAGACAAACCCACCTTGAAAGGCAAAAAGTGGGCCGACTTGGTCAACCTATCAACGATGACCCAAATCGCGTCTTTTTCTCCTGGAGATCGTGGAAGTCCAGACACAAAATTCATAGTAATGTGCTCCCACTTCCACTCTGGAATGGGTAATGGCTGAAGTAAACCTCCTGGCCTCTGCCTCTTGGCTTTCACCTGCTGGCACACTAAGCATCTGGATACAAACTGTGTCACTTCCCTCTTCATGCCATACCACCACACACTCTCTCGCATATCCCGATACATCTTGTTAGCACCTGGATGCATGGAATAATGAGAGCGATGCGCTTCCTACAATACCTCCTCATGCAGATCCCCACTAGGCATACACAATCTAACCCTATGCCTCAAAGATCCATCCTCTGCAATAGTAAAATTATCTTCCAATCCTGCTCTCACCTGAGCTCTGATACTCCTTAGAGATATATCCTTATACTGTGCTGCCTTGATCCTGTCCATCAAATCTGAATGTATCTGCAATCCCCACATCTGTATAGCACAACTAGGAACAATCATCTCAATGCCCAAGCTCTCCAAGTCCTCCAGCAAATATCGATCCTGCGTCAAGAATATAGCTACCGGATACCTGCTCAAAGCATCGGCAACTACATTAGCTTTCCCAGGATGATATTGCAAAGAGATATCAAAATCCTTCATCAGTTCCAACCACCGACGATGTCTCATGTTCAACTCCTTCTGCGTGAAAATGTACTTCAAGCTTTTGTGGTCTGTAAAGATCTCTACACGCTCTCCGTACAAATAATGTTTCCACAACTTCAGAGCGAATATGACTGCTGCCAACTCCAAATCATGGGTAGGATAGTTCTTTTCATGAGGATGCAATTGCCTGGATGCATAGGCAATCACTTTCCTATGCTGCTGAAGAACACAACCCAAACATTTCCCTGATGCATCACTATAAATAGTGAAACCTCCGGACCCTGATGGCAACGTCAAAATAGGAGCATACGTCAACCTCTTCTTCAACTCCTCAAAAGCAACCTGGCAATCCTCCGTCCAAACAAATTCTTCATCCATCCTTATGAGTCTGGTCATCGGCTCGACAATCCTCAAAAAATCTTGCACAAACTTTCTGTAGTAACCTGCCAATCCCAAGAAACTCCTGATCTCTGCTACCGAACTCGGGGTCTTCCAAGATTCCACTGCTGCGATCTTCTTCGGATCCACTGAAATACCATAACCAGTCATAATATGCCCCAAGAATTCTACCTTGTCCAGGAAAAACTCACACTTGTACAACTTCCCATACAGCTTCTCCTTCCTCAGCACATCCAACACAATCCTCAAATACTCCTCATGCTCCTCCGGTGTCCTCGAGTATATGAGTATGTTATCGATGAATACCACCACGAACTTGTCAAGGTACTGGTGGAACACCTTGTTCATCAAGTTCATAAATATTGCCGATGCATTAGTCAAACCAAACGGCATCACCATAAACTTGTACTGACCATACCGAGTTCTAAAAGCAGTCTTCGGTATGTCCTCCGGCTTCACCTTCACCTGATGGTAGCCTGATCTCAAATCTATCTTAGAAAACATCTTTGCACCACTCAACTGATCAAACAGATCATCAATCCGTGGCAAAGGATACTTATTCTTGATAGTGAGATTATTCAAAGCCCTGTAATCAATGCACATGCTCACCGATCCATCCTTCTTAGACACAAACAATACCGGGGCTCCCCATGGTGAAGAACTCGATCTGATAAACCCCTTATCCTGCAATTCGTCCACCTGCTTCTTTAACTCGACCAGTTTGCTATTGTTTACTCTATAGACATGCTGCGAAATTGGTTCTGCACCTGGCACCAAGTCTATAGAAAATTCAACATCTCGATCTGGCGGTAATCTTGGCAATTTCTCAGGAAACACATCCAAGAACTGTGCTATCAACGGATGTGGTAACTCCTTGTCTTCCACCATAGCTCCACAAATAATGCCTTCTTCCTGCTCTGTAGCTCCTCTAGCAAACTCGAACTCTGGCTCTCCTGGCGAACCAAATAAAACTCTACCTCATCTACAATCAATGCTAGCACGGTGCCTACTCGACCAATCCATCCCAAGTACAATATCGTAGCTCGGAAGTGGCATTACAAGTAGACACGTACTCAACTCCCGGCCTCCCAGAGTAACTCTCTGATCTTTGCAAATATCATTAACCAGGATAATGCCTCCCCCGGTCATGATCTTGCAAGTCCTAAGCAAAGACTCAGCTACCAAACCATGCTTTATAGCAAAAGAAATAGATACAAAACTATGGGAAGCACCACTATCAAATAAAGCAAAAGCTGGAATGGAATCAAGGAGAATAGAACCTACGATGACATCTCCGGTAGGTTCGTCCTCCTCGACGATCATAGCAAACGCGCATCCCTGACGTGCATCTCCCTACTGCTGATGCTGGACAAAATGCTGCTGCTGTGTCGGAAGCAATCCCCTCGGTTGTGCTGTAGGCGGTCTCGTCTGTGCCCTCGGAGCTAAAGCTGCTCCCTGAACTGTACGACGAGGACACTCCCTTGATTGATGCCTTTCAGTACCACAATACAAACAAACTCCCAACCTCCTCCTGCAAACTTCCCAGAAATGACCGGGCTTCTTGCCGTAGTTGCATGGAGCTTGTTGTAACTATCTCTGCTGCTGAGGTTCCTGGTGAAAAGATGCCCTAGTTGGAGTCTGGTTCTGCTGTGGCTGCTGGAAAGGTCTAGACTGGAAATGAGGACGTTTGGCAGATACTGCACTGCCGTTGGCACTCAGAAAAGAATCACGGTCTCGCTTGGGCTTCAAACCCAACTCTCGCTCAACCTTGCGTGCCTCTGCAAGTATCTCTGAGTATGTCTCATAAAAAGACGGAATGAGGATCAATATGGCACATGATGTAAGACACTCAAGGAAATAACATATTAAGAGATCAACTATCAATATCAAAGGAGAATAGTTGAATCAAAAGAATTTTCCTAGGTGTGATTGAGTATCTCAGTCTATATCCTATATCCAATCGCAGGCTCACAGTAGTACAACTAAATTATCGTACTACCACGATATGACATACTTTGTGAAGCTAGACCTGCATGGGCCACCACTAAAAACGTGTCATGACCCGCACCGGGTGTAAGGGTACAAGTCAGAAACAACGTCCAGCCTACGCCACAGAATCGATGGTAGAACGCTGTCTGGATAATCTATCTAACAATATAATGAACCACCAATAATGATAATATACTCAATCACAGAACTAAGATGGAAATGAACATGAATCAGATAAATAATAAAATAGTCATAATACAACTCATGAGTCTAAAAGAATACATCAATGAGTCTGAAAGAAATAACAAAATAAGCTGGAGACAAATCCAGTACAAAGAATACTAAGAAGCTACTACACCCGGGTCAACTATCTCAGTTGGGATAAGTCCCTCCTGAGCCAAGGTCTCAGACTCTAAACCCACAACATCCTGAGGTCCATAATAGGTTGGGTACCACTCCTCAGTGTCATCTGGAAAAATATATCTGTAGAAGCATGAAAAATACGCTGGGAGGAGCTACGCAGCATACTGATGCAGAGCAGCGTAAACAGAGGCCTTCAGAGCCATCAAGCGTGCAACAGAGCTTTTTTTGCTAAACATAGCGTGAAGTATAAACTCAAAGGACCATTCGCGTAAGTGCAGTACGTCCAGGCCGCTCCAGCGTAAACAGGGTTCTTCATCACCTCCATGGCGTAAAACTCAGCCGATCTCAAAGCAGCGTTAAAGCATACGAGGAACGCTTAGTCTTTTCCGAAATGAACCTGTCAAGTCATGCAGTGAACCTGACCTCTGACTCCTGACAAAAAGTGCTGCACGGCTACCCAGACGACGGCTGGAAACGATAACAGACCCCTCGGGACGCGCACCATAGTATGATGGCGGATCTCTGCATTTAATACAGAGGATTTGGTTAAAATATCACCAAACTGTCGTTTACTGACGTCCCCTCAGCATAAATCGCTCTTTCGCGTACCAGGGGATACGCTGCCTTGTTTTACACAGGCAAACATGAGCTGTTTTACGCTCCGCGGTAGACAAACCGCTTGCCACGTCAAAAGCTGCACTTCGTACGGGGCTCGAGGCACGTCTCTACGTCTAATTGCACAGAGCGGTGACAGTTTCTCTCAAGGCACGTATCTGAGACGGATGCACAGAAGGGCTGTAGACATTCAAAAATACGCCTCCGCATTTAATGCACAAGATGGTGGCAAATCTCTGCAAGAGATTTGATTATATCTTCAAAAGCCGTAATTCCGGCTAAGACGTCTACATCAGCACTCTGGCACGGTACGCAGCGGCTTCTACGCCCATTCAAGATCTGTGCTCATTCGGCTTCTACGCCCATTCGGCTTCAAACGCCCACTCAGTCTCTACGACCATTCGGCTTCAAACGCCCACTCAGTCTCTACGACCATTCGGCTTCTACGTCTACTCGGCTTCTATATCCATTCGGCTCCTACGCCTACTCGGCTTCTATGCCTATTTGGCTTCTACGCCAGGGTGACAGTCATTTGGCTTCTACGCCAACCTCTTCTACACAAGGGATACCTACCTACGTGGCTTCTACGCCGTGATCTTCGCAGCAGATATACGCATTTTGTTCCCTTAGTTGGACACGCGTCACATGCTCACTCAAAAGGTCATCTATACGCAGGCATTGGTTATTTTAACCGTTGTATAAAAGGGTGCTGTACTTTTCACTCCTCAGTTTTTATACCGACGGAGTGGTCACTGTCACCAAAACTCTATAAATAGAGACCCCTATCAATGGGGAAAAAGGTCGAAAAACTTCAAACTTGAAGACCGAACAAGGTCAAAACTTTGAAAGAAGGATCGAACAAGGTCGAACTTCCAAGAAAGATCAAACCGGAGGTCAAGAGAGAGAGAGAGAGAGTCCGGAGCTCAGGCAAAGAGTAGGGATCGACGACTTTGGCATCGTACATCCACCCTCCTTTGCAACCTTCGAAGCTGCTACCTGTCTTCCACGACACTTCTTCAACATCGTGTGGTCCAAGGGCTAAAGTGATCGACTGCAGATCAGACACCTATAGCAATTTATACCCAGATTAAATAAATTGTACTCCCACATCCTCGTATAGGATTAAATTGTACAAGTTTGTTTGTAAACCAAAGGGCACGAGTTTCATATAAACCCCGTCATTGAAATACACTTTCATTCTTTCGTTTACTACCACAAACAAGATGGCGACTCTGCTGGGGACGTCTTTATCTTCTGATGAGGAAGTAATTGCTCAACACGATACGGTATCTGTTGGAACCGTGAAGAAGACACTGGTCGTTCATTTCGACCAGTCTGCCTACGAAGACATGCTTCAAACCGAGGGTAGCTCTCACCCTCTCTCCGTCCAAGACAACAGGAAGCTGCACAAGGTGTGGATGCCCAAGACATCCTCCGCCATTCCTATGGACTCTCCGATCTCTCCGACCAATAAGGTTGTAGCATCGCTCCCTCCGTACCCCGTACGTAAAATTCAGTCTCCCGCTACGCGCGGTACAGACGAAACTTCGGGCAAAGCCTTAGCGCTAACCCAGAAGTATCCACTGCGCTTTACGCATAGAAATCAGTCTTCCGCTACGCGCGGTACAGACGAAACTTCCGGCAAAGCCTCAGCGCTAACCCAGAAGCATCCCCTGCGCTCTACGCATAGAAATCAGTCTCCCGCTCCGTGCGGTACAGACAAAACTTCTGATGGTGCCTCAACGCCAAATCAGAGGTACAGATCACGCTCCATGTGCTAGACAACATCTGACCTCTACGGTAAACCAGATGAGCGTTGTGATCTTCGCAAGGGAAAGCAAGAGGCAGAGTACTCAACTTCTCGACCTTTACGCCAGCAAGGGAACAGTCTGCCTACCCTCCGGATTACGCGAGAAGCCGATGGCCGACTGAGGGCCTCTCCAGCTTTACGCCAGTCTGAGCGAATCTCCGAGTTACGCCAGGCAAAGTCCCTCAGCGTAAAACAAGCTCAGGTTGCGGAAAGACACCCTCCTAGGGGATTATCCGCCACCCAGATGGCCAATCTGTTGTACACAGGTGGCACAGGGAAAACCATGGTGCCCAACCTCCGCATGCCTGCTGATGGGAACAGAAGAAACAAGCCTTCATCTTCTTCTTCGGCAACTCCTCCTGACCTGCGCAAATATCTAATCCAGAAGCGTAAAGAGAGGGGACCTTCCAATATGTCTATTACGCCTCCTAGCGAGCACTATTATAATAGTCATAAGGTTGTGATTAATTGCTACTGTTCCAAAGCAAAATGATCGGTTTTCGACCGGTTGAGCTACTCTATGTCTTTCCAGGAAGAGGAACCCGCGCATGCATCTGTGAACATGGCTTCACACATATGTAGAGGAGGGTCGAGCTCAAGACGTCATCCCTCCAGGCCTCCGAGCCGAAGGAGGTTCAGTGAGCTCCTCAGGAACGCTGAAGCCGAGGTATTCCAAAACACTCGTGCGAGGTCACGACAACCAGCTTCGTCCTCTTCTGATTCCGACGCTGGGGGTCGCCAAGCCCCCGAATCAGAGACAGAAAGTTTGAAGTCAACTTCTACAGTGACCTATACTAATCCTTTAATGACACCCAGGGAGATGGGAGTTTACGTCGTTGAAGATGAATGCGAGGAAGCTTCGCCGTCAGGGAACGCGGAACAACGCATCACTATACTGGAGACATCTCTGAAACAAATACAATCCATGATGGAGAACATGCACCAGATGATGCTAACTCAGCACGCAACTGCCATGGCTCAAGCATCGGTCCCGCCAACTCAGATACGTGTGGTGGTAGACTTACCACCATCCAACCCGAGCCAAGAGCCTGCGCTAGATCAAGAGTCAGCAGTTCCTCCGCTTCCTCACTCAGAGAATGCCTTACCTCCCGCTGGAGTTACGATATAACCAACATCGCACTACTCCGTAGCCCCGCTTCCGACTGAAAATTTGATGCAAGCAGTACGGGAGTTGAAAGCCCAGTTTGATGCCTTGAAGCACAAAGATCAGCTCAAGAAACTGGGAATCAACCAGCCCTACCCAGCTATCTGGGAGGAGGTCCCTTTCCCGCCGAGGTACAAACCTCGGACTATGGCCCTGTTTGAGGGAAAAATATTACCAAGTCAGTACATAAACTATTTCAGTATGATGACGGTGTTGCTACAAGGGAACGACGCCCTCCTCACTCGGGTGTTCAAAGGCTGTCTCTCAGGAGTAGCCTATCAGTGGTACCGTAGCTTGGCGGACAACTGCATTACTTCCTTCGAGGACTTCAAAGCTTTATTCTTCATATAATTCTACGAGGGAGGAATGGACATGTCTATGTCCTCTCTCATCGAAGTCAAGCAGAAGGAAAAGGAGGACGTTCGCATCTTCATCGAACATTTTCGTCAGGCCACCTTACAGATGCCTCCAGGAGTTCCAGACTCTGCATTGGTAGACATTTGCAGGAAGAACCTCCTTCCCGTGGTCTCAGTGTTCACAGGACCATATTAGTTCCATGATTGGCCTTCGTTCATCATCTCGGCAGTAGCCGCCGAAGACAACAGTCGTAAGGCGTGCGACAATGGCATTATGATCTCCTCCTCTGACAGAGGCAAGAGGTCATCTCCTAGCAGCGACCATCCTCGTGGTCCCAAAGGGAAAGAAGCCCTGGCAATCAATACGGCCAGACCAAAGATTGCGGCAACCACGCAAACGAGACCCGGGACTTCCAGGCCCGTCGAAGTCTACTCTTTCGACGACGACGATATCCCAAGTATATTCGAGTGTCTCGTCAAAAGTGGCAAGATCACCCTTCCAGAGCTGAGGCGGCCCCAGGAAGTCGACAATACTAACGACCCCAAATACTACGTCTTCCACAGATACGTACACCACCCAACAAAGGCGTATTACATACTGAAAAGGAAGATCCAGGGGTTAATCGATGCTAAGGCCATCACTCTGTATAATACTGAGAAGATGGTCACGGCCAACATGATCTCTCTGCAGTTTGGCAATCTGCCTCCCCAAGAGATCCCGGATGGCGTTGCACCCATCTCCCGGACAACGATGAACATCGTCAATCTCCCTCCAGCTAGGGATCAAAATCGCGACTTGGTACCCCTGACTACCCGGTAAGGCGAGATTATGTGGGTTCATCCAGATTTGGTGTCAGAGTTCGAGGAAGAAACTAAGGCTACTAAGCCTACATCCAAAAAAAGCTCCAAATGCAGGCCATGCCATATGGTCGCGACTTCTTCGACGGTCGAAATAGCCATGACATTCAAAGGGTTCTTCCTAGAGCATGTACCTCGATCTCAGAATCTGGAAGCTGATGCCCTAGCCAGTCTAGCTGCAAATTTAGCCACTCCTATAAGAAGGCAGGATTCGGTAATCCTTCTTAACAGAGATTTATTCTGTGTGAAGAACAACTTTTACATAGAACGCAGCTACGCTGTGAACACAGATCCCCCTAGAAGAGACTGGAGAAGTCCCTTCATAGATTTTGTCGCATACGGAATCTTGCCGGAGGACCCTAAAGAAGCAGTATCCGTCAAAAGACGATCATTACGCTTCTACTACGATGCATCTTCACAATGCCTATATCGCCGGACCTACGACGGACTGCTATTGAGATGTCTATCTGAAGACAAAGCATAGCAGATTATCCGGGAAGCTCACGACGGCGTATGCGGAGCGCATCAACCCGGTCCTAAGCTACAGGATCGCATCAGGAGAATGGGCTATTACTAGCCTACTATGATCGCAGATTCAATACGGTATGTAAGACAATGCAGAGCCTGTCAGGTTCATGCAGACTTCATATATCAACCGTCTGAACATCTACATCCTACGATCGCATCCTGGCCTTTCGAAGCATGGGGTATAGATATCATCGGTCATATTCACTTGTCTTCTTTCAGGGGTCACCGGTTCATACTGGCCATCACGGATTACTTCTCCAAATGGGCAGAGGCGATCCCTCTTGCTGAGGTAAAGGCGTCTAATGTGATCAGCTTCATCAAGCATCACGTTATTTATCGCTTCGGGGTACCCCGGAGGATAATTCACGATAATGGGCCTCAATTCATCAGCCAAGCGTTTCATCGATTTTGCGATAAAAATCGGATACACAATATCGCCTCTACGACATATTATCTAGCTGCTAATGGTTTGGCGAAAGCTTTCAACAAAACCATTATCAAACTCTTGAAGAAATTTGTCTCTTCAAACAAGAGAGATTAGAATGAGAAGCTGGGCGAATGTCTCTGGGCATACCGCACAACGGTACGAACACCGACAGGTTGCACCCCATTCTCGTTGGTCTATGGGAGCGAAGCAGTTCCCCCCATTGAAATCCAGATCCCGTCACTCAGGATAGCCGTGACTAATGAGCTGACTCGAGAAAAGAATGACCTGTTAAGGCTCCAAGAGCTAGAAGGATTAGACGAGAAATGCCTCCAAGCTCAACAGCGCATCGCGCTCTACCAAGCACGCATTTTCAAAGCTTTCAATCATAAAGTAAAGGAAAGAGTGTTCAAAGTCGACGAGCTAGTTCTAGCCGTAAGAAGGCCGATGATTCTTACTCACAGAAGTAAAGGCAAATTCCAGCCCAAGTAGGAAGGCCCTTATGTGATCGAGACAACGTTCTCAAACGGCGCCTACAGGATAATCCAGCCTAATGGAGACCTGTTAATGGCTCCTATCAACGGCAAATTCCTGAAAAGGTACTATGCTTAATCTCCCCTGCTCGAGTGGAATATAGCGAGGATCTCAATTCTGACAAAACAACCCCCAAGACGAAACTAGTTGGATCATATCCTATCATGTCTGTATGACCTCTGAATAGATATATCCTGCAAAAAAGTTTGTCGAGAGTCTATCATGTCCATACTACCTCTGATATCACTCTCGCCTAAAAAACTGTCATTTACATTCCGAAATGATGGGTCCACAAAAGTCAGAAAAGAGTCGCTTTTATTTATTCCCGATAAGAGCAGAATTACATCTGGGGAAGCAAAAAGAGAAAGGATACATCATGATGGGGGAGCGGTCAGATCGCGAATCAGCCGCTCCAGTGCAGCTATCTTCTCATTCCTGGAAACCAAGGCATCGGCGCGAGCCCGCTCCAGCCGTGCCTCAGGATTGTTTGTAAGGGTCAGCTCAGCCCTTGCCCGAAGAGAGACTGCACGGGCAGCTTCTGCACGCTCCAAATCTTGTCGTGCTGTGCTCAGTAGACCAGTCGCTATATTTAGACCTGCCAACGACTGAGAAGCCCACTCCTCTGCCAGAGCGAGTTTTTCCTTCAGCTTGCGGGCCCTCGCTGCGTTCCCTTCGTGCTCGGATCGGAGCTTCATCTCAAGAGCGAGAGCCTCTTCCACGACAGGTTTTCTTTTATCCATCTCCAGCTTATGTGTTTTGATGGAGTTGTCTAGGCTTTCCAGCTGTATAGAAAGCCGCGCAGTCATGAGGTCGTATCTGGCCTGGACCTCAGCATCAAAGCTGCCCCGAGTCAGCTGCAAGTATTCATTAATGGGTTGCTCTAAACCATTAACCACCGCCTCCAGGGCGTCAGCTACCCCAGGATCGCCGAACTCCCTGACAGCCCCGATCGAAAACTGAGAAGTCTTCTTCAGGCGCTCAAAGTCTAGACTCTTCGCCAACACCATTGATATCATTATTTTCAAACTGGTGTAAAAGAGGCTGGTATGTTGCTCGGTCAGCGCAACTAGATCCGATTGAACGCTAGGAGTAGCCGCGATATCAGCAAGTCCCCCGCCAAGAATGACTGCAGACGAGGTGGCCACAGCCGCCGCCTCGACGGGTGGTGCGACAAAAGGAGGTGGAACGACGACGGTCGAAGTCATCAGCATACTCGCGAGAGGCGAAGTCACAATGACGGGTTCGTCCTCCTCTCGAGATGACAAAACCACTCCAGGCGAACTGGCCCCCGAAGGTATTTCCTCCTCAAAGTCGAAAGCCTCCGTATCATCGCCAGGAGCCGGAGCAGAGCCAGAAGGTGCTTCAACGCTGTACTTCCCGTGGACGCCATTCCCTGAGAAAAGGACCAGAAAGTTGATATCAATATGATGGTAATCTTTCTAAAGGGAGACATAAAGACGACATTTACCCGGAGCCAACGGTATATATGGCGCATCTGCAGCCGATGTAGCTAAACCACGCCTTAAAGATGCAATGCGAACTATCATACCTGGAGAAGGAGGTGGGCCGACCGACATCGCCAGGAGTTCTGCCAAGCCTTCACCAAGACGCAGTCGAGATTCATCAACTGGAATCTCGCTAGGCATGCTCGCTGATACAGCGGGAGTTTTATCCGTTGCTGGTCTAGGGAAAGATTCTCCCATCTGCCGAGGCCACACAGGCAATCTCGTTCCACTACCTGGAGCAGTAGCAATGACAGCGACCTCTAGCAAAGATTCTCCGACGCCGCCGGCCGAAACTATAGAAGGTCCCTCTCTAAAAGGCGAGGAACCTCCAGCCAAAGAATTATCCCTGATATGGGGAGATGCAGGCTCACTCCCAGGAGCCTCAATACCAAGAATGCGGAGAGGACGAGCAACCGTCTCCTTCCTCCTCTTACGAAGAGAAGCTTCCTTCGGAGCAGAAGTCCGTCGCTTCCCAGAAGAGACTACCAAAGCCCCCGCAGGCGGAGGCACTTCACACCTCGGCACCGACACCAGAGGCTCATCCGGAGTGCCAGACTCCTCACCCTCGTCAGAAGAAACCGAGGGGACTTCAACTCTTCCCCCAGGCTTGGAAGAAGGCACCCTGAAGCTTCCACGCATGTCAAAATCACGATGGAAGGTGTTAATCGCCACATAGAACTGGGCGTAAGAATGGAGAATACGGGGCTCCGTGGAGGTTGTAACGACCGGCACAATGAAGATTGCTCCCGTGCAACCCATGATAAAATATCGCCACCCTCTGGCTCCATCAATGAGTCCGCCCCTAGACCTGAAGCTAGTGACGACATTGCCCACGTGCAACTGATCGTACCCAAACTGCCTGGCGAACCGACTAGGCAAGTAGGGCTCGAAGAAGCAATGATCTTCGCTCATGTACAGCAGATGGGAGGGTCTAATGCAGACCAACCAATTAAAAGCTTCCGGAGAAAGATCGGTCTTCTCTTCACCTGAATCCTCAAGCCTCATCCCTGATTGATTGCGATGTACAGGAGGGGGAGTACAGAGGAGCTTACAGCCGTGACTGAGGTTCAACACCAGCCGACAGTCCAAAGTTGTGTTCACATTCCAGGGAGAGTCCTTGTAGTTCAGCAAGAAGTTACCCCCCGAGCTGCTACCAGAGCCGGGAGACATCACCCGGGGATTGTGGAGAATTAACCATCCCATCAAATACAGGTATGGTAATTCCACCCGAGGAAAACTCTCACGCCGAGCTTCATCGACGAGCAACCCATCAGTCATGGCTCTCAGGCCAGCCTGTATACGGCACACCATGGCAGGAAGCAAGCCCAGTCTTGCCCCGAACACCAGACGCACTGCCGGCCACAGGGTGTTCCGGTGAATGCGGTCCGCGGACGCAGTACCGGGCACTACTACTCGATGCAGCCATATCGAGAGAAAACCGGCCAGCTGGGCTTCCTTAGACAGAGGCCTGCGGCAGCGCCTCAAGTAACTGTAGGCCTTAGTGCCTTCGGGATACTTTCCTACCCCCTCAACGAGAATCTGATCTGGAGCCTTAGCACCTTCCATGAGATCCTCGACGACTTGGGCACTGAGCACGCCCAAACAGTTCACGGGCTCATTCTTGTCCCCCGAGACTTTCTCCGACTTGGCGGCCCTGGCTCGGTGGAAGAAGAGGTAGGACATCCACTTGGTGGTGTGAGCCAAATCAGAAGGCTCGTTATAAAAGGCGGTGCACGCGAAGTATTGACACATCAGCTCCTGATACACTTCCGCCACCCGAGGGTCCAAGTCCCCCAACTCCCGGTTGGTAGGAACATACTCTTCGTATGGGATATCCCCCATCGGCAGTCTCGAGACCATTGTCATCTCACGGAGGGCCAATCCCAGCTCCCCTAGTGGAGTGGCGAAGGTCCCAGTGAGCGAAATGTATCACTCCATCAGTGCCAAGAACAAGTTAGGATTGGGAGGCAACCCAACACTAGTCGCACTCACAGCGGCATACAGTCCAATGCCCTCCAGTTCTCTCCGAAAGTGCTTCAAAGCCCAGTCCACTAGGCAAGTCCATCGGAGGTTTGTTGGGGTGATCCACCCATTGCACCGAGGATTCTCCTTGGGGTATACCCCACCTCGTCCCATGAAGTCGTTGCAGAAGGTCGGCAATTGGACCGACTGGATCACTGAGCTGTCTTCACTCGGGACACTGCCCGGGCACAGTCCCCTGAACAACGTCACAACACCGGAAGGGCGGCTGACAAACGACCCCTGGTCAGCCCCTTTTAGATGAAAGATCTTCCCTGGCTTGCCGTGAAGATCGGGAGTCAGCGTCCATGACATCCTCCTGCGATGCGTCGCATGGAAGAAAGCCGAGATGGGATAATCCCTCGGCATCGTTGGCAGATACAAGACTAAATTCCCGATAGGAAAAACCCAGGATTCCCTCTTGGGCTTCGTTTGGGACTGTTTGTCAATCATGTCCCCAAAGAGGAAAGCAGGCTTTATGTACTGCTCCCCGTCTACGTATGTCAGGGGCTCCCCGTTGATCATGTTCAGCAGCGTCCGCTCGCCCTGAGCCGATATCAAAAACTCTATTCCCTCAGGATACTGGGGTCCGGAGATAGAAAATGCCACGTGGGATAGATCCTCCAGATAGTTCGAGTGCAGCATCCCGGCAGCGGAACCCATCACCTCGGCCAGTGGAGACTCACCCAAATCAACTGCAAAAGTGCAAGGAAAATATGTCATTATAAATCTTGCACAAACGTACAGACCAAAGAAACGACAGTCTGTGCTCTACGCCAAGATTGTACAAATTTGGTCATTTTACGCCGGAAGTCCCCTCCACAAGCGTAAAACTCAAATTTTACGATATACGCCAATTTTCGGTAGCCAGAGCTTTTACGCTCGGAACTACGAAAATATAGAGTTTTTACGCTGGCACATTAGAAATGTGGGCGTAAAAGATGAAAACGCCTCCGTGTATCATCTTCCTCAAAGAGGCTATCAGCACAGAAGACGACCTAGCGCGGTCACGTTCAACGTGTGCGAAGGATTTTTCGTCGTTTTTGTCACCCCAAAGGCTCTACCTCTAAGACCGGGTGCGCTGCTCGTCGGCGGGATACTTCGCTTAGAAGGAAGTTCACCTTGCCCGACCGAAGACTCTCTCGCTGGGGCAGGAGAAGGAGAAGAAGAACCTATGCTCTTTCCCTTAGTGAAGGGGGTTTGTTTCGGCGCCATTTTTGAAGACTCGAAGTGCTCAGAGAAGGAACGAAGAAAAACTCGAACAGTCGAAAGCTCTCTTTCGCAGAAGACGGATAAAAAGTTTTTCTCTCAAAGGCTTGAGATATATATAGAGTTTGAGTCGACTCCTCGAATCCTCGGACGAACTCCTCGAGACCCTAACCAAATCTCGCAATTAATAGTTGGTTATAATTGGATGCCACGTCAGCCCACTACTCTCGAAAGACGGACAGTCAGCGAATTTAAAAAATTCTTCGCGCAAAGCAGTTCAGCGGTTTCTACACTAAAGGAGCTTTCTACGCTCGACGGCAACAGATCTACGATTTTACTCTCGTAAGCTATAAGTCTTTGGTTTCATGCCCGGATGCCTTTGTGCTCGGTAGCTTTTATGCTCGAGAGGCTACAAACCTACGACTTCACGCTCAGCAGATATCAAATCGATGATCTCACGCTCGGTGGCGCTCAGTTTACGCTCAGAAGCAATAGATCCGCAAACTTCACGCTTGGAGAAATTTTCTTTTCAGGAGCTACAGATCTACAGTTCTACGCTAAAGGAGCTTTCTACGCTCGAAAGCTACGAATCTACGGCTTTACGTTCGACAGCTATAAGTCTATGGTTTTACTCCCGGATGCCTTTGTGCTCGGTAGCTTTTATGCTCGAGAGGCAACAAACCTACGGCTTCACGCTCAGGAACCACAAGTCTATGATTTTACGCTCGATGGTGTTCTACGCTCACAGGCTACAGATCTATAGTTCTACGCTAAAGGAGCTTTCTACGCTCGACAGCTACGAATCTACGGCTCAACGTTCGACACCTATAAGTCTATGGTTTTACGCCCGGATGCCTTTGTGCTTGGTAGCTTTTATGCTCGAGAGGCTACAAACCTACGACTTCACGCTCAGGAACCACAAGTCTACGATTTCATGCTCGATGGTGTTTTACGCCCAGAGGCTACAGACTGATGATTTCACGCTCCACGACTTTTCGCATATCCGAACAGTCCCCAAAGCGGCCAATTGCAAAGAGTTCACACAGAAGATACTCGTTCTTGACCCCAAAGTACCCAAAACATACAGAGTTCAAACATTGAGAAATTACTCTTCTCGGGTCCAAAATTGGAGGTTCATCCAGACTCCAGTCTGAATATCTCGTCTATCAAGATGGCAAACTCAGTTTGACAGACAAAACCTCGACCCTGTTCCAAGGGAGTTTCGAGAGGTCGTTCTTGAAGACGAAGTCTGAACAAAAGTTCTGTTCATCAGAAGCAACAGTTCAGAGCTCTACGCGGTCCCTCAATCCTAGCAACATGACAGTTCTAAATGTTCAAAATGCTTAAGCAGCATTCTACGGACTATTCGCTACGCATAAAGGACAGGGCCTAATACTCTTCTTATCAGAGTTGGCGTAAAGAATCAGACGTGTCGAAGCTATACATATTCAGACTTCACAACAACGTATGGCAAGATGATCATATGAAGAAGACGATTTTATTAAAAATTAAAATCATGATTACATATGAAGGAAATCCAATCTACAAGGGTTTTTCTCTATTTTTTATGATTACATCTGAGGAAAACTCCGTCTACAAAGGAGATACCCCCTCATCGTCTGAAGGCCGCCCTCAGAATCTGTTCTGACAGGTTCTTACATTGGTGATCTTCCTCTTCTTCCAAGAAGATGATCAGTGGCAGGAGGATACAAAACTGGGCATATGACCCATCCTCCAACATAAGGAAAGCAGGGTAATTTTGCTTTCCTACAGACCACCGCCACTCTAGCCAGGACAGAGCAAGTCTGTCTGACTCTCGTCACCGGAGGCAACGGGAGAAGACACCACTTGCAAGCGGTGTGGTCAAATACGACCCTTCCTCTCTCCTGGGCAAACACCATATAAAGTTGCTGATTATCCCGAGCAAGGGAGGCTAAGATATCCTTCCATGATCCATCGTTGCAGTGGACACTTGCTCGAAGACGCCATCTTTTTCGGCTCCCTACATGCTGGAAGAACATGATCTCCTTCTTCCTCAGGTCGACCCGACGAACTCCGGCGATCATCTCTGCATGATGATGGGAATATGGGGATGTCACGACCCGCACCCGGTTTAGGGGCACGAGAGCGTGGGTACGTCCAGCCTACGCCGCAGCATCGGCGGTAGAACGCTGTCTAGGTCAAGTACTATCTAAACAATCTCACGCTAGTATCCAACTCCATAAGGAGACGTGGATAACATAAAATAAATCTAGAAATACTCAATCACAACTACAGCACGATAGGAAAATGAAGAAATAAAAGAATACAACACAAGTCTAATGACACAATAATCATACCTGCAATCATTACTTCCAATCCCCAAGTATGTCAGAGCCAGTCTACTAAGGTCACAGTCTGGAAAAATATTTCCAGTCAGGAAGGAGCAAAGTACATCTCTAAATAGCAGTTCTATATAAATGACATAAGCTATGTAGCAGTTCTAGATGGAAACATACCAGATGCATGTATAGGTACGAGAATTGTACAAAGAAAGAAATACTGGAAAATACTGTAAGTAAATGCAGGAAAAGAAGCAATATGTCAATGAGCAAGAGTTCTATGACTAAGTGTGTGAATACTAGCTTCAACATGTGATCGGCTTGGGAACTTGATCAGGCTGGTTACATGTGATTAGCTATGGTTCATATAAAGTCAGGCTAACCGTTGGTTAGCTATGTTGCATGTAGAGATCAGGCTAATCACACGTAACAGCTATGGAGCATATAAATGGTCAGGCCGCACCCGACGTGAGATGTGGGGTGAGCTATGGTGCATATAAAGTTGGGTATGATCACATATCTACACTAAAGTACTCCCCAAACCCCCGACTGGTATAGTAGATCCAATCATGGTACGCTATGGCACAGGATTCCCTAGGAAGGTAGCAAATCTCCCCGGGAATCAGTGTCTATACATGCACAAGATATCAAGGAAACAAGTCTTGTACAAGCTACACCATAAATAAGGAATAACATCTCCTGACGAGATCCGTGTATACCAATCCGTGTAACCAATGTGTCAAGAACATGGATATTTACACTAGATACAGTGAACATAGGAGATATCATAAATTAGAAACTAATCAGAGAATGTACTCGCCTTGGGTCCTTAGCTGGTAAAACCAATGTCCTGTTCCAGAGTATCCCCTGGGTAAACCAACAGTCCTATAAACATAACACAAGCAAACCACATTTGCATCAGATGCTACACTAACACAGTCAAAATACTGGTCTCAGGGCCATGTCAGGCAGGGCACTAGTCAACTAGGGTCATCTAGTAGGGACACGTATATAATATACATTTACACTCCAAGTATATACCAATAAAACGTATATAATATATACATAAGTGTCTCTTAGTATTTGTACAAAATACGTATGTGTGTATATACACTAATAGATGTATATAATTATATATATTTTTATACCAAAATACATATTTGTATATATATATATATGTCAATCAAATATTTTTTATACATATTTAACTAATGAAGGAAATGTATATAATGCCACACTTCTCAAGGTGATCCCAAATGAAGTAGCAGTTAGTTCCAATGGATCCGGAGCAGTCCAAATAGCTAGAAACTATATAAAGAAGTCCAAGATCGGAGTTCGGCACGAAAACCGAGATAAGGATACCAGGCTAAGGGTCGTTTGTTTGTTATTAAGGTAACTCCTTAATTTATGAAAAAAATCATTTGGAAATCATTTTGAACAATAATTGTTAAAACTTCCCTTTTGAACAAAATTACAATTTAAAGGTTTATTTATAAAAATCTAGAATTTACGTAAAGCCAATACATTTTTATTTATGGTAAAATCGGTCACCGATCCATATAAACTAATTTTGAACTCATTTTATTATTGGAACTATATTTTTAATAATAATATAAACCCAAGATTTATTATATTTAACATAATCAAAAACCTTTTAATTATAACTAAATAAACTAATTACATAAAATTAGCTAATTACATATACTAAACCAATTATATTTATTTACTACATCAATTACAAATTAACTAAACTAATTATAAGAAAATACCAAACTAATTAATTAATATTTACTAACTGGTTAATAAATAAATTCCTGATTAATAACCAATTACTGTTTATTAATTATTAACTAATCAAATCATTAACTAAACTAACTATAATTAATTAATTAACTACTTAATCATACTTAACTAAACTAATTAAATGAATTAATTAAACTAATTACGAATTAATTAAACTAATTATTTATTACTAACCCGATTATTAATCTACTGGTAACCCGTAACCTAGCTACAGAGGAAAGAAAGAGGAAAGGGGGAAAGGCTTACGGCGGGGTTTTCCGGCGAGGTCGGGCCGGCAGGGCGTCAGCGTCGTCTCGGGTGGCGGCGCTCGTGCTCGGCGGATCTGCTCGAGGCGCAGCGGCGGCTTCGAGGCGGTGCTCGGCTCGAGGGGAGGCGGCTTCGAGGCCCGAGGATGGCTGCGTCTGGTCGAGGAGCGGCGGCTTTGACTCGGCGGTGGCGGTCTGTTCGAGGGCAGGGCGGCTTCGACGAGGGCTCGACGCGGCTGCGACAGGGCGGCGACGGCGGCTTCGTTCCAGCGGCGGCCACCGGCTTCAGCGGCGACGGCGGCTCGATCTAGGGTTAGGGTTCTGGGTGTCAGGGGGTCGTGTCCGGGTCTGCCGGACACGGGGATGGTGTTGTATACGTGTCCGGGTTGGACACGAGGGTGGTGTTGTGTGGGGGACGTGTCCGGGGCAGGACATAGAAATCTGATGTACTGTGGGCGTTTCCGGGTGTATCGGACACGGAAAGCTGGTTGTAAACTGTAAATCTGGACACAGGAAATGAAATGGATACGGTGGGACACCCGGGGTCGGACCCGAGGCCATCACGGCTGACACGGTGATGCTGGACACACGGACACGAGCACACAAAAATGGTGGTGGCTTTGGCTTGTGGGAAATTGTGGGGGCTAGCTAATAATCTGGAGATTAGGGTTTCTTGGGAATTGTGAGAATGAGAACTTAAATAGGGAGAGAGGGTGTGGGATAAAGGGTTGCGGGTTGGCCCAATAACAATTGGCCCAAGACCATACATGAATAAATTCATGTGGGAATGAGGGTGAATGAAAGATGGTAACTTGTAAAAATAAAAATAAAGATTATAAATTCAGAAAATATTTTAGGAAAGATATGTAATTTATTTATTTACTATCCCAAAATATAAAATTTATTATGAAGAAGCAACTAGTCTTTTAATTAATTTTATCAAATAACTAAGTTTATGATTTCAAGCCAATAACATTTGAAACTAGAGGAATATATATACATTATTATTTATTTATTTAATTTATAAGAAAGCAACTTTTAGGAAAAATGATTTTCATACAAGATTTTTAAATTATCTTCTAAAATCAAACATTGTTCAAAATCAAATAAAGATTTTAAGGAGAAATATTTTATAAAACTTGATATTTTAAAATAAATTAAAATCTAATTATTTTGGAATTTGGAGATCGGAGGTTACAGGGGAGAACAGGTTAACCCCCCCAGCCTTTTTATAGGCGAAAAAGATCACAGCGGTCCCCAATAAATCTGCCATAAAGTCCGCATCGACCGTTTCAATGCTCCATTCAGAAATGTTTCGAGTTACGAGGGGCCATTCATGCTTCATTCAAAGCGTTTCAAATTTCGAGGAATTTAAAAGCTTTGAAGGGGGTCTTGTAGAAGCATAAAAAATACGCTGGGAGGAGCTACGCAGCATACTGATGCAGAGCAGCGTAAACAGAGGCCTTCAGAGCCATCAAGCGTGCAACAGAGCTTTTTCCGCTAAACACAGCGATAAGTATAAACTCAAAGGACCATCCGCGTAAGTGCAGTACGTCTAGGCCGCTCCAGCGTAAACAGGGTTCTTCATCGCCTCCATGGAGTAAAACTCAGCCGATCTCAAAGCAGCGTTAAAGCGTACGAGGAACGCTTAGTCTTTCCCGAAATAAACCTGTCAAGTCACGCAGTGAACCTGACTTCTGACTCCTGACAAAAAGTGCTGCACGGCTACCCAAACGACGGCTGGAAACGATGACAGACCCCTCGGGACGCGCACCACAGTATGATGGTGGATCTCTGCATTTAATGCAGAGGATTTGGTTAAAATATCACCGAACCATCGTTTACTGACGTCCCCTCAGTATAAACCGCTCTTTCGCGTACCAGGGGATACGCTGCCTTGTTTTACACAGGCAAACATGAGTTGTTTTACGCCCCGCAGTAGAAAAACCGCCTGCCACGTCAAAAGCTGTACTTCGTACGGGGCTCGAGGCACGTCTCTACGTCTAATTGCATAAAGCGGTGACAGTTTCTCTCAAGGCACGTCTCTGAGACGGATGCACAGAAGGGCTGCAGACATTCAAAAATACGCCTTCGCATTTAATGCACAAGATGGTAGAAAATCTCTGCAAGAGATTTGATTATATCTTCAAAAGTCGTAATTCCGGCTAAGACGTCCACATCAGCACTCTAGCACGGGACGCAGCGGCTTCTACGCCCATTCAAGATCTGTGCTCATTCGGCTTCTACGCCCATTCGGCTTCAAACGCCCACTCAGTCTCTACGACCATTCGGCTTCAAACGCCCACTCAGTCTCTACGACCATTCGGCTTCTACGCCTACTCGGCTTCTATGCCCATTCGGCTTCTACGCCTACTCGGCTTCTATGCCCATTCGGCTTCTACGCCTACTCGGCTTCTATGCCTATTTGGCTTCTACGCCAGGGTGACAGTCATTTGGCTTCTACGCCAATCTCTTCTACACAAGGGATACCTACCTACGTGGCTTCTACGCCATGATCTTCGCAGCAGATACACGTATTTTGTCCCCTTAGTTGGATATGCGTCACATGCTCACTCAAAAGGTCATCTATACGCAGGCATTGGTTATTTTAACCGTTGTGTAAAAGTGTGCTGTACTTTCCACTCCTCGGTTTTTACACCGACGGAGTGGTCACTGTCACCAAAACTCTATAAATAGAGACCCCTATCAATGGGGAAAAAGGTCAAAAAACTTCAAACTTGAAGACCGAACAAGGTCGAAACTTTGAAAGAAGGATCGAACAAGGTCGAACTTCCAAGAAAGATCGAACCGGAGGTCAAGAGAGAGAGAGAGAGAGTCTGAAGCTCAGGCAAAGAGTAGGGATCGACGACTTTGGCATCGTGCATCCACCCTCCTTTGCAACCTTCGAAGCTGCTACCTGTCTTCCACGACACTTCTTCAACATCGTGTGGTCCAAGGGCTAAAGTGATCGACTGCAGATCAGACACCTATAGCAATTTATACCCAGATTAAATAAATTGTACTCCCACATCCTCGTATAGGATTAAATTGTACAAGTTTGTTTGTAAACCAAAGGGCACGGGTTTCGTATAAACCTCGTCATTGAAATACACTTTCATTCTTTCGTTTAATACCACAAACAATATCCAGTAAGGAAAGGAGCAGAGTACATCTCTAACAACAGTTCTAATCAATGATAAAAACTATATAGCAGTAAATAGATGTGAATATACAAGATGCACAATAGATACGAGAGATACATACAATAAGGAAATACTGGAATAAATATAATAAGGAACAATATGCCAATAAACAAGAATACTAATAACTAAGTGCGTGAGTACTAGCTTAACATGTGATCGGCTTGGGCAAGATGCAAAGCGGCCTGGCTAATCATACGTGCGGTGTATGATCAACACTATTCAGTAATCAGTACTTGATACAATAGGGTATTGATCACATATCTATACTAATACTCCATATCACCCCCATATTTCAGATTAGGGGTATTTTTGTCTTTTCATAATTAATGTATAAATGATTGCATAATATTTAATTATAATTAATTGTCATAATTTTTATTTAATTGTTGTGCCTTACCGTTGCTTCGACATTTGGAGAGCTACCTTAGCCCTTGCCTTCCAACAAATTTTACAACCCTGTCCTAGACGTGCCTGCCTTCTTTTCTGACATTTGTGTAACTTATAATTATGTTCACTTGTGCTTCATTTTAGCCGCACAATATTCGTCGTGGAAGTTTTTATTTAATTCGTTATAAATCCAATTTTGTATCCTTGTGCATTCCAATCGAAATTGGAGACACAATCTCGACCCATTTTGAGCAACCCAAATTAGGGCAATATTCTATTCTGAGTCTTCTTCATTCATGACACTTGTGCCCTATTTAATTTCAGCCCCTTGTACTTCCAATTTATTTTAGAACAATGATTACATTTATTTTAAAAATTAAACCATAAACCCAACCTTGTGTGATTGAGTATCAATATCAATATCAAAGGATAATAGTTGAATCAAAAGAATTTTCCTAGGTGTGATTGAGTATCTCAGTCTATATCATATATCCTATCGCAGGCTCACAGTAGTACAACTAAATTATCGTACTACCACGATATCACATACTTTGTGAAGCTATACCTGCATGGGCCACCACTAAAAATATGTCACGACCGGCACCCGGTGTAAGGGTACAAGTCGGAAACAACGTCCAGCCTACGCCGCAGAATCGACGGTAGAACGTTGTCTGGATAATCTATCTAACAATATAATGAACCACCAATAATGATAATATACTCAATCACAGAACTAAGATGGAAATGAACACGAATCAGATAAAGAATAGAATAGTCATAATACAACTCATGAGTCTAAAATAATACATCAATGAGTCTGAAAGAAATAACAAAATAAGTTGGAGACAAATCCAGTACAAAGAATACTAAGAAGCTACTACACTCGGGTCAACTGTCTCAGTTGGGATAAGTCCCTCCTGAGCCAGGGTCTCAGACTCTAAACCCACAACATCCTGAGGTCCATAATAGGTTGGGTACCACTCCTCAGTGTTATCTGGAAAAATATATCCAGTCAGGAAAGGAGCAGAGTACATCTCGAACAGCAGTTCTAATCAATGATAAAAACTATGTAGCAGTAAATAGATGTGAATATACAAGATGCACAATAGATACGAGAGATATATACAATAAGAAAATACTGGAATAAATATAATAAGGAACAATATACCAATGAACAAGAATACTAATGACTAAGTGTGTGAGTACTAGCTTAGCATATGATCGGCTTGGGCAAGATGCAATGCGGCCTGGCTAATCATATGTGCGGTATATGATAAACACTATTCAGTAATCAGTACTTGATACAATAGGGATATTGATCCCATATCTATACTAATACTCCATGTCACCCCCATATTTCAGATTAGGGGTATTTTTGTCTTTTCATAATTAATGTATAAATAATTGCATAATATTTAATTATAATTAATTTTTGTGATTTTTATTTAATTGTTGTGCCTTACCGTTGCTTCGACATTTGGAGCGCTACCTTAGCCCTTGCCATCCAACAAATTCCACAACCCTGTCCTAGACGTGCCTGCCTTCTTTTCTGACCTTTGTGTAACTTATAATTATGTTCTCTTATGCTTCATTTTAGCCGCACAATATTTATTGGTTACATTTTTATTTAATTCGTTATAAATCCAATTTTGTATCCTTGTGCGTTCCAATCGAAATTGGAGACACAATCTCGACCCATTTTGAGCAACCCAAATTAGGGCAATATTATATTCTGAGTCTTCTTCATTCATGGCACTTGTGCCCTATTTAATTTTAGACCCTTGTACTTCCAATTTAATTTAGAACAACGATTGTATTTATTTTAAAAATTAAACCATAAACCCAACCTTGTGCAATTTTCTAATTGTTGGGCACTTTTGTACAAAAGTGCATTAAGGTGTCCACCCCGTTGGACACGACCCGTGAATAAACCTATTTCTCCTTCATGTGTATTTTCCTATGATTTTTTGGGGGTGTGTAATTCAACACCAAACTCCTTAAAACTATGGTCCTCCAAACCTTGAACCGATGTAATCCGAGCCATTCTTTTGAACCCATTCAAATCCTAGCCCATTGAAATCCTACATGAAAAGCCCAATTCCAAGAGGGGTTGACCAGTCAATAATTTTTAGGTCAAACCAAGACCTACACATATATAAATATCCTCTTATTTTACTTTTTCCTTTTTTTTCTATTCCAACCCCAAACCTAGTTCAGCCGCACCCCACCATTCCTGTTCAACCTCCTTCCTCCCCTCAGATCCGACGCCGGAGCAGTTCCCTCCACCCGCCAGTCCACCAGGTCTGGCCACCGTACCCCCTTCCCTTCAGCCCCGCCTGAGCAGCAGCCGACCTGCCTACCTCCTCGACCGCTGACAGATCCATCCCGTTTACCTCGACGCCCTCAACCACCTCGCCAACTTGCCACCCTACATCCCGGAGCCCCGCCTCTCTTCGACCAGAAACTCTAATCACCGTTGTTCTCCTCTTCCCTCTCCCTCGTCGATGTCCCTAGTAGCCGCCTGAACTCCCAACTCGCCTGAACCCGACGACCTTGCCTGAGCAGAGGTCGAGTCTCGCCTGAGCGGCAACGTAGGAGCAGTGAGCTCTCCACAGTGACAGCACCAGCGTCGACCCCTCGACCGCTGATACCCGCTGCCCATCCCGACTGCTTCCTCCTCCTCTTCCCTTCTTCTCCGATGACTCCGCCGAAAACCGACCGGAGACCCAGCTAAAACCGAGCGCTGCCAACTGCTCCTCCGCAGTCCGGTCACCAGCCCGAGCAACTCCCCAGCAGCCTCAATCAACCTTCTCGACCCCGATTTCTTCTCCTCCTCACCATCATTGTCGGATCTCACCACCATTATCACCTCGATCTCCTCCCATTCACCCGAGCATCCGCCGGAACTCGGTCATCTCCGGCCACTCCCCACCTGAATGCTAGTAGCATCTCCACCTCACCTTCACCATCATCATAACTACCTCCTGACCATGACCATCACCATTCACCATCATCATCGTCGTCATTATTTTTGTCAACACCATTCACCATAGACGTCGTCGTCATCGTCGTCATCAACGCCATCGTCGTCGTCGTCGTCGTCGCCAAGCCGATCTCGTGCACGTGCACGCCGAAGCCAAGGTGAGGAGCATTTCTCATAATTGTTGTGTACGCGTATACGCGTATTGTATATTGATAGAAGGGTGTATGTATTAGTGTATGTATGTAGTATATATTTAATAGGTATAATTGGTATATATACACGTATATATATATATATATATAGTATATTTCTCAAATTAGTATATATATACTTATGTATATGTATTGTAGACGTATGCCCTAGTATACGTTTAATATGAATATAATTGATTGGCATGTTTAATATATATACATAGTATAAATTCATTAGTGTATATACATATATTATATATGTAATTAATTGGTATACGTATATATTGTATATGTACTAGGTGACCCGTAGTTACATGGACCTGTGACCATGTAAATGTTAGAAGACTGCCATATGTACACCAACGTACTGGCAAGACCCGTATCATTGACTGTCTATTTTGTACAGCAATTACAGACGCGACACCCGTACAACTTGACGCACACTTGACCTTAGTTGACCAGAGTCATACCTAGCGTAGCCCTGAGATCAATGTATTATAATTGTGTGTTAGTTTAATGTCTGATGCAAGATTGTATTATTTAATGATGTCTATAGGATTATTGGGTTGTTCAGACAAGGCTTCAGAATCAGGTCATTGGTATTGCCAGCAGCAGGACCCCCAGGCGAGTACATTCTCTGATAGTTTCTATTATGTTGATTATCTCTATAACTCTTGTTGTATAGCGTACATGAATCTGACACTATTATTTACACGAGTTGGCATCATTGAGACATGTCACGAGGAGTCATGATTGGAATCCATCGTGCTAGCTGGGGAAAAACGGGGAAATATTAGTATCTTATATGATTATACCCAACTTTACATGCATCATAGCTCACTCACACCTCACGTCGGTGCAGCCTTACCATTACATGCCTCATCGCTGTTATATGTAGTTAGCCTGACTTTACAAGGATGATCGCTAATCAATGTAATGAGTCTTATCAGTCCCAAGCCGATCACATGATATGCTAATGTTTCACACACTTAGTTAGATGTTCTTGACATGCATCTCTAGTATATTGATCTAGCATCTCTACATGTTCTAGTTATTATTCTTGTACACACTTATATACCAGTTCATTGTTCTTGCATGTACTTGTATTTCTATTCATTACTAGATGTATATTGGTGATGATGTTCCCATATTTCTTTATTCTAGCATTTCCTTATTTTCAGTATTTTTTATTGCCAGTATTCCTATTTGTCTTGTATTTATTTACACTGTGTTATAGCATTTGTCAATATACATGGAACTATTGTTAGAGGTATATTTCGTTCCAATCTTGACTGGATATTTTTTCCAGACTGTGACATAGAGGACTTGTTCCCAGCATACTTGGAGACTGGATATTATTGTTTGTAGGTTAGACTATTTATTATTGTTTAGACTTGTCTTGTATTTTATTTGTTTATTCGATATCTCATCGTGCTCTAGTTTATGTGATTGAGTATATTCCGTATTATGTTATGATATTTGTGTCTCCTTATGGAATTGGATATTCATGTGAGATTTATTAGATAGTATCATGACCTAGACAGCGTTCTACCGCCGATGCTGCGGCGTAGGCTGGACGTACCCACGCTCTCGTGCCCCTATACCGGGTGCGGGTCGTGACACATTTTTAGTGGTGGCCCATGCAGGTCAGACTTCGCAAGTTATGTGATGTCGTGGTAATAGGATGTCTTAGTTGTACTACTGCGTGCCTACTATAGAATATAGGACATAGGATACTAGGATGAGAGAGGATACTCAATTACAAAAATTCTTGAGAGATTCCTGGGACGACCCCTTGATAATCTTATCACAATTTCCAATTTAAATCTTTTTCCTTGTTTTCGTCCGCTCTCGTTTGTTGTTATTGAACTTGATTCTTGTTGATCAGTTATTAAATTAAAATCTTGGTATCATTGTTGAGTTTAATTCTTGTTGACCAGTTGTTAAATTTAATTCTTGGTATCGTTGTTGAGTTAATTTCATATCGAGATGAATTTTACGGGCTAAAATTTACGGTATCATCTGATGACATATATTGATGAGGACAATAAGAAAGGTAAAACGTCTACTTTGGTCATGGAGCCTAGAGTTTATCGCAGCCACATTAGCTATCGTGCCGGAAACGTAGGAACCTGACTTGGATGTACATATCTTAGTTATGAAATTTAGAGTTTCTCGCAGCCATACCGGTTGGCATGGCGAGGATTCTAGATGACATGATTATAGAGTTGCATACCTTAGTTACGAAACCTATCGTTTATCGCATCTATGCTTACTAGCATGGCAAGGATTCTGAGTGTCATGATTTCTGACAGACTTGTATGATTATCAGGTTGTATCTTAAATTGGTTCTTAAAGTATCATCTCAACACTTATCTATTTCTGTTATTACAGGACTTTGTTCCATCACTTTTGCTTGGCAGTAGAGTTACCTTCAGTCCTTAGCCCAGTTTATTTTGAGCTTTATTTCCTTAAGATCCTTGTTAGTATGATAATTTATGACTTACAATTATGTATGTATCTTGTATTAGTGTTGAGTGAGTGTGACTTGTTAGTTTGTAAGTATTTATTGGTTGATGAACAGTAGGCATTAATCTAGAGTTAACCCATAGCATAGTACCTTGTAGCAATAGTCCTATGATAGGTATGTTATAGTTAGTATTGGCACTATAGATAGAGGAGTAAAGAGTATCAATGATGGTTCCAAGAGTAAGTATCAGAATCAGCATGCCAGTCCTGGATAGTCATTAATTTATGTAATTGGATGATCTATGTAAATAATTAAGGATCAAGAAAATTATATTAAAAATTAATGGAGCATAATATTCACTTTGATGGTTGATTACTTGGGTGTGACAAGAGTAACAAAATATACATGCATAAAGGGGTATTAATGAGTGTGCCATGGGTTGAAAATATCAAGAAGGATCATGCAAAGTATGAAGTGTATCACAGATTAGTGTAACAGTCTGTAAAAGATTAAAGGGAGATACATATACATCAATCAAGATGGAACCATATGCATGCCTTTGAGAGTGGAGTGAAACAGGTGTATTATAAAAGGTGCAAGTGATCGTGAGTTCTAATAAGTTTGATGAGGTTCTCTAATGATGAAGCTAGTGTTACTATACCAAGAGTGCTAGTGTTTCTATGTCAAGGATTAGTTGAGTATTGTGCTAGTAACAGTAAGTACCTCGTGTGATAATATTAGATTGGTGGATCAGTTAGTATGGATAAAAAATTATTGGAAGCAATAGTGCAAGTAATCCAGGCAGTACAATATTTAATACACAGTTGAAGAGTATCCACAATTAGTGTATTTGTGTGTACCTTGAGTATTAGAGACTGTGAGTATTTATATGTATACTTGTGGATTTAAATTTATAATTTGAAGAGTGGAAATAAATTTCAATTTTTAAGAATTTTTGAGGAGTTAAGATTTTATGTTATTAAAATTTTTGAGGATTCAAATTCAATTCAATAAACATAGTCAAAGCTATAAAGATTTTGGAAGTGATTAAAAAATTTATTTTAATATTTGAGCATTTGACTTTTGAGGAAAGTATATGCATTTTATTTTAAATCATTCGAGAAGTAAATTTTGATAATTTTATTTTAAGAAGAAAATTTTATGGTGGGTAAGAAGTATATATTAGTATATGAGTAGATGATATACATATGTAAGGATCTGTTGACTTGAGCATGATTGAGATGGCACTGCAAACTGACTTGGGGGTCCATTTAGAGTTGTATTAGAGAGAGCAGTACTTAGTATGGTGTGTTGCACTTGGTATGCACTTGAGTGATATGAGCAACTAGTATAAACAATTACAGTAGGTAAGAGAGTTAGCAGTGGGTGTGCTTGTAGTAGAAACAGTGGTACCAAGGGATAGAGGTATCAAACTTTAGATGCGTCATTTGACCGATGGTTGTGTTAGAGGTTCTTGGTATCATATTTTGGTATTAATAGATATGTGTGTGTCATGTGGATGTATCCAAGGATATCTTGTGGACTAGCGACTAGTTGAGATGGGTATCAGTGTATAGGGATAGGAATTTGTGAATGAATGTGCCAGAGTTAAGTGTATGATAGAGGTTAAAGACGTCCAAATAATGGGTTAGAAGGCTATGTTCTGTTCTTTCCTTTTGTTCCTTTTCGTCTATTGGAATAATTAATTTTCTAGTACCATAGCTTGTATCAAAGATCTTCTTGCTAGGATGTAGTTAGTAGTACACCCTGACAGAAACCATAATACCATGACAAAAGAGACTATGACCATGCATGTTTTCTCTAGATTGTATATTATATGACTATAGGTAGGATTCTCTTAGACTTTGATTGTTAAGGGTTTGACCATAGTGAATAATTAATGAAGAGGTTATTATTTGACAAAGAGAGACAATGTGCCTCAAATTTCGAGGATAAATATTTATTTAAATAAAGAGAGTTGAGAATTTAATATGACAGAATTGACGATTTGTTAAATCATAATTTTTTATGAAGATTGTGGTATGATTGAATGTCACTAGCATTTAAGGAAATTAAGGAGATTATCATTATATTCATTGGACCACAAGTTATGAACTTATATTGAATGTGGTATTTGAAGATTTCATAACTATTACATTATTTGATTTTGTGTGGAAAAATAAATCGAGGATTAAGATCACTAATGGGTTAGTGTTCGATTTTAAATTTTTGGAATGAGGATTTAAATTTATAAACATGCATCAATTGGATTTAAATTAGAGGAGTAAGATGATTAATGGATTATTGTTGAATTCAAATTTTGGGACAAGATTTTATAAATTTTATAAATATGCATTGACTGAATTTTAATTAAAGGATTGGATAGTAAATTTTGTATTTAGTGATTTACTTAAAATTTGAGGAGTAAGATGATTAATGGATTAGTGTTTGAATTCAAACTTTTTGGATGAGATTTTAAAAATTTTATAAATGTGCATTGATTGGATTTAAAATTAGAGGATTGGATATTAAATTTTTGAGTATTTAATTATTAACATCAAATTTTTGAGGATATTATGATATGAATGGAATTCGATTTTTAAATTTAAGGATTTTTCAGAAATATGATATCTATAGAATTATGAAAGTTTGTGAAATAACAATGTGGGATTACTTCATGATTATGGGGTTCGATAAATTTAAAATTTTGATGGAAAATAAATAAATACGACTGTTGAGGATTTTAAATTTCGAGGACGAAATTCTTTTAAGAAGGGTAGACTTGTCAGCCCCACATTACAGATTAGGGGTATTTTTGTCTTTTTATAATTAATGTAAAAATGATTGCATAATATTTAATTATAATTAATTGTCGTGATTTTTATTTAATTGTTGTGCCTTACCGTTGCTTCGACATTTGGAGCGCTACCCTAGCCCTTGCCTTCCAACAAATTCCACAACCCTGTCCTAGACATGTTTGCCTTCTTTTCTGACCTTTGTGTAACTTATAATTATGTTCTCTTGTGGTTCATTTTAGCCGCACAATATTCGTCACGGACATTTTTATTTAATTCGTTATAAATCTAATTTTGTATCCTTGTGCGTTCCAATCAAAATTGGAGACACAATCTCGACCCATTTTGAGCAACCCAAAATTAGGGCAATATTCTATTCTAAGTCTTCTTCATTCATGACACTTGTGCCCCATTTAATTTCAGTCCCTTGTACTTCCAATTTATTTTAGAACAACGATTGCATTTATTTTAATTAAATTAAACCATAAATCCAACCTTGTGCAATTTTCTAATTGTTGGGCACTTTTGTGCAAAAGTGTATTAAGATGTCCACCCCGTTAGACACGACCCGTGAATAAACCCATTTCTCCTCCATGTGTATTTTTTCATGATTTTTTGGGAGTGTGTAATTCAACACCAAACTCCTTAAAACTATGGTCCTCCAAACCTTGAACAGATGTAATCCGAGCCATTCTTTTGAACCCATTCAAATCCTAGCCCATTGAAATCCTACATGAGAAGCCCAATTCCAAGAGGGGTTGACCGGTCAACAATTTTTAGGTCAAACCAAGACCTACACATATATAAATATCCTCTTATTTTACTTTTTTATTTTTCTTTATTTCTATTCCAACCCCAAACCTAGTTCAGCCGCACCCCACATTTCCTATTCAACCTCCTTCCTTCCCTCAGACCCAATGTCGGAGCAGTTCCCTCCACCCGCCAGTCCACCAGGTCCGGCCACAGCACCCCCCTTCCCTTCAACCCCGCCTGAGCAGCAGCCCGACCTGCCCACCGCCTCGACTGCTGATAGATCTATCCCGTTCACCTCGACGCCCTCAACCACCTCGCCAACTCGCCACCACACAGCCCGGAGCCCCGCCTCTCTTCCACCAGAACCTCTGATCACTGTCGTTCTCCTCTTCCCTCTCCCTCATCGACGTCCCTAGCAGCCGCCTGAACTCCCAACTCGCCTGAACCCGATGACCTCGCCTGAGTAGCGGTCGAGTCTCGCCTGAGAGGCAACGCAGGAGCAGTGAGCTCTCCACAGTGACAGCACCAGCGTCGACCCCTCGACCGCTGATACCCGTTGCCCATCCCGACCGCTTCCTCCTCCTCTTCCCTTCTTCTCCGATGACTCCGTCGAAAACCGACCAGAGACCCCGCTGAAGCCGAGCGCTGCCAACTGCTCCTCCGCAGTCCGATCACCAGCCCGAGCAACTCCCCAGCAGCCTCAATCTACCTTCTCGACCCATGAGTCAATGAGTCAAGTCTAATCTAGTTAGGTCCACTAACTCAAGTCCAAAAAATTAAATCTAACATCTAACAATAAATAATTATACAATAAATAATATTCAACATGCATAATATTTAATTAATTATAAAATGACCAAAATACCCTTTTCTAGAAAATATGGTAGTGACAGGTCCCTCGGAAGGCCACCCTGTTAAGATCGTACATAACACATAGTACAATATAATAATCGGATATTGCCATCCACTAATAAGGATTTTAAAAATATCTATGGGGGGCAGCCTTCACCCCCCATATGACTGAGGGTGGCTAGTTAAGCACGATATCGGGATTTTATCCCTCCCAATACTCTACATATTTTAGTTGTCTAGTTAACCCTATGGTTATTTGGAATCATATGGCGTGGTCACATGATCAATCCTCATATATGTCGTACCATAGTACGGTCCACGCTAGATATGAATCCACTTTGTTACTTGATAGCTCAAACTGGATTCACCCGAGCGTGATGTAACAATCAATCAAGTCCTAGCCAAGCCTTGATATTTGACCCACATACCATGCATGTGCTGGAGAATAATATAATAATATCTCGCATAGTATAGGAGGAATTATTGATGCACAACCCAAAATATGTAATCTCATAGCACGTAGCAAGTTATGTCGTACCTTAATGCACATTATAATACATGTATACATAGCACATAGTAATTATATCAGCACAGATACAAAAAATTGGGTCGAATTACCAAACTTACAGTTAGTCGAATAAGCCTCATCATATTAGGACACTTGGTAAAAAATACAATCTTCTCAAATCAGGTATACAAAATATCAATCAATTGGAAGCCTAAATTTATGTGAAATCCTTGAATTAATAATTTTACCACTGAACGTTAGTAAAGGGGAAAGTGTGAACCAGTCAGGAGCAAATCTACAATCCTTAAACCAAACAAGGATCGGGATTGCATATCGTCTCCCGAGCAGAACTACGCCCCTCACTCTATCCAACGAACAAAAGGATAAGTTAATCTGCTAATTTGAATTTACTCTGGGTTGCCACATGGTCTACTACAGCATATAATCATACTATACACATAGTCAGTTCTAGCACATAGCCAGTTCTAAGTCTACTATTCCTTAGAATAACACAAGCAAGAAGCCACGATCAACCACATAGGGTACGATAAGAAATATTTCAAATAAAATATCTAAACCCAAAAAATAGTGGAATGTGTATATTGATTACTAGGGTAGCACAGGACCACATACGCGCATGAGAAGTACACGCATGGATAGCCGCATGGGACAGACTGCATACACTGATCAGGCGCATGAGCAACTAGACACACGGATGAGCTGGTCGTATGCTACCCCAGGCTTGCTTGCTCCTCCAAATCACATGCTCCAGACAAAAGTCCACTCTCTTGGAACAAGTATCGAAGTGACATATATTAAATGCGTGCCAGTGAAGTGACTGAATTGATGGATGGGACAGGCCATAAAGTATGTCAGGAAAAAAGATAAAACTATAGAAAGATGTGCCAAGATTTCAAAGTCATGCGTTGTCATGACCCGCACCCAAAATTTGGGGCACGAGTACATGGGTACGTCCAGCCTAAGCCGCAGCATCGGTAGTAGAACGCTGTCTAGGTCAAAACACTATCTAAACAATCTCACACGAGTATCCAACTCCATAAGGAGACACAGATATCATAATATAATATGGAATACTCAATCACATAACAAAAGCATGATAAGACATCGAAGAAAAATAAATGAAATACATCACAAGTCTAAAAATAAATAGTCTAACTCAAACAATAACATTCAAATCTCAAAGTATGCCGAAAACAAATCTGGTACCAATAAACTGCTAAAAAAAACTAACTGAAAAACTAGTCATCCTGGCTAGACCTCCCGGAATCACACTACAAGGTCCAAGTCTGCAGGTACTCTCCCGGTGGTCCATAAAATGTCGGACACCAGTCCTCTAAGGCGTAGTCTGGAAAAATATTTCCAGTCGGGATGGAGCAAAGTACAACCCAAACAACAGTTTCAGTTAATTAATAAGGACTATAAAACAATAAATAGATGATGCTATATACTGAGAGAAGACAATGAATAAATGCAATAGCAAAATAAAGAGACAGGCAATATAGGCAATATGGTACAGTCAGTGCATATATGAAATAAAGAGAAAGAACTACAATATCGTATACGGGTGATATAGTATATGAACTGAAATGAAGGACTATAACTATTCTAAGTGTTTGAAATAGTAGTTTCGAAATGTGATCGGCTTGGGAACTTGTTCGATAGCTACATGGCCTGGATAATCATACGTGAGGTGTATAATTAACACTATCAATGTCTACACTTGTACGATAGGAATTTGATCACATCTCTCACTAGTAATTTTCCCGCCCCCAACTAGTACAGTGGATCCAATCATGACACGTCACGATACACGATCAATGTTTAATATATCATGTACAATGTCTAATATCAATGTTTAATATCAATGTCGTGTACAATATCAATACGATAACCAATATAACATCTCATGACTGCAGATCTATATACTAGTTCGTGTAGCACAGTGTCAAGAATCAGATGTAATATTTCTAAATACTTGAATTATAGAAATTATCAAATAACGAAAATTATCAGAGAATATACTCGCCTGGGGTCCTTAGCTGGCAATACCAATATCCTGTTCCTGAAGTCTCGCAGAATAATCCAATGGTCATATATACATATAATATAATATAATACAACATCAGCCAATATACTACCACATACACAACCATAATAACACTGAACTCAGGGGTACTCTAGGGGTGATACTGGTCATCTAGGTCAAGTGTGTGTTTAGCTGCACGGTGTCACATCTGCAATTGCTGTGCAAGATCAGACAGTCAAAATAATACGGGTCTCACCAGTACGTCAATGTACATAAGGCAGTCTGATCACTAATACTCAGGGTTACAGGGTCATGTGTAACTACGGGATATCCGCAGCTATACCTAGGGGTCATACAGCATGTACATATTGCAGTCATAATTAACATTATCAATTAATTACTTATAATATGTATACACATACTAAATATATATCTATATATTTATGTATATATTAACTAATATTATATGCATACGCACACACACGTATGAGCACACTAGTCACTAGGTTCACCGACACAGGGTCCTCTATAAGTAACTGGTATTTGCATTAAATTCTTACACGATATATATATATATATATACTAAATTGATTATTATACATATATGCGTACGTATACGCATACGAGTTGGGTTATTTACAGGGTCTCTTGAAATCAGCATCTAATGAGTTGTCATAATACGACACGCTAACATCCTATCATCATTCACGTATATGTACACAACAAATCATAAAAGAAAATGCTCCTCACCTTGGCCTCGGCGTACACGTGCACGAGATCGACAATGACGACGATGACGATGAAGGTGATGATGATGGTGATGAAGGTGATGGTGGTGGCTGCTCCGGCCGGTCTGGGGAAGTCCGACGAGGGGTCGACGGGAAGCAGTCGGGGAGATGGCCGGGGGAAGAGGAGTGGTGGTGGTCGAGGTGATAATGGTGGTGGTGGTATAGAGTGGTGGTGGTCGAGGTGATAATGGTGGTGGTGGGGTAGACGAGTCGAGTTGAGGCGAGGTCGAAGTGCAGGCGGTCGGTTGAGGCAGGCGAGGCTTCTCCGGCAAGGGGATGGCGAGCGGGATGGTCGGGCTTCAGGCGTACGGGACAGCGGGTTCAGGCGAAGGTCAGAGTCGGCTGTGGGGAAGATGAGACGGGGAGGAGGAGATCCATGGTGGAGGAGAGAAGAGGGTGGTGGTGTTAATGGCGGTGGAGGAGGAGAACGGTCGACTGGAGGTCGGGATGCTCGGTGCAGCAGTTCCGGTCGTCAGCGGCTCGGGATACAGCGGGTCAGCGGCTCTGTGGTCAGCGGGGGCGAGTTGAAGGAGAGGCGGGGGTCCAAGGCTCCGGCGGGTCGGGAGGAGACGGGAAGAGGGAGGTCGGGTCGGCTGTTAATGGGGTCCGGCGGGATGCTGGTGGCTCCGGCGAGGATCGATAGGGAAGAAGGGGATGAGGGTGAATAAGCACAGGATATGGGAAGGGAGAAGTCGGCTAGGAATTTTTTGTTTAGGTTTAGGATGAAAATAAATTAAAGGTATATTTATACGTGAAAAGGTGGGGTTTTGAGGTTGACCTAGGGTGGGCTTGGTCAACATCCCCCTTTGGAATTTGGGCTTTGGGTTTATGTGTAGGAATTTGAGGGCTAGGATTGCATGGTTTGAAAATGGAGGGCTAATATTTGATGAGGGTGATGTTGAGTGCTACACACTCCAAAATTAGGGGGGGAAATTATATGACCAAACAATGAAGGAAATATGGGCCTTCTTTATGTGTTGGTCCAATGGGATGGACACCTTAATGCACTTTTACATAAAAGTGTCCAACAATTAGGAAATTACACAAAGAGAGTTTTTGGTTTAATTTAATTAAAACTAATATAATTAATGTTCTAAAATTAATTAGAAGTACATGGGGTTAAAATTTGGTGGGACACAAGTGTAAACCCCCTCACCCGAAATTAGGTTTACTTAGCATACATAGAGAAACTAGGGCTAGTTTGAATCCAAATAGAAATAGGACTCAGTGTTTATTTAATTTTGTATTGTTTATGACACGTAGCGCACCTTACCGTTGCTTCATTAATTGGAGCACTACACTGGCCATTGTCTGTCTACAAATTTTACAACCTTGTCCTAGACGTGCCCACCATCTATTTTAACCCTGGTATAATTTATAATCATGCTTTCTAGTGCGACATTTTTAGTCGCACAATAAACATCGCGGACGTAATTTCATAATTCTAAATAAATCACATCTTTGTACCCATGTGCGTCCCAATCAAAATTGGAGACATAATCTTGACCGTTTTGTATCATCCGAATTTTATTAATATTCTACACTATATCCTCTACGCCCAGACGCTTGTGCCCGACCTAATCTTATTTCCAGGTACTCCTAATTAATTCCAAACATCGTGCGCATTCAAATAATTTAATTAAATCTAATTTTCGTCTTTGTGCAATTTTTCTAATTGTTGGGGGCTATTATGCAAAAATGCATTGAGGTGTCCCCACCATTGGACAATACGTGAAGAAATCCAATTTTCCTTTACGTGAATTTTTTTATAATTTTTTGGGATGTGCAATGCGCGCACATCGCCCCGTATATTAAATATACCCTTGCATTAATTAATGCAAATTCTGGCTCTTCAAACATCCTCATGTGAGCCTTGGCCCATCCCAAGAAGATGTTGACCACGCCCACTTTTCTTGGTCAACCCAACCCAAGTCCCCATGTATAAAATAGCTTTTTCTTCCCCTTTTCTAATTACTTCTCAAAATCACCTAACCCTAAATAATGCACAGCCGACATCCCCCCTAATCTCCTATTTTACCTTCTTCTTCCTCCTCTTGCCTGGCCGGAAACCGACCACCTGACCGCCGGTGAAGATCTGAGCCATCGACCGCCTGCGCTCAGCCGAGACCTCTCCAGAGCCGACCGCTGAACCTCGCCACACCGAGCCCCCTTCCTCGTCGAACTCCTCATCCTTCCTTCCCTCTCGACAGAGCCCACGCCGGAGCCGGCCCTGCCTGGCCATCTCCTCGCAGCCCCTCGTCGACATCACCCCCATCTCCCCTCTTCCTCCTTCCCCGACTCGGCAGCCTCTCCTCCGGCGAACACGATCCACCCCAGGCCAGCCCCTCGCCGGAGCCGTCCCCCTCCGCCATTGACAATTCCCATCACCGCCATTGACGACTCTGCAGGCCGTGTATTATTGAGCCCCCGCCGGATCAGAGTGCTCCAGCACTGGTGAGCCGCGTCCAGCAGCGCTCCTTTAGCGCTACGTCTTCTCGCCGTGAGCTCATCCCATGAGCGACCGGCAACTTCCATGAGCAGTCCCGCCTGCCCGTCCTCCTTTCTTCCTTCCGCCCGACTCGACGGAGGCGAGCCCCATCGTTGAACCCCGACTGGGCCGACCTCCCACCTCGCCACGACCGCGAGATGCTGCACCCGCCGGCCTCCAAACGACTGAACGTCCCCTTCACTCCATCCGTTCACCTGAGTCGACATTCAGCCTCCCCGCTCTGTCCACCATCACCACCACTCTGAACCCCTCCTCCTCCTTCGACTGGCCGGACTCTGGCAGCAGTCACCAACACCACCACCTACATTATCAAACACCACCACCATTAATCCAACCAAAGCTGCCAACGTTTTCCCTCGACACCACCGTCTAGCAGCCTCCCCTCGTCGTTCTCTTCTCTCGGTCGATCCTCCGCCTAAATTCAATCGAGCACCCTTCCCCTAGCCGGAGTTCAGTCACCACCATCATTATCGTAGTCATCACCTTCATCATCGTCATTGTCGTACCACCTTCACCATCACCATCGCCATTGTCGTCATTGTTATCACCTTAACCACCCTCGTCACCATTATCATCCTCATCATCGACCTTAACATCGTTATCACCCACGTCATCATTCTAGTCATCCTTATCATCCATCCTCAACACATGAAACCCTAATCATTGTCTCGTCATCTTTATTACCACCATCACCCTCGTCATCACCATCTTCGTCATCTGTAATCATCATCACCGCTTCCATCGTCATCGTCATCCATATCGTTATCATCATCGTCGTCTTAGTCATCACTTTCACCACCACCATCAGTAGCATCCCAGTCACCCTCTACAGCATCCTCCTCGCCTCCTCATCTAATCAGCATGATCGGTATCACCCCTAACCATCACCGTGTCAACCTTAATCATCGTCATTACCTCTCCCTCGTGTTCACTGTGAACCCGTTACATTCGCCAGACAAACCGCATCAGTCACCCTGATTACCGTACCTGTGTACGCTGACCCCGAAGATCTGTTGGATTTAGCTGCGCGACTTCCGGAGCTGGTTATCGGGACTACACAGCCGCTTGCCAGGCAAGTATACCTTGCCTTGTTGTACTGTTTAAATTCTGTATTATTAACTGCATATTTATTAATTAATTGTGCACGTCCGAGAGAGACTCGGGTGCAGTCAATGGAGGCATTGACGTTAGGATAGTGTTTGACCTAGTGTCGAGTAGACCCACCTAAAGTCGTGGAGTTATTGGTATGACTTCCCAGGCCTTGACACATCTCTTACACGTGTTGTGAGTCTCATGTAGGGTACGGTCCTGCGTATGTAGTTGGCCACCTGTGTGTGTAGGCGTACGACCGATAGGGTATAACTTCTAATAGTGATGCATGTTAGAAGACTTAGCAGTTATTGATAGGCGGAGCATAGACTAGCGTGGTACGATGGTCCCATCCTTGTCCTTGTTTAGTTGTAAGGATTGGGCTATTTCTCTAACGATAGACTATGAGCCAGAGTTACGAAGCCGAGGCGAAGTAGCTGACGCGTGTTATGGATATAACATGCTTAGATCATTGGGCGGACGACTAGTAGGCATATGGGACACCCCACTCCTTTACACTGATACCGCACTCGACAGAGTGATACGGACGTATATATATATTACTGATACCACGTTCTGTAGAGCATTGGACGTTACTGTATTCCTGCGCCCGTGTTATAGGGAGCATATGTGGCATATACTAGCCGGTTGTCACGACTGGTGAATTACGTCAACATATGTCTAGCCTACACCTTCCCATATACTCAAAGTTGTCCTCAAGTTGCATATTACTTAGATGGTTAGGTCGCCCTGGAGTTTTTACAGTACTTATTTTATGGCATGTTTTTCTGTATCTTGTTATGTTCCTCTGAGGACCTGGACCCTTTCCAGGTGTATTATTCATGAGTATTCGCAGGAGCACAGATCCGGACTGGTTGTGTACGTTCCGAGGAGTCTTCTCTTCGATCCACGGGATTGTTAGATATGGTACTTATATTGTATTCATCTTGTTTATTCCATATTCTAGTTCGGTAGTAGATTTGTTTCCATCCGACTACCATCTTTAGACACTTCATATTGATATCTAGCTCGTAGATACTAGACATTTATTTATATTGATTCTATGGAGGAGATCTAGATTATACCATATGACTTGTGTTAGATTTATACCACATGTGGATTTTGCTATTCATATACAGCGTACGTGTGTTATGGTTTCCAAATATTGGAGTACTATATTCATACGCCTGGCATGTGCACGTGTCCTAGTCCTACGTATTTTGGGACTGGGACATGACATATTTTTGTGGTGGCCCATGCAGGTCAGAGCATATTGTCTCGGTTATATTACTGTACCGAGCAAGCCTGCAAATAGGATTAGAGTATAGGATCTCATCCACAACTGACTATGACTCATCCTCCTTCCAATCCATTCCGTTGAGTAATTGCATCATGCTTGATTCATGAGCCTTCCCATTAGTCCCTCGAGTGTAGCCTTCTCCTAGAATATAGAAGTCCCTGTTGTTAGATAATAGGTAAGGTAACCTTCCTATTAGGAGTAACTAGAGCCCTGACGCGTCACTAAGTTTAGAATATTTAAGTAAACCTTAGTATTCTTATCTAAAGAATGGCTTACCATTATTCCTTGACATAATTATGAATGACTTAAGAGTAGTATAGGCACTACTAGAGCTAGTTAGATATTTGACCCTAATGTTTGACCATAGTATTGAGAAACCAATAGAAATTCGAGATCAAATGTAGGGACTGAACCTAATTTGCATAGTGAGATAGTGTTAGGATATAGATCCTTGTCTTGATATTAGCAGACAGTACCCTAGTAAGCCGAGAGGAATAAATATGGAAATTCCTCGACCATACCTTGAGCACAGAGATTAGCATATTACCTTCCCCTTAAGAAATCATAATCTTATCTAAAGTCTTCCTATTTTTGATTTTATATCTTGTTCTCTGTAACCTTAGCGCTTGCTAATTGTGCGACGATTAAATTATGATTCTTCTTTTCTCCATCTTTTAACTCGTGCCACTTGACTCCTCTGATTATAGGCCAAGTGACCTTATTCTATGATAGGATATATAGTTTACTAAGATGATAATTGTAATCTTGAACCTTGAATTTCTGTGCTTGGTAGCTAGAACTTGATAGTTTTAAGTTATTATGATAGATTGTAATTTGATGATTACCCTTAGTCCTAAACCGCGTAATTCGTATCCATAACCCAATATAGATATATCCTCCTTTCACTTAAGAACTAGTAGCTCTTCCATTATTACTATTGATACTTGTTCTATGAGCACTATGATTAAAACTTAAGGTGACCATTACCGATATAATGTAATAGGCTGATTTTCTCGTAAACTCCAATAAGAGTTATGCTTTATTTATAAGGATAATATTATTTTTTTGTAGAACCCTCTTAAGACTATCACAGTATTAGATAATTATTTTAAGTTGGGTAGTATGCCTCACAACTTAGTGACACATAGTCCTCTTGACATAATTATTGTAGTATAATTGAATGACATTAACTATATGCTTGCATAAGACAATAGTATTATTTCTGATGGTAGAACTTAGAGGCCCATACCCCTATTTTTGTCGACTAGCAGCTTAGACAAGGTGTTAGTGCTACAACTGTAGGGATTATAGAATCTTAATTTTGTATCTTGTTTGGTTTTGTGAACTTAAATTATTTTGTAATTTCTCTCATCATAATCTAGCGTGCTTATATTTTTGTACTACCTCGACTTATGCTGCTGTTACAGCCTAGTTTTGCAAGTTCAGTCTTTTATCGAGCTTGTTTATGACATATGTATTATTGGACGCGTACACTAATACATTTCAGAATCAGTGTACTACGGTCTGATCAACCATAGTGCGCTTGGTTCGCCCTTCGCATAACTATTTTATGTGGATTGAGATATATAGTGATTAGTAGACGAATGTACTTGCCTTCTAGATATGTCTGAGCATATCGTATCCGTTACATAACTGTACCAATGCGAGTATGTGAATAGGAATTACCCAAAATAGGATTTTAATCCACAACTGCCTTGACAATTCCTATTGAATTCTTTAAGCGCCTTGATCTCCATACTCCTAATCTATTACCTTCCCCTTGAACTCTTTATTATTATTTTTCGTTTTCCCTTATTTCGGAAAGACGAAACCTCGTGCCTAGCATAAGTTGACACACAGATAGTATTAGATATACTCTATAGGCCAATTTATCTTATTTGATGATTGTTTTATAACCAAGGGCATATCACTTGTAATATATTTGGCGTTAAAATTTTGAGGAATGAGTAACATGATTAATTAAAATTAAGAAATAAGTTTCTTAAATAGAAGAGCCATATGTGATTGATGGGTAAACTCTAAGTTGGATAGCAGTGGCATTTATCAGCTTGAGAGGAACTTCTTTAGATTGTGATCGAACAAAATCTGATTAAAAGGATCAAGTCATTTTAAATCCTAAATTTTGGACGAATAAGTAAGAGGATAAGGATCAATAAATTTTAATTTTTATCACATGACGTAAATATTAATATTGAGGGTTGAGTCAACGATTTAAATCTCGAGGAAAATAAATAGAACTCTAAACATAGACATGGACATGGACGGATAAAATTTCAATTTTGAGGATTAAATTAAAAGTTAAAATGTTGATTGTGGGATTTCCTATTTGAAAATATTGAGGATAGAAATTGAATTTAAAAATTTTAAGAGTACGAAATTCACAAGTTGAGGATAGAAATAATAATTGATTATAATTTTCTAGAGAAAACTTTAACAGTTGAAGATTACGACATAAATTCTGATTTGGGATGTCATAGATATTTGAATAAGATTGGATGTGGATTATTAAATTGAGAATGGAGAAGACAACGCAATGTGTTGATGTTCGATTTAAACAATGGTCCAATTTGAAAGGGATTTCGATGGATTTGAATAAATTTTGGAGGAGATTGCGATTTAACTTACCTTACGTACGCAAGTGAAGGAGTTAAACCAATTATGCCTTATTTTAATTTTGAGGACAAAATTATTTTTAAGTTGGGTAGATTGTAAACCCCCTCACCCGAAATTAGGTTTACTTAGCATACATAGAGAAACTAGGGCTAGTTTGAATCCAAATAGAAATAGGACTCAGTGTTTATTTAATTTTGTATTGTTTATGACACGTAGCGCACCTTACCGTTGCTTCATTAATTGGAGCACTACACTGGCCATTGTCTGTCTACAAATTTCACAACCTTGTCCTAGACGTGCCCACCATCTATTCTGACCCTGGTATAATTTATAATCATGCTTTCTGGTGCGACATTTTTAGTCGCACAATAAACGTCGCAGACATTATTTCATAATTCTAAATAAATCACATCTTTGTACCCATGTGCGTCCCAATCGAAATTGGAGACATAGTCTTGATCATTTTGTATCACCTGAATTTTATTAATATTCTACATTGTATCCTCTACGCCCAGACGCTTGTGCCCGGCCTAATCTTATTTCCAGGTACTCCTAATTAATTCCAGAACATCGTGCGCATTCAAATAATTTAATTAAATCTAGTTTCCGTCTTTGTGCAATTTTTCCAATTATTGGGGGCTATTATGCAAAAATGCATTGAGGTGTCCCCACCATTGGACAATACGTGAATAAACCCAATTTTCTTTCACGTATATTTTTCCGTAATTTTTCGGGATGTGCAACGCGCGCACATCGCCCCGTATATTAAATCTACCCTTGCATTAATTAATGCAAATTCTGGCTCTTCAAATATCCTCATGTAAGCCTTGGCCTATCCCAAGAAGATGTTGACCAAGCCAACTTACCTTGGTCAACCCAACCCAAGTCCCCATGTATAAAATAGCTTTTTCTTCCCCTTTTCTAATTACTTCTCAAAATCACCTAACCCTAAATAATGCACAGCCGACACCCCCCCCCCCTAATCTCCTATTTCACCTTCTCCTTCCTCCTCTTGCCTGGCCGGAAACCGACCACCTGACCGCTGGTGAAGCTCTGAGCCGCCGACCGCCTGCGCTCAGCCGAGACCTCTCCAGAGCCGACCGCTGAACCTCGCCACACCGAGCCCCCTCCCTCGTCGAACTCCTCCTCCTTCCTCCTCTCTCGACAGAGCCCACGCTGGAGCCGACCCTGCCTGGCCATCTCTTCGTAGTCCCTCGTCGACATCACCCCCATCTCCCCTCTTCCTCCTTCCCCGACTCGGCAGCCTCTCCTCCGGCTAACACGATCCACCCCAGGACAGCCCCTCGCCGGAGCCGTCCCCCTCCGCCATTGACGATTCCCATCACCGCCATTAACGACTCTGCAGGCCGTGTATTGCCGAGCCCCCGCAGGACCAGAGTGCTCCAGCACTAGTGAGCCGCGTCCAGCAGCGCTCCTTTAGCGCTACGTCTTCTCACCGTGAGCTCAGCCCATGAGCGACCGGCAACTTCCATGAGCAGTCCCGCCTGCCCGTCCTCCTTTCTTCCCTCCGCCCGACTCGACGGAGACGAGCCCCATCGTTGAACCCCGACTGGGCCAACCTCCCACCTCGCCACGACCGCGAGATGCTGCACCCGTCGGCCTCCGACCGACTGAACGTCCCCTCTGCTCCATCCGTTCACCTGAGTCGACATTCAGCCTCCCAGCTCTATCCACCATCACTACCACTCTAAAACCCTCATCCTCCTTCGACTGGCCAGACTCCGGCAGCAGTCACCAATACCACCACCTACATTATCAAACACCACCACCATTAATCCAACCAAAGCCGCCAACGTCTTCCCTCGACACCACCGTCTAGCAGCCTTCCCTCGCCGTTCTCTTCATCCAGTCGATCCTCCGCCTAAATTCAATCGAGCACCCTTCCCCTGGCCGAAGTTTAGTCACCACCATCATCATCGTAGTTATCACCTTTATCATCGTCATCGTCGTACCACCTTCACCATCACCATCACCATTGTCGTCGTTGTTATCACCTTAACCACCCTCGTCACCATTATCATCCTCATCATCGACCTTAACATCGTTATCACCCACGTCATCATCCTAGTCATCCTTATCATCCATCCTCAACACATGAAACCCTAATCATTGTCTCATCATCTTTATTACCACCATCACCCTCGTCATCACCATCTTCGTCATCTGTAATCATCATCATCGCTTCCATCTTCATCGTCATCCATATCGTTATCATCATCGTCGTCTTAGTCATCACTTTCACCACCATCATCAGTAGCATCCCAGTCATCCTCTACAGCATCCTCCTCGCCTCCTCATCTAATCAGCATGATCGGTATCACCCTTAACCATCACCGTGTCAACCTCAATCATCTTCATTACCTCGCCCTCGTGTTTACTGTGAACTCGTCACCGTCGCCAGACAAACTACAGCAGTCACTCCGATTATCGTACCTGTGCACGCTGACCCTGAAGATCTGTTGGATTTAGCTGTGCGACTTCCGGAGCTGGTTATCGGGACTATACAGCCGCTTGCCAGGCAAGTATACCTTGCCTTGTTGTACTGTTTAAATTCTGTATTATTAACTGCATATTTATTAATAAATTGTGCACATCCAAGAGAGACTCGGGTGCAGTCAACGGAGGCGTTGACGTTAGGATAGTATCTGACCTAGTGTCTAGTAGACCCACCTAAAGTCGTAGAGTTATTGGTATGACTTCCCAGGCCTTGACACATCTCTTACACGTGTTGTGAGTCTCATGTAGGGCACGGTCCTGCATATGTGGTTGGCCACCTGTGCGTGTAGGCGTGCGACGGATAGGGTATAATTGCTAATAGTGATGCATGTTAGAAGACTTAGCAGTTATTGATAGGCGGAGCATAGACTAGCGTGGTACGATGGTCCCATCCTTGTCCTTGTTTAGTTGTAAGGATTGGGCTATTGCTCTAACGATAGACTATGAGCCATAGTTACGACGCCGAGGCGTAGTAGCTGACGCGTGTTATGGATACAACATGCTTAGATCATTGGGCGGGAAGGACGACTAGTAGGCATATGGGACACCCCACTCCTTTACACTGATACCGCACTCGACGGAGTGATACGGACGTATATATATATTACTGATACCACGTTCTGTAGAGCGTTGGATGTTACTGTATTCCTGCGCCCGTGTTATAGGGGGCATGTGTGGCATATACTAGCCGGTTGTCATGACTGGTGAATTACGTCAGTATATGTCTAGCCTACACCTTCCCATATACTCAAAGTTGTCCTCAAGTTGCATTTCACTTAGATGGTTAGGTCGCCCTGGAGTTTTTACAGTATTTACTTTATGGCATGTTTTTATGTATCTTGTTATGTCCCTCTGATGACCTGGACCCTTTCCAGGTGTATTGTTCATGAGTATTCGTAGGAGCACAGATTCGGACTGATTGCGTACATTCCAAGGAGTCTTCTCTTCGAGCCACGGGATTGTTAGATATGGTACTTATATTGTATTCATCTTGTTTATTCTATATTCTAGTTCGGTAGTGGATTTGTTTCCATCCGACTACCATCTTTAGACACTTCATATTGATATCTAGCTCGTAGATACTAGACATTTATTTATACTGATTCTATGGAGGAGATCTAGATTATACCATGTGACTTGCGTTGGATTTATACCACTTGTGAATTTTGCTATTCATATACAACGTACGTGTGTTATGGTTTCCAAATATTGGAGTACTATATTCATACGGCTGGCATGTGCACGTGTCCTAGTCCTAAGTATTTTGGGACTGGGACGTGACAACAAGTGTCATGAATGAAGAAGACTCAGGATAGAATATTATCCTAAATTGGTTTGCATGAAATGGGTTGAGATTGTGTCTCCAATTTTGATTGGAACGCACAAAGATACAAAAATCAAATTTATTTGGAATTAAATAATAACGTCTGCGACGAATATTGTGCGACTAAAATGACGCACAAGAAAGCATAATTATGAGTTACATAAAGGTTAGAATGAAAAGCGGGCACGACTAAGACAAAGGTGTAAAATTGATTGGAAGGCAAAAACTAGGGTAGCGCTCCAAATATCGAAGCAACGGTAAGCCGCAACAATTAAATAAAATTACGGTAATTAATTATAACCCTAAATAATTAATCCTGAAATAATACAAATTAAATTCATAACCCTATATTTTGATCAGAGGTTCAACTAGTGGCTTCTATGTCTACTCTACTAACTCAAACATTAAGGAACACTATATATATATATATATATATATATATATATATATATATATATATATATATATATATATATATATCATACAATTATTAAAAATAAATATGCACAATACTAATAATATATAAAATGACAAAAATATCCCTATTTCAGAATATGGTAGTGACATGCGTCCAAGAGAAAGTGGTCGCATGCCCTGCTTGCCGCATATGGGTTGGTGTCGTATGAAGGTCGATGTCGCATGGAGATCTCTTGGACTTAGTGAATTTCTCATTCGTTTCAGCAAGTGAAAACACAAGGGGTTCAAGGATTAGCTCCAGAATACTTGTGTATTAGTCAGTAATGCATCCAACAAGATGGACGCATGCTGATCAGTATGTGATAAAGAGCTCAGGCCGCATAGCACTCAGACCGCATAGCACTCTCGGTCGCATAACTCGCTGGCCTCATGAAGGCTTCGTCTTCTCCAAACAGTAGGTCCCATGGCAAAAAGCTCCAAAATTCTAAAAATTATTTTCTTCATAAAATTTTTATTTTAACTTTGAATCAAATGAAACAAAATCCAAATGCTCGAAATAAAGTCCTCCATCAACCAAAAAAATATTTTTTTCTAAAATACCATATTTTAATAGATCGAAACCAAGAAAAACTTTTGGAATCCATGAAAATTCAAACTTTAAAACTCAGATATACTCAAAATTGTTCATCAAAACCAAAAACTCCAAGAACTAAAACTAATAAAAATATCAAGGAGAATATTTCCTATCAAACAAATTTTAATTTACTAATCATATAAAAAGTCAAAAAAATTATGGCTTCACCAATTTGAGCAAGATGTACTTTCCTTGGTGGACTAAAACCTCTTCCTAGAACCAAGTCTAGGGCTAGGGTTCGGCCAAAGGGGAGCTCTTGAGGGAAGGAGGAAGAAGAAAGGAGGAGAAAAGTGGAAATAAGGAAGAATACGAGAGGAGAGAGAAAACCACATATATATATATATATATATATATATATATATATATACAAAGTGGAGAAATGAGGTTAGCCGTAAGGTTAAGTCATGACACTCTCCAACCAAATCTCAACCATCAAAAATAGGCTTAGTGGTTCCAAGAGTGAACCGGGTCAGGTATCCATCCTGTATACGGGTCCTAGCATTGGTCCATGGTAATTGCCAAGGTATTCACTACTAGTCTCGAGTAGTCTCCTATAATAAATAAGAATATAATTAAATAAAATACATCATAATTAACAGGAACCAACATGTAAGATACAACATGAATACATCTAAAGGAAAAAATTCAAATATCACAAATCCTAGAATACCAAATCTGGGAACGGTGTGACATCTCTACCCACCTTAGAAAAAATTTGTCCTCAAAATTTGCTAGGCTAGTCGAGCTGATCACCAAGCAAGAAAACTCATAGATCAAGTAGAAGACTCATGATCCAGAAAACCTTATGAACTACCAAATCTCATGAACTACAGCTAACTAAATACCAAGCATAACAAAATAGGCAGGTAAGAAAAGCAACAACAATATAAATAAAGGCGCAAGCAATCCACCCAATCAAAAAAAAAGAAAGAACTGGAGGCATACGAATACATGTCTGTCGAGTCAGTCAAAATAGGAACCCGTCCTCGCTGGCCTATGCTGACTCCCAAAAATAGACTGGGATCAAGTCACGAGATAAATCGGTACCAACGACTTAGTCAAGACATGACTCTGCCCAGGACGTACCTTTGTAGTCGAAACATATAACATGCATCATATATCACGAGATATGAAGGCAGAAGAGTGAGACAAAAGATCATCTTCACTCACGGAATATACGAAACCCAAAGGATATGACTGAAAGAAGCTCAAATCTCACCCTCAAATTGACCACCTTTAGCCAATATCTACTCTAACATGCCAAACTCTACTTGCACACATCTTGGTTCTACTAGAACTCTGTCGTGAGGATGTCTCTGCTTACCAAACTGACGTTGTCTCTGGTGAAACACATGTGCTTGCGTCAACATCAGACATTGGGCTAACGGTCATATTGCAAAAACTGGCACTTGATACGGAACTGCTCCTGGAGCTGGCAATGCGAGAAATTGTTGATATGGTCCTCCTTGCCTAGCTATCATATGGTCGGAACCCCCATACCTCAAGCATCTTCCACTTGTCATCCTACATACATCCAGAGTGTGACCTCTTTTGCCATAATAGGTACATCCTACTGGATTCTTCGGACGTTGTTGATATTGTCTCGGCTGTTGTTGCCAAATTATCATTGTCTCATCTGATGCCACTAGCTCCAGTAGTACCAAATCATGAATATGAATGTCGGGTGCTGGTCCTCCACCTATGTTCTGGGCATTAGACCTCTTATGCCCTCCAGTCCTCAAAGCTAACCTCTGGATGGTAAGCTCATGTCTCATGGCTGCTATCAATACAGCATCGAATGTTTGGTAGTCATGTCCTTCAACTAGTTGCAGAATCTCGAGATGAAGCCCTTGCTGGAATCTCATAGCCCTTTCTTTCTCCGTTATCACCATAGCTGGAGCAAACATGATCAGCCTGTAGAACTCTACTTCGTATCCATCCACTGTTCTGTCAGATTTTTTGAGATCTATAAATCTTTGCTGCAGCTCGTACTATGCTACTACTCTGAAGTACTTGGTCCTGAATTGGGTTCTGAAGTTGTCCCAAGAGATAGGATGCTTCAAGCTGACTTCCTCCGTTGCCTACCAATCACGAGCAAGATCTTGTAGTTGTAATTGGACTTGATTGACTTGCTCCTCTGCTGGAATCTTAGTTGCCGCCATGATCATCTCAATGTCTTAAAGCCAAGCATCCATCGTAATAGCATCCTCTGTGCCTTCAAAATAGTATGGATTGAGTCGACAGAATATATATAACGTTCCATAATATTCTTCTTCACTCTCCTCCAGAGCCGTTTGCAGTCCTTATTTTAACAAGATATTTTGCTTATGTTGTCGAAGCTGCTGGTGCTGCTGCACTGCTATCCGATGTTGTTGTATAGCCATCATACTTTTGATAATTTCTAACAGTGCTGGGGTATCAAGTGTTGTTGGTGTTACTGAAACTTTCGGGGGTACCGGGATCTCTGGTACATATTTTTCACCCATTGGCTCTACTCAAAGCTGATCTTGAGGAAGTACCATCTCTTAATGGCGCTCAATGGGATCTTGAACTACTAGATATTCCACCATATTTACTGCTCTAACAGGAAGGAAAGAGGTGCCCCTGAAGGAAAAGGACACCAAGACATCAAATGATAGGACAGGAGAGAACAAGGAAGCAAACTTGTCATAACCCGTACCCGGATATTCGGGCATGAGTATGTGGTTACGCCTAGCCTATACCGCAGCATCGGCGGTAGAACGCTGTCTGGATCATTTTTAACTATCTAACATCTCAACAATATAATATAGTACCTGTCAATCATCTCAACACCGAACGGAGGAGCAATATGGTATCTCACAAGTATGACTAATCTCAATCATAGAACAAACAAACAAAGATAATGCACGAATGAAATAGTGAAGGAAAGAATAAGAATACAATCCACAATCAAAAATAATAATACAAACTGTAAATCTCAATAATATAATAGCCTAATACAATCCAACATAATAAACTAGACCTCATCGGGCTCTGCAACTAAGTCCTCCTGGTCTACAAGAGTATCCTCTAAAGGTACGCCGTCCTGCGGCCCGTAGAATGTGGGACACTGCCCTATAAGCCAATCATCTGGAAAAAATATCCAGTCAGGATTGGAGCGAAGTATAACCCAATAGCAGTTCCAATTAATTGACAAAGACTATAAACAATTATAGTAAGTAATACTTGATGAGCAAAAAAGAGGAAGAATCAGAGACTGAAATAAATATCTATATAAAGAGCAATAAAAGTAAACGTGGTGAGCCAGAGAGCATGGCAATAATGAATGTAAATAGAGAAGAACTAAACTAAAAAAATATGATGTGAGTCCAGCAAGTGTCATGTGAATCCAGCAAGAAAGTACTAACTAGTGTGTTTTGAAATACCGCTTTCGATGTGTAAACGGCTAGGGGATCATATGGCTCATCGCACACTTGGTGTACGACTGCTATCATTCCTGATTAGACCAGAGGGGAAGATTCCAGATTTTAGGAATATTTACATGTCTACTCGAGTATTTCTTCGCCCAACTAATATAAATGAATCCAATTCCGACCCCCAAATCAAATATAAGTCCAACCAGATAAAATAGGTGATTCCAGTAGGTGAGTCCTGATGTGATGCCAGTAATGAGTCCTGAAGTAGAGGCCAAAAAAGTATAATGTACGTGTCACAAGAAAGTGAATCCATGTAATACTAATCCGTGTATCCAAGCGTCGAGGAATCAGGTAAAACAATATTATAGACCAGAATCATAAAAATTATCAAATAATAGAAACTATCAGAGAATGTACTCGCCTGAAGTCCTGACCAAGGTGTGTCTCTCGATGCCCAAGCTGGTGTCACACAACCTATATATGGTATATTTTATTAATACAATTTTCTGGAATAAAATTAAGTTAAACTAGTCAAATTCTAGGTCATAAAGCCATTTCTAAGTTAAACAGATGAAATCTAGGTTGCAAGAGTCTAACACTAAGTCGATACACTATGAAACTAATCTATACAAGCTAAACTAAGATACTACAAGACACTCAAAAAGTCGTATACTAAGATACGCAAGTTCGTTTATATGAAAACAGTGTTTTAGATATATATATATATACAAGTTAATAACTATAATACTATAACAAAATAAATGAAATATGATACCTTGGCCTTGTACCAATGCGTATCGCACCTATCTCGATACGCAAACTCAACACCTTGGGTGTCGACCTCTAACCTTGGTATTACCTTGGTATCCCAAGGTAACCCAAACTACTATTGATATAGCTAATACATATATATAAACCATAAACTAACTACTTATCATATAATGCATATCAATACATATATACAATATACATATAGCTCACTAATCTATTCAAATAGGTATATATGTATCTAATCTATTAGCTAACAAAGTATCTCTATTCATAACTATTTAATAAGGTAAACAACTACTAACTATTTATAGATACTAGCTGCATTATAATAGCTAATACACAAAATAAAACCCCAAACCAATACTAACTATATAATGTCTAACTACTAACATAAATATATATACCAATAACTTAAATACTAACTAACCCATATACAACTAACTAACTACTTACATAACTATTAACTAACTCTAATACCTCAAAACTGAATTGATACTAACACTAAATTACCTATCTCATTAACTAACTCTAACACTATAAAATGCTAACCAAATAAGTTAACTACCCCAAAACAACCATACCTTGGTCTGAAACTCAACTAATAACTAAACTGACACTACACCTCACTGAAAAACTACTATAACCAACTAACTATAACTCAACCCAATATACAAAACCCAACTGAACAGTGAAAGTATCAAAAACTGATACTGCACAGTGGATATCTTACCGTGCTCAGGCTTTGTGAACATCTAAAACTGTTATTGTGCTCGGCTCTGCACATGCCACTGCAAGTTCCCTACTGCAACTACCTCTCCCCCTTGCCGTTCTCAGATTTGCTGAAGAAACTGGGCACACTGATGGCTTAATCCCCCTCTCATAACCCGGCTCACTCAAACTGCCATACTGCTGTGCTGATACCCTTTTTGCTGAACTGCACAGAGCATCTAGCTAGCAGCAGTGCTACTTCCCCCTTGTTGTGCAGTAAGAATTTACCTTGGATGTAGTGACTCCTATGTTGTTGTGCACAAGTTGCTATTGGATTGATGTCACACTTGTTGTATGCTCGGTGTTGAGGTTGATGTATTGATGCATTGCTCTGGGCTCCTCTTGTTGTGCATATGCTCAGTGGCTCGCTATACAGCTACTCCCAATGCTGATACTCTGTACTTGGTGCTGCACAGTATGGCTCGAGTTGGTGCTGAATGGCTGCAGTGGGTACTTGTTGTCCAGTTGTGGCCTGAGGTTGCTGAAGGATGCTCGATACTGCAGTTTGCTCATCATGCATACTGCTACTGCTGTTTAGCATTCGACAGTTGCTCCCTGGCTTTGCAGTGCTAGCAGCCTCTGGACTTGCTGTTGCCTTGCTATGCTAGCATGCTGGTACTCCTCTCTGTGCACTTGCTGTGCTAACAGCACATCTTGTAGTATAATTATTGCTGGAATTACACTGCTCACTGCTTAATGCTGCAGGTGCCCGAGGTTGCACCTCCCTAAGAGCACTTGGCTACAGACTTACCCATGTTGCTGAACCCGATACACTGTACATTACTGATACTGATACTGTCCCTTGCTGCTAGATGCTGCTCGAGCCCTCTTCACAACCACATACTTCTCACACACTCACAGACACATATATACAACACCTATGCTTACACACACATACATACATATACACTCATATATATATATATATATATATATATATATATATATATATATATATATACACTTAACACCTAGACACATAGCTACTAATACTCATAGATACAATATACTATAGATACACTCACAATACATATGCATATCATACACTATATATACATAAACCTATACGTATAATCTATCATATATATATATATATATATATATATATATATATATATATATATATATATATATATATATATATACACACACACATATACACTCATATATACCATATTATATCACATAAATATTATATATATATATATATATATATATATATATATATATATATACACATATACAAATAGAAAAGAGGACAATAACCAAACACGTGGAGTGCACCGCACCCGTATCACACTCCTTCTATGATACGCTAGCGATACGGCTCCAACACACAATCAAACGCATCCCGAAGGACACGAGCAAGTCTAATACACTAATTATGAATAATACGTATAGTAATTAGAGTATCTACGTGTCCGGGTCGTAATATGATATGCATAAGACCCGTGTCGGAGAAAATCTCCTAAAATTAACCAGTTTTGTCAAATTGACGAGATACAACCTATAAGTATCCAATTGTGGATACGACACTAGTCACAAACAAACAATCATATGTTAATTTGATCTATTAGACCATATGACAAATATTACATGTGCCAATCTCGAAATTCTCCCAAAATTGGCACCAAATTGCACATAACTTCCTCCGTAGGTCTCCGATGAACCTAAAATCAATTCCTATTGGTAGCTTAGGCATGTGGGTTAATTTTTCATGGTTAAATCTCAGCTTTAGAATCTTATAAAAGGAGGAAAACTGAAATATACCTATTGGGAGATGGATTCCAAATAAAAAATCTTCAAAATTGGAAGTAGCTCCTCCTTGTAGATCTTGGCCTCCTCCTTCTTGATTCTTTCTTCCTTCTTGTAGATCCTTATTGTAGCAGCCTCTATTGAAGAATAGGGACTGAATTTAGGTAGAAATTTGGTGAGGAATGGTAAGAGAATGAAGGAATTTGGAAAGGGAAAAAATATAGATCTAAATGGAATGAACAAAATAAAATGAGAGTAACTCTCTCTCTCTCTCCTCCTCTAATGGCTGGTCATAAACCCTCTCCCAAGCAATATGAAATGTTCAAAACACCCCTTGGGGCCTCTCATGAAGAAATAATTAAGGAGGGAAGGTTCTAGTCTAATGATTTCACTAATTAATTCATCCTCCTAATGAATGGGTCTAAACTTGGGTCCAATCTAAACTTATATATAAATATTGGGTTCATGCATCTAACTAAACTAATTAGGTCCACTACACAAGTCCAAAATAAATACTACATCTAATCAAATAATAAATAATACAATAAATAATTAATTACTCATGCACAATATTAAATATAATACTCCTAAAATAAAATACCCGTGTCAATTACCAAACATCCTTAATTGAAAATATGTGGGTGACAATCCTACCCACCTTATAAAAATTTTGTCCTCGAAATTAAAGAAGATCGTAACCCCCTCCAGGTCAACCCCAGTCTAAACTAAACATACAACATGCAATTTAAAAGAAATCACTAACTATGGTCTCTGTCCATCATAGTTTTGTAGTCTCCGTCCGGGTATACTAGCTACACAATAACACACAAGCAGTCTATAAGGTACTAACTAAACACACAAACAACAGATGAGAAGAAAATAAACAGAACAAAACAAAACAAGCTAACTTATCACCTGCAATGTCGTCCTCTGCGACTGTCATTACAAATGCCCCGCCCTGCTGGGGTGTCGCCCTCTGCTGGTGTGGGGCATGATGCTGTGCCACAGGTGGTCTAACTCCTTCTTTCTGACCCCGTACTCCACCAAATGGGGGTACGGTAGGGCAATCCCTCATCTGGTGTGTTACGGATCCACAAAACAGGCACACCTTCAGCCTCCTCCTACAAATATCCCAAGTGTGTCCTGACCTCCTGCAGTAGGCACAAGTAAGCACTGGCTGAATCTGCCTCTGGGGCTGCTGCTGAAATGGAGAATAAACCGGCGCCTGAACCTGCTGCTGCTGGATATAGGGACGCTTAGTTGGATCGCACCGCTACCAGCACCACCCGAAATATCTCTACCTCTCTTGGACTTGAGATCCAAGTCATCATTCTCTCTCTGCACATCCATCAGGATCTCCTCAAAAGTAGTTGTACGGTGCCCCCTAGTGAGGGATTTGATCTCCCTGATTAAACCCTTCCTGAATTTCCTGTCCTTCCCTTGGGGATTACGCCCCTCTACAAACCTGCTCAATCTACAAAACTCCAAAGCGTACTCGTCCACTATCATACTCCCTTGGACGAGGTATAAGAACTGGATCTATAAGACACCCAGAGCCACGTCCGGAAAGAACTTCTCCTTGAAAAGCTCTTTAAAATCTTCCCAAGTCAATCCTGCCATCGTGATCCTCGGGTCTGTCCTGAACCACATTAATGCTATATCAAACATCTGGTTGCCTGCTACCTCCACTCGTAGACCCTCCGGAATCTGCGCCAGCCGTAGGTTCCTCTCCATGTCCTCGATCCAACCATCGGCATATAAGATCCCTTTCGTGCCTTTGAAGTCTTTCAGCCTTATTCTTTTGAAGTCTATGATAGTCCCCGGCCTCGGCAGATGCAGAATAAACTGAGCTGGTGCCATCTATGGCTGGACCATAGTAGCCCTCTCAACTACTGTAAGTGAGATCTGGTGAGCTTTCTCCACGCTCTATCATAGGACATCGGACTGTCGCTGTTGTGCCTCCATCATCTGCTGGAAGAGTGTGAACATCTGCATCTGATCAACCGCAGGTGGTGGAGGTGGAAGATCCTCAGAAACTGTCTTCCCTGTCCTCGGTACTGGAGGTGGAACACCTCCGAAAGCTGTTGCTGATACGCCTACCTGGACCGGTGAAGCTGACCTCCTGAATGTAGGTATTGGACCATCGTCTGAGGGTGCTGCCCTCAAGGGTGATTAAGTGACTAATCGTGCTGTCGCAGCACCTGATCGCTGGGAACGCATCTTCGGCGGCATCCTGAAGATAGATTAAAATACGAAATCAATATTGAATATGATATGATATCACCAAAGAAGGACAGAACTTTATTCAAAGCAAAGCAATATTCCATAGATAAGGATTTGTAAAACAGATTTTGGAATTTTCCAATGTGTGATTGAGTAAACTCTCAGCCTAAATCATATTTTTTAAAGCAGGCTCGTAGCAGTACTCTAGACGAGCACAACTATGAAATTGTACTAATTGCGAATCTCGACCTGCATGGGCCACCACTAAAAATGTGTCACGACTCGCACCCGGATATTCGGGCACGAGTACGTGGTTACGCCCAGCCTACGCCGCAGCATTGACGGTAGAACGCTGTCTGGGTCATTTCTAACTATCTAACATCTCAACAATATAATATGGTACCTGTCAATCATCTCAACTCCAAATGGAGGAGCAATATGGTATCTCACAAGTATGACTAATCTCAATCATAGAACAAACTAAGGAAGATAATGCATGAATGGAATAGCGAAGGAAAGAATAAGAATACAATCCACAATCGAAAATAATAATACAAACTGTGAATCTCAACAATAGAATAGCCTAATATAATCCAACACAATAAACTAGACCTCCTCAGGCTCTGCAACCAAGTCCTCATGGTCTACAAGAGAATCCTCTAAAGGTACATTGTCCTACGGCCCGTAGAATATGGGACACTGCCCTATAAGCCAATCATCTGGAAAAAAAATATCCAGTCAGGATTGGAGCAAAGTACAACCCAATAGCAATTCCAATTAATTGATAACGACTATAAATAGTTATAGTAAGTAATATTTAATGAGCAAAAAAGAGGAAGAACCAGAGACTGAAATAAACAACATCTATATAAAGAGCAATGAAAGTAAATGTAGTGAGCCACAGAGCATGGCAATAATGAATATAAATAGAGAAGAACTAAACTAAACTAATATGATGTCAGTCCAGCAAGTGTCATGTGAATCCAGCAAAAAAGTACTAACTGGTGTGTTTTAAAATACTGCTTTTGACATATAAATGGCTAGGGGGTAATATGGCTCATCGCACACTTGGTGTGTGACAGCTATCATTCCTGATTAGACCAAAGGGGGTGATTCCAGATTTTGGAAATGTTTACATGTCTACTCGAGTATTTTTCCGCCCGACTATTATAAATGAATCCAATCCTGACACGCAAATTAAATATGAGTCCAGCCAGATAAAATAGGTGATTCCAGTAGGTGAGTCCTGATGTGATGCCAGTAATGAGTCCTGAAGTAGAGGCCAGACAAGTATAATGTATGTGTCACTAGAAAGTGAATCAATGTAATACTAATCCGTATATCCAAGTGTCGAGGAATCAGGTAAAATAATACTATAGACCAGAAACATAGAAATTATCAAATAATGAAAACTATCAGAGAATGTACTCGCCTGAAGTCCTGAGCAAGGTGTGTCTCTCGATGCCCAAGCTGGTGTCACACAACCTATATATGGTATATTTCATTAATACAATATTCTGGAATAAAATTAAGTTAAACTAGTCAAATTCTAGGTCATAAAGCCATTTCTAAGTTAAACCGATAAAATCTAGGTTGCAAGAGTCACTAAGTCACTAAGTTGATACACTATGAAACTAATCTATACAAGCTAAACTAAGATACTAAAGACACTCAAAAAGTCGTATCCTAAGATACGCAAGTTTATTTATATGAAAACAGTATTTTAGATATATATACAAGTTAATAACTATAATACTATAACAAAACAAATAAAATAGGATACCTTGGCCTTGCACCAATGCTTATCGAAGCTAATCTCATAACCAGACTCACTCAAACTGCCACACTGCTGTGCTGATACCCTTTTTACTGAACTGCACAGAGCATCTAGCTAGCAGCAATGCTACTTTCCCTTGCTGTGCAGTAAGAATTTACCTTGGATGCAGTGACTCCTATGTTGTTGTGCACAAGTTGCTATTGGATTGATGTCGCACTTGCTGTATGCTCGGTGTTGAGGTTGATGTATTAATGTACTGCTCTGGGCTCCTCTTGCTATGCATATGCTCAGTGGCTCGCTGTGCAGCCACTCCCAGTGCAGATACTCTGTACTTGGTGTTGTACAGTGTGGCGCGAGTTGCTGCTGAATGGCTGTTGTGGGTACTTACTATCCAGTTGTGGCCTGAGGTTGCTGAAGGATGCTCGAGACTGCAGTTTGCTTATCATGCATACTGCTACTGCTGTTCAGCATTCGACAGTTGCTCCCTGGCTTTGCAGTGCTAGCAGCCTCTGGACTTGTTGTTGCCTTGATGTGCTAGCATGCTGAACTGGGTACTCCTCTCTGTGCACTTGCTGTGCTAGATGCACATCTTGCAGTACAATTATTGCTAGAATTATACTGCTCACTACTTAATGTTGCAGGTGCCCGAGGTTGCACCTCCCTAAGTGCACTTGGCTACAGACTTACCTATGTTGCTGAACCCGATACACTGCACATTACTGATACTCTCCCTTGCTGCTAGATGCAGCTCGAGCCCTCTTCACAACCACACACTTCTCACACACTCACAGACACATATATGCAACACCTATGCTCACACACACATACATATATATACACTCATACATATATACATATAGATATATATATATAACCATATACACATAACACCTAGACACATAGCTACTAATACTCATAGATACAATATACTATAGATACACTCATAATACATATATATATCATACACTATATATACATAGACATATACGTATAATCTATCATAGATATATATATACACACACATATAGACACACACATATACACAAACTCATATACACTCATATATACAATATTATATCACATAAATATCATATATATATATATATATATATATATATATATATATATATATATATATATATATATATATACACATGCACAAATAGAAAATAGGACAATAACCAAATATGTGGAGTGCACCACACGCATATCACACTACTTCTATGATACGCTTGCGATACGGCTCCAACACATAACCAAACACATCCCGAAGAACACGAGCAATTCTAATACACTAATTATGAATAATACGTATAGTAATTAGAGTATCTACATATTCGTGTCGCAATGTGATATGCACAAGGCCCCGTGTCGGAGAAAAACTCCCAAAATCAATATGTTTCGTCAAATTGATGAGATACGGCCTACACGTATCCAATTGTGGATACAACACTAGTCACAAACAAACAATCATATGTCAATTTGATCTATTAGACCATATGACAAATACTACATGTGCCAATCTCGAAATTCTCCTAAAATTGGCACCAAATTGTACATAACTTCCATCGTAGGTCTCCGATGAACCTAAAACAAATTCCTATGGGTAGCCTATGCATGTGGGTTAGTTTCTCATGGTTAAATATTAGATTTAGAACCTAATAAAAGGGGGAAAACTGAAATGTACCTATTGGGAAATGGATTCCCAATGAAAAATCTCCAAAATTGGAAGTAGCTGCTCCTTGTAGATCTTGGACTCCTCCTTCTTGATTCTTTCTTCCTTCTTGTAGATCCTTGTTGTAGTAGCCTCTATTGAAGAATAGGGACTAAATTTAGTTAGAAATTTGGTAAGGAATGGTGAGAGAATGAAGGAATTTGGAAAGAAAAAAAATATAGATCTAAATAGAATGAACAAAATAAAATAAGAGTAACTCTCTCTCCTCCTCTAATGGCTGGTCATAAACCCTCTTCCAAGTAATATAAAATATTCAAAACACCCCTTGGGGCCTCTCATGAAGAAATAATTAAGGAGGGAAGGTTCTAGTCTAATGGTTTCACTAATTAATTCATTCTCCTAATGAATCGGTCTAAACTTGGGTCCAATCTAAACTAACATATAAATGATGGGTTCATGCATCTAACTAAACTAATATGTCCACTACACAAGTCTAAAATAAATACTATATCTAATCAAACAATAAACAATACAACAAATAATTAATTACTCATGCACAATATTAAATATCACACTCCTAAAATAAAATACCCATGTCAATTACCAAACTACCCTTAATTGAAAATATGAGAGTGACAAAACTGTTGATAGTTCAAGCTCTGTGTCGAAGAAGACGAATTCAGGATATTAAAGAAAATAGTTTTAATTGAGACTCCTAGAACAAGATACCCCACAAGTCTAAAAGGACAGACCTGCATGGGCCACCACTAAAATCTTGTCACGCCCCAGTACCGAAATACGGAGACGGACATGGCCAACTATACCGTATAAGGTACTATACATCGTACGATGATCATGGCTGTAACTAGACAAGGAGGTGCATGCTACAATCAACTCACCTAGGGTCAAGAACATCTATGTCTCAATCATAAACCAAGAAACAATAATAATGAACATGTAAGATATAGCAGTTAGGCGTCCCTGATGGTCTATCAAAATGATTATAAAACTAGTTATACATGATGGTATACTAGTACATTTCTAAGATTACATGACTGTAATTCAGTCACGGTCTGAATAATATATAATTATGTAGAGGAACTAATGTCCAGATAAACCGACTAACAAGTATCATCGACTAAACGCCAAAAGGTAATACAAAATGATACTCATATTGGGGGGATAATAAACCCACTCAAGTTCTTCGATGGACATCCTCCTGGTGTGCGACATCGGTCAGATACAGGACAGGATCCTCGGGCTCTACTACTAAACCTGGCCAAGCAAAACCAACGGGGTCGGGCCCCGAGAGCAAGTACCACAAAGGAGCACAAGTGAATGAAGGAAAAGCCAATAAAGTACATAAAATAGGAATCTGTGCCACAACTGCAAGTGTATGTCCTTTCATCGGAGCAGTAGGACACATCTACTACCAAACAAGGACAAGAGGTGTCGCACTACTCTGAGATAGGGTACAATTTACCAATTAGGAATACGACAAAGATACAACACATCAATATAATCCATAACACACATGCCATAATATAAGCTAAGATATAGGTATAATATGTAGCTTCAGTACATGACCTATTGTGACACATTAGCGCAACCCTACAACCAAACAAGGATAAGGGTTGAGTCATCTTACCTTAATAGTTCATATCCCTAGACTACCAGCACAGACTCTTTTAAATCAGCCAATCAATCCTACGTCTTGTTATGTAGAGTTTGAGTTATCTCAAAAGAATAATACAATATTGGAATCCTCAGTTCGAGCCATAGCAGAGGCTAGACGATCCATGAATCGTCACGTAGAATATAGTAGTATGCATCGGTCCCTCGGAAGGCTACCCTGCTAAGATTGCATAGAACACATAGTATAATATAATAATCGGATATTTTCATCCACTAATAAGGATTTAAACAATATCCATGGGGGCTAGCCTTCACTCCCCATATAACTAAGGGTGGTTAGTTAAGCGCGATCTCATGATTCCGTCCCTCCCAATGCTCTACATATTTTAGTTATCTAGTTAACCCTATGGTTATCTGGAATCACATGGCGTGGTTATATGATCAATCCTCCTATATATCGTACCATAATACGGTCCACGCTAGATACAAATCTACATTGTTACTTGATAGATCAAACTGGATTCACCCGAGCGTGATGCAATAATCAATCAAGTCCTAGCCACACTTTGGTAGTTGACCCACATACCATGCCCGTGCTAGAGAATAATATAATAATATAACTTGTCACGTAGTATAAGAGCATTCTTGATGTACAACCCGAAATATGTAATCTCATAGCACATAGCAGGTTATGTCGTAGCTCAGTGCACATTATAATACATGTACACGTATAACTAAGTAATTATGTCAGCACGGATACAAGAAATTGAGTCAAACCACCAAACTTACAGTTGGTCGTATGAGCCTTATCACATTGGAAAACTTGGTCAAAAATATAATCTTTTCAAATCAGGTACACAGACTATCAATTAAAAGCCTAAATTTATATAAAATCCTTGAATTAATGATTTTGCCGCTGAACGTGGGTAAGGGGGAAAGTGTGAACCACTCTGGAGTAGACCCACAATCCTTAAATCAAATAAGGACCGGGATTGCAGATCGTCTCCCGAGCAGAACTACGCCCCTCACTCTATCCAATGAACAAAAGGATAAGTTAATCTACTAATCTAAGTTTACTCTGGGATGCCACATGGTCTACTACAGAATATAATCATACTATGCACATAGTCAGTTTTAGCACATAGCCATCTTTAAGTTCACTCTTTCTTATAATAATACAAGCAAGAAGCCATGATCAACCATATAGGGTACGATAAGAAATATTCCAAATAAAATAATTAAACCCCAAAAAATCATGGAATGTGTACATAGATTACTAGGGTCACACAAGATCACATACACGCATAAGAAGTGCATGCACGGATTTCCGCATAGGACAGGTTGCATGCATTGATCAGGCGCATAAGCAACTAGCTGCATGGACGAGATAGCCGCATGCTGCCCCAGGCCGCATACTACCCCAGGCCGTATGCTACCCCGGGCCGCATGCACCTCTAAGTCACATGCTTCGAACAAAAAGTATATTATATGCGTGTTAGTAAAGTGACTAAAGTGATGGATGGGACAGGACATAAAGTGTGTCAGAAAGAAAAGATAAAACCATAGAAAGATGTGCTAAGGTTTCAGAGTCATGCGTCCAAGAGAAAGTGGTCGCATGCTCGGCTTGCCACATATTCCTACTTGCCGTATATGGGTCGGTGCCGCATGGAGGTCAATTTCGCATGGAAGTCTCTTGAACTTAGTGAATTTCACATTCGTTCAGCGAGTGGAAACACAAAGGGTTTAAGGATTAGCTCCAGAACACTTATGTAATGGTCAGTCATGCATCCAACAAGATGGATGCATGCTGGTTAGTATATGGCAAAGAGCTCATGCCACATAGCACTCTCGGTCGCATAACTCGCTAGCCGCATGAAGACTTCGTCTTCCCCAAACAGCAGGTTCGGCCATAGCAAAAAGCTCCAAAATCCCAAAAAAAAATTCTTCATAAAAATTTTAATTTAACTCCAAATCAAGTGAAACAAAAGTCAAATGCTCGAAATGAAGTGCTCCATCAACCACAAAAATGTTTTTTTCTAAAATACCATGTCTTAGTAGATCAAAACCAAGAAAAACTTTTGGAATCCATGAAAACCAAAACTTTAAAACTCATATTTACTCAAAACCGTTCATCAAAACCAAAAAAATCAAGAACTAATACAAATATCAAGGAGAATATTTTCCATCAAACATATTTTAATTTACTAATCATATAAAAATACAAAATTTATGGCTTCACCAATTTGAGAAAGATGTACTTGCCTTGGTGGACTAACAAACCTCTTCCTAAAACCAAGCCTAGGGCTAAGGTTCTGCCAAGGGGGAGCTCTTGGGGGGAGGAGGAAGAAGAAAGAAGGAGGAAAGTAAAAATGAGGAAGAATGAGATAGGAGAGAGAAAACCATATATATATATATATATATATATATATATATATACCAAGTGGAGAAATGAGGTTAGCCCTAAGGTTAAGTTATGACACTCTACAACCAAATCTCAACCATCCAAAATAGGCTTAGTGGTTCCAAGAGTGAACCGAGTCTTGTATCCATCATGTATACGGGTCCTAGTACGGGTCCATGGCAATTGTCAAGGTGTTCACTACTGATCTCGGGTAGTCTCCCACAATAAACAGGAATACAATTAAATAAAATATATCATAATTAACAGGAACCAACATGTAAGATACAACATGAATACATCTACAGAAAAAAATTTAAATATCACAAATTAAATAATACCAAATCTGGGAACGGGTGTGACAACGAGCTAGCATTCATGTAACCACGATAAGTAACCACGATAAGAAAAAATCTCACAAGACACAATCAAAAATACACGATAAGTAATCATGACATAAAGAAATCTCTATCATGAGTCAAGTGCATAAGACGAGTATCGGGATACAAGAACATGATATGTAAAACATGCATAAAGTAAAGTAAAACTAAGAGTAAGTACTTGCCTATGGTCCTAAGCGAAGAATATTGGTCAGGTACCGAGTCCGAGTCCGAGTCCAAGAGTCCTAAATTATGAATTAACCAGATCAATATGGGTTTTGATAATTAAAGAAATCTTATCTATTTCTTCTTATTAGGCTTCTAGGTTCATACATATTTATCTATTTAGGTTGATATACATTTAAGTCAATAATATCTACTTGATATATATCCATATTCATTTTTTCTATACATGTATATCTACATGTATCCATATATCTATATTACCCTTATTTTATATTTATACTTGGACAACTATATATATATATATATATATATATATATATATATATATATATATATATATAACTCCTAGGTATTCATAACATCCTTTAATACCTACGTGTCCATAAATATTTATCATATGTAATAACACTCTGATACATAACTTGACACTCATACATTACACTACATCTAACACTTAGGTAATGCACATTACTACTGATACATAGTCCCAATTTATGCAGGTTTGATACACGTTTCACCACTGTGCTCAGGCTTGCATACTCTGGAGTTTATCACTCACACACTGGTGTATATCCTAAAACCAAGGTACATTGCACACATTAACTGATACACTCTGAAATAGTCCCCCATATTACTGTTATACTGCATTCTCATATCCAACATCACAACACCTATACCATGAATATCCTGATACACACTACTGTTGCAGGTTTCCACACACTGTTATTCTTTACAGTGTACACACCCTAAACTCATCACTCATAGGATATCTACCTATTTTTGTATATTGGATACTTGAAGTATTGTACTGCACCTTAATTATGGACTAAAACACCTTGCTGCTTAACTACATACACAAACACTTGCATTTCCAATTACATATATAGATATGCAGTTCAAAATTGAGTTTTTATTGCTGCAGAATTCTATACTTGACACAGTTATTTCTGCACACATCCTTGTTGCAATCTACAGCTCTCACTACTAGAAAAAGTCAAATTAGCGACGTCTAAAAACGTCGCTAAATAACCAAAAATTGACGCTAATTTGGTTTAGCGACGTAATTAGCGATGTAATAAAGTTGTCGGAAAAAACCAAGTTGCAAAAAAAAAACGTCGCTAAACGTCACTAAGCCGACATTTTTTAGCGACTTTCATGTGTCACAAAATTTAGCGACGTTTAGCGATGCCGAGTCACTAAATAGCGGCATTTACTAATATCGCTAAACGTCGATGATTAGTGACTTAAATAGCGACGTTATACCTACGTCTTTAATGACCTGGCTATACTGTCATGTCAGCAATTTGCGACGTATAGCAATGTTTTTAGCAACGTCAATAGCGACGTATTTAGCGACTTGTTACAGCATCGCTAATTAGCGACGTATTTAGCAACGTAAGTGAACGTCGCTAAACGTCACTAAAAACGTTGCTAATTTTCAAAAAAAATAAAAAAATATTACATTTCTGGGTTTACCAACCCCCTTGGGTTCATTATCAGGTATATGAAAAAATTGAATAAGAACACAGTAGCAGCACCAAGGAGAAAATTTCTAGTGCACTGGGTAAATACAGGCCAAGTATCAGTCATCAGTTGTAAACCAAAATATGAATAATATAATAAAATTTGAAGAAAAGAAAGCATCCAGCAAATCTCATCGTAAACGTAAAGAATATGGCAAATTTATATCCATACAATCGTATCCTAAATAATAATAAAAATATAAATATCCAGTAATTAACTATACTATTGCGGATTTGCAGGAGGCTGACCACAGGCGCGCTTGAAGGATAAGAACTCCTCATACTCGTCCCGTGGAATCGACACCTATGTCGATGGAGAAGGCAATGACGTCGGTGGAGTCTGTGTCGATGTAGGCGCACCAGGAGGCCGTGCCCGCTCCAAGTCTACGAGTCGCTGGTTGTAAGAATCCAGGGTAGATAACAGCCTCGTACTGCTATGAACCATTGAATCCTGCATCATCGTCAGCCTCTCGCCCATTGATACCTATGACGCCTGCAGCTCCATGATGTTGCCGTCATTGGAGGCTCTAATATCATTTATCAATTCTTGGAGCTCCGTCATGCTGCGGTCGAGCATATCGAATCGTGCGATGAGCATCGGATCGTCCGCCTGCGGCTGGGACCTGGGCTGCTCCTCCATCCTTCGTAGCAACTCATCACGGAGAGACGTAATCTGACGGTCAACGGCCTCCTGGATGGCCTCCTGGACTCTGGCCGACGACTGCGAGGGCTGCGACTGCGAGCGCTGTGTGGAATGCGCAGCTGTCGGGGAGGCCCTAGATGACTGCGTCGCAACCAGGGAGCCATAGGAGCCCGTACCGTAGTACGTACCCCTCTGGAGACCACCAGCTGCGGTCACCCACAGGTCGTCCATCGACGGAGCTGGAGCAGGCTGCGACGAAGTACCAGCCTCTCCAGGTGTAGGTGCACTAGCAGTCGTCCGCTCACACAGCCTAAGATACTCGGCCTAGAAAGGTTTGGAAACTCGATAATTGTCTATGTTATATTAAAATTAACACAAAGTAAAGTAATACTTACATAGGTATGCGAGGCCCTCTCATCAAAGAGATTTCTGTCCTTGCGATGGGTGGCCAAGAAGACGGTAACCATGTTGGCATCCTCACCCCTTTGTACCTGTTAAAAATATATTATTTAGTACTAAACTTAAACATTTTTTTCTACTATAATTTTATGGTACTTATATTAAAATAATATAATTTAAAAGAAAAAACATACCAAACGACGAAAATGTTCCGTCATCGGAATCGAGCTACCACACCACTTGGCAGCATTCCGCCTAGCCGCCTTGGCCTTCTCAGACCTTTCCTTGAAGCTCAGATCGTCGAATCTAGCCCTCATCGCAGTCCACTGCTCAGGCGTGATCCAACCTTGGATCGGTTTTCCAGCACGATCACGAGCCTTCTGGTCATCCAGAGCATCTCGGATAAGCTTGGCGGCAACGGTAGGAAAGAGCCGCTCGATCAACTCGGCCCGGTGCGGAGGATAAAAATACGTTTGCTATAATAAATAATTTAGTAAGTTAGCATCACGAATAAGTTATATAATATGCATAAATTAGAGAATTTATTTAATATACTTTTACCTGGAAGTGCGTAAACCAGAACGCCTTCCTCTCCTCCGGAGCCTCAGAGTAGTTGATCCAAGGGCCACCGTAGTTGTTCCTCAGAAATTGGCCCAGGCATCTCTGAACCGACGATGGAAGATATCTATACAGAGATAATAATTTAGATTACTGAAAAAGTCAATATACGATGAATAAAGAGAAACATAAATATATACTAAACCATCTAATTGAGTTACTTTGTACCGTCGGCCCAAATCTCTGTCCTTGTCTCCTCCGGAGGTGCGCATGGAGGATCTTGCTGATGCTGGGACAACGTGGGCATGACCTCCTCGACATGCTTATCTGCCCCTATGGTTCCGTCAGCAGGAGGAACGTTGGACGAGGGTGTACTATCACGCCAGGAACTACTCGTCCCAACAGTCGGAGATGTGAGTGATCGATATACTGGAGTACTGGGCGATGATGATCCGGAACCAACAGTAGGCAGTACCGGAGTGGCACTCTGTCTACCTCGGGACCTGCCGAATCCTCCGCGTCGTCCTGTCATATCTGATAACAACATATGATGAATATAGAGAAACACAAATATATAGTACATTCTATAGTCGAAATATGATACATATCTCAAAGCATTCTACAGTCAAAATATAATACATATATTCGTTAATGGGTACATCTACTTCATTAATTTTCCAACCTTGATCTACATTCTACAGTCAAAATATAGTTACATTCTACATGCAATATATTTTATTTTCAATCATCTTCAGAAAATTCATCTTGTTCGCCTTCCTCGTCCTCCTCTTCCTCTTCCTCGTCTTCACTTTTATCTACTTCGTCATCCTCTTCGGATAATTCTACATCTTCTACATTATTACTCGTGTAATGAGTAACTTTCGTTGAGTCCACATCTACAATATTTGTTACAAGAGGTAGATCGTCCTCCTGATAAGCTATTTCGTTAATGTCAAAGGTATTTCTAGCTTTAGTCTTGCATACTGCCCACCAATCCGACCTCGATGTCCCCCGTCTAGGATAAGTTATGAAGTACACGAGCTGAGCCTGACTTGCGACATGTTAAAATCGGACTTGATGCTCAATAATCTTGTAACCACCTCCAACGGTGAATGATCCTCACAACCAGGATATAGTGGAGTCCTTGCATTCTCCAGCAACTCCATAAACTTTGCAGCATCGACATTTGGTGCCTCCTCAGCTGCATCATAATTGTCCGGATTGAAACTAGGTCCCACCGCATCATAATTGTCCAGATTGAAACTAGGCCCCGCCGCATCATAAACCATGTTCACCAACCCGTCGTCGTAAGCATCGTGGTCGTGGACATCCATATATGGCTCCACATAGGGCTCCGACTCTGATGCTAGAGATACAAGTTCTCCGTGCGCGGTCCACTGATAGTAATTCGGCGTGAAGCCCTTCGAGTATAAATGATATATAACTTCCACTTCTGGATGATATTTCCTGTTGCGATATCTCACACACGGACACTTAATTTTGGTACCGTCCATGTACTGAAGGAAAGCCTTGGCGAACTGCAGGAACTGCTGTACACCCTCAATGAATTTACCCCGCATACCATACATGTCATCAGGATGACGGTTGTACATCCACGAACGATGACGCAGATAGTAATTCATATCCATTTCTAGATACTTCTGCAAAAATGACAGTATGTATCATATAAATCATTACATACAGTGGTTTATCACCTAACTTTATAACTTAACCGTACTATAAAAATCATAACTGATATAATACATACTTTCATTTATCAAAGTCTAAAATAAGCAATATTCAAAACAACTGACCATTTATTAAAGTCTAAAATAAGGAATACTTTTATTTCATAACTGATATAATACATACTTTCATTTATCAAAGTCCAAGAGCCCTTGAAATGATAAACAGGGTTAACTAGTTCATGGTGATGTTTCTAAGCCACTTCTAGATCCATACTAGTTTATACTAGTCAATACTAGGTTAATACCTTGTTACACTATGTCTTCTAGGTCGTACTAGGATATTCTGCTTTGAAATTAAGTACTCTACTATCCACACTGAGAGCCTATAGCCGCCTTGGCCTGGCACCTTGCACTTCATCCTTATACTTGCTCACTGGACTATAACCCAGTTAAGGGTTGTATTGGCATGCAACAAGTTCTTGTTGCTGCCTTGCCATTGCTCAAGCATGCATGTGTTTCATGCTGCTCAAGTGTGCACCAACACTCTCCCACTGCAGAAGATGACAGGAACCAATCCCCTCCTCACAGTGCCAACCCGATACCACTGCAACACATTACCAGCTTACCAAATGCACTAGGCCAAACTGAATTAAGTTCTGTTACTGAAGCCTCATAGTTCAGTAGTGACACCCACACACAACTGGACTCTTCTATCCTCTCCCACATTAAGCACAGCTAGAAGACACTATGAACACCAACACAGATAACAGTAGCTATATACCTATCTATATATATATATATATCGAGATACACCTATATATATGCATACACTCTCTCATATGCAAATAGATAATACACCAATTTACATATACATATCATATGATACTCTAAGGCATAAATAGACACACACACACACAACCACTAGTCCAATTCAGAAACATTTGGTGTGCAATACCAAGATACTCTAGGATACATCCTCCATACACCACACCACCATGATACCAGCCCTCAATTCACATGGACACATCCAATAGATCAAATATTGTGTGTGTGTCAGTGTGTGTGTGTGCCATGCCTGTGGCAGTGTCAGTGTCAGTATCAGTGTCAGTGTGACTGTGTGTGTGTGTGTGTCTACGTTTGTGTGTATGTGTCGTGTGTGTCGTGTGTGTCTGTCAGTGTCTGTGTGCGTGTGTCGTATCTGTCAAGTGTGTCTTGTGTCAGTATCACATAAGAGAGGGAGAGAGAGAGAGAGAGAGAGAGAGAGAGAGATTACCTAGAGCTCGAAGAGGAGGAAGGGGATGCCGGAGTAGCCGCAGCCGTGGAGAGCCGGTCGCCGGAGAGGGGGGGCGGAGGAAATCGAAAATTTTTGAAATTTTCGACAGATGGGGGAAAAGAAAACTGAGCCCTAATTAACCAAAATTTAGCGACGTTTAGCGACGTCAAATAAAAATATCGCTAAAATAAAATTTAGCGACGTCAAAGAAGTCGCTAAATACGTTGCTAAATATTTTCGATAGATACGTCGCTAATTACGACGCTAAACGTAGCTAAATCAGATATTTGAGCGACGTTTAGCGACCTTAATTGAACTTATAGTGACTAATCTTTTAAAATCTTAATAAAAGTCGCTAAACGTCGCTAAATGTCGCCATTCAGTGACGTCTAGCGACGATTTTTACGGAGTCGCTAATTTAGCGGCATTTTTAATTAGAGTCGCTAAAATACGTCGCTAATCCCACTTTTTCTATTTGTGTCTTAGACACACAGAGGTCCATGCTTGTGCACTGTCTGCACACCCAAGAATTGTGTAGAAACTGTGTATCCTGTACCTTGTTATTTCATTCTTTTCTTTTTCCTTGATCCTCATAGGTGTCAATGTTATGTTAGCACCCTTTTCTTCCGCTTTGAAACTCTTCACTGGACCCTCACACTCACAAGAAAAGGGGGCTACAACACACTAACACGGATACTCAGTACTGTTGTGCACCCATACTGGTACATACTCTATATGAGCTACTACTTCTGCTGCAACTTACAGTAGCTGATGATGCATTTAAGCAGCTTCGATTGCTTCATTCCCATACAAACTGAAGAGAATTTAGTTGTTGCAGTAATTATTGTTGCTCCCTCCTACTTACTGTATATATACGCATCCTGTACTAGGATTACACTATGCTACTTATTGTTATGTATCAGTGAATACTGATACAATACTCTATATTGGCACTAACATAGGTAGTCCTACAAGATACTGCATCTGCAGTTCACCCTTTGTTCATAACCATGAATAGAACATTCAAATTTTCCAACCATATTTAAAACACTTCTATATCATTTATTTATCACTGATATACTAAAATATACTCCAGAAATCCTCAAATCAACATAGGTACTCCATTCCATAACCATCAATATACTGCACCATAAACACTTACGCTCAAACACAACCACTACTCATCCAAACTCCCATTTAGACACTACCACTGACCTCTATATACACATATTTTAATGGAGATGCACATCTAGTTTACTATATAAAACTAATTAGCTACCATATATCACATTAGAATATAACTTACCCTATCCTAGTATAACTATCACAAGCCCAAATCTAAATTTCTAACATTATGGTCCTAAATTCCTTTAGGGCATTAAAGCAAACACTTGGTGATCAACTGAAGTTCTTATTGCTTATTCACAAGAAAACACAAGGGCTAGGAGTTACCTACTAGAGAATGTACTCTAGTGATGGATCCTTTCTGAGGTAGACACGAGAAGAAGAATCCACTGCTCTCCACAAGATTCTCGAGATCTCTTAGTGCCCCTCCATGCTTGAGCTTCAAAATGGAGAAGGAATGGAGGAGAATGGTTAGGGTTGTAATGAGAATAGAGAAATTAGGGATTTGGAATATTGGAAAAGATGATGGAAGAGGGGGTCGGCTGTGGAGACGGTAGGGGGCTGCCTCTACCAATTTTCTTTCTCTTTCCAATGCAAGAAAATGAGGTAGGGTTAGGTTTTGTTAGAGGGAAGAAACTTGGAGAAGCTTCTAGAAGCTTTTCTCCATGGGATGGATTATAAATAGGATATTCCCTCTAACTAAACAAAATAGAATAGTTAATATAATAATTACACTTAGCAATTTAAATGGTTTTGACAAGAATAACCCTAATGTTAGATTTTAAATTTACGGTGGTTACCGGGTCCCTTTTTCTTCCAATGCTTCTACAAGTTTTAAGTTACCTAATTAACCATACAGTTTATATGGAATCATATACCATGGATATGTTCCTCGATGTCGTATCGTAGTACGGATACGCTATGTGTGAATCTGCATTAGTTTTCGAAAGTTCTAACTTAGATTAATCCTAAACGTAAACTTTAGTTTTTAATACACAGATCCAAACTTAGACACGCTATGATCACTGACAACTACGGTGGTATCCATGTAGGAAATAATATGATATAACAGTAACATAATATAGCACCTCGGTGCACAAAAAATATGAATAGCACTGTAGTACACCAGTAAACAGGAAGCATCATCAATGCAATAACAGGGCTAATACCTCAAAAGGTAAGATGGTAATCATAGCACGGATATATGCAGTCGTATCAGGAACATAAACAATTAGTGAGTCAATCAATCACTCGGATCATTTTATCCATCAAGTTGGTCTATAAATCAAATCAGTCTATCAATAATTCCTCCATCAACGATGAATCATGAATATCAGGTTAGGAACACCATCGCTAGATACGACACTTGTAATCTTCATCAATAATAAAACATGAATATCATGTCAGGAATACTATCACTAGATATGACATTATTTAACATGAACAATACTAGGCCCCAGGCTCATAGGAATCTACTAAAAAATGATCACATGCTCTTAGTCAACAAATCCCCTAACTCTCGGAATATAATAATTAATATCCCTTATACAAACTTAGCACTTAACAGGTACTAGTACTATAACATAGTAGAAAATTACTAGGGCAGAATACATGAAACTAGACACTCACACCATAAATCGATACACAAAAACTAGGCAAACTGGAATCTAGGTATCAAACCAGTATACCGATAGTGCACTAGTGGCTGTCTAGCTCTAAAAGTCAGGGCATAACCTTATATAGAAAATTTTCACACAAATGGAATATCGACGGTGTACCAACTTGGTATTTTGGTTGTATGTCGATTAAACAAAACTTGATTATAACAGCTCAAAATTTTATAAATGGTATATCGGCGGTATATCGTTTGTGCTTGAAAAAGCATAGAATGGCTCAAAAAATAGAATTTTTGGGCTGAAACCAAGTCATGATTCTATTCCAATTCTAACAAATTCTAATGCTAGGGGAGGGTATCCTATAATATTTATGACTAGGTTCAACTATAAATCTAAGTATCGTAAACGATATGTAGTTTTTACTACGGTATCACAACCTATGTCCTAGAAATCAAATATAGGTTAAACCACAATAAAAACTCATACAATGTAATTGATGAAAATAATTTAAGAAAATATGTTTTGGATAAAACTAAGCAACAAATACATAAAAAATAAAAAATACAAAGAAATTATGGTTTTATTCACTTTTTGCAAGATATACTTGTCTAGGTTAGCTTTCAAGCCTAGCTTCTACTCTACCAACAAAGGGGATTCAGAAATCACATCTTTAGATCTTAAGACCTAGCTCCTAAATATCTATGATACCTGAGATACCTCGTATCTTGACACTTACAAACACTCCCTCAAGGCCAATTGAAACTAACACATGAGCACTTTCAAAACACTTATTTTACTTCCTACACTTGCTCTACACACACAGAGATGCATTTATGTGCAGTGTATACCCTCAACTACTTATTGTGCACTTGCTTAATAACTAACACACACACACAATTCCATGTTCTCTGTTGCTTCACAATTTTGCATACTAATTTACTAAAATCCTTACTTGGACTAGATCTCTAATACCTACTTTTAACCTTTGATACCTACTGCTTACTGCAGTCCTAAAATCTGCACACTAACAACTGTAGTGTATAAGAAATTTGTACTTCCTGTAATGCACAAACTTTCTGAGATACACTTTTTAGTTCATTAAGTACTAAAACAAAAGAAAAGTCCCATCAATTTTAGTCTAGACACACACATTGATGCCAACCCTCACTATCTATTACACTCCTTACTTATCACTTAACCTCTCCTTTTAAACATCCTAGGTTAAAATCCTGCTGTCTAAAAACTGTACCTCACACTAGTATAAACACATAAACACATATACAAACACTTACTAACAAATATACTACCCTAGAAATTAACAAGAGACACTAATTTCACTCACTGGTTAGAATTTACCCGATACTCCTCTTATCTTGGTATCTTGATACCAACCTATACGGTAACACCTAACTACACCCTGAAAAACTCACATGTATCTTGGTATCAATAAACATATATAAATATTTCCTAGCCATTATGATACTAACACTCCTGACACTATGATATTACACCGGTATCATTCTACCCATCATACAGTTCACTGATACATAACTATCCCCATACACTTACAATTGTACCCATATGACTAAACTTACTCCCACACAGGTTACTCTTTTTTTCTTACTGCCTTGAACACCTTCACTCCTACTCCCCATGATACTCTCTTACATACTATACATCAATATTTTACTGATACACCTAACGGATATTATCACACACAATAATACTCGCTGATACTAACTGATACGCTACATATATCACATAATACTTATCCTAATCTTGATTACCCTGGACACTTGCACACTCTAGGCACTCTTGGTACACAGACACTAACTTCATAACTATACCTGATACTCACAATAATGCACATCAACACATACACTCTATCACTCCCCCTCTTGACACTAGCTTCATAACTATACTTGATACATGCATTTGACACTTTAAGATACCAACTGGACACTAACCTACCCACTGATACACTATTGGTACTTCTGATACCAAGATCCCCACTTCATGATACTCATAAAACACCCACACTTATACATCACTTCACCATTCATGCACTCACTCACACATCACTCACTGTGTATTTGTACACAAAGTTCTGGACACCCTACTTCCTTCTCTTACACATCTCACTCACTAACACATCAACACTCTCAAGTAATAGGTGATACACCCATACTAGACACATACATGTGCATACACATCTACAAACACCAATGCCCAACACTCAACACATAGCACAAGTCATATTACCTAGCACAACACAACTCTATCACTAGCACACTCACCTACACACTTATGAGAACCACTCTATCATGACACACTCACTAGTACATCTCATGGGTACACATTTTCCTCCTCATGACACAACCAAGTATTAAAGACAAATAAAATATCAAAGCTCCATTGTTACCCAACAAAAATTTATGATACTTAATTGATACATGGATCCCATATATATATATATATATATATATATATATATATATATATATATATATATATATATATATATATATATATATATATATATGCATGATAATATTTATACAAACACCTAGAATCACAAATTGATACCCTACTCTCCCTTATAACTCTCTTATTTCTGATACCACGGATACCAATAACTAACCATACTCTGACACTACCATAGAACTATTGTTATAAATGGTACTACACTAAGTTATTTTCAAGCTTATACATTGATACAGAATGCTCACATACCCAACCAGGAACCACTCACAGGCTCACAAGTTATACTTCTAACAATCAACACTGGTACTCAAACTTTATACTAACATATCTATAAGTTACCAAACTACTGTACTATCCAAGGAACCTCAGGAACTAATGAAGATAAGGCTCTATAAGGAACTGAACTAGAGAAACTAGAGATATCTCTATCCTGAGCTAGTAGGTGTGATGGAACAGAATTCAAAGATAACAAGGTTTGAATGATAGATATGATATATTAAGAACCAAATTAAGATAAAAATCTGATAATCGCATCCATCTATCCGAAATTATGTTATCTAGAAATTGTTGCTACGCCAGTAAGCATAGCTATGATAAACTGTAGTGTCCATAACTAAGATATGTACCTTTATAATCATGTTATCTAAAAAATTTGCCTTTCCAACTAGCATGGCTGCGAGAAACTCTAAATTTCATAATTAAGATATGTACATCCGAAATCAGGTCTCTACATTTTTTGCTATGCCAGCTATTATGGTTGCGATAAACTTCAGACTCCATAATTAGGCATACAGTTATAGTTCCCACTGTCTGATCAAAATACGTCATCATAATATACCTCAATATAGTCCATAAAATCTATCTCAAAAAAGAATTAAATTCAATAATAAACATGTGAAGGTGAAGGTGAATGAGCAAGTAGAATTAGATTTAAAATAGAGTTTATAATAAGATTCTCAAGGGTCATCCTAGGAATCTTTCAAAAAATTATAATCTGTGATTGATTACCATAATTTATATAATCCATCAATCATATTTTATTGCAGGCTCGCAGCAGTATGACTAAACCTAGGTACTACCACGATATCGTATTAGTTGTGCAGGTTTGAGACCTACATGGGATACCATAAAAATATGTCACAATTTGCACCCGGATGATCGGGGCACGAGTACGTGGTATGCCTAGCCTACACTGCAGCATCAACGGTAGAATGTTGTCTAGACCTCAATGGAAAATTATTTCAACCAACTAGCATCATTAAGACTCAATCATAGTATACTAAGGAAGAAATAAAAAGGAAAGCAATCCAAAGAACTAACTAATAAAAATAAAACTAGAGCATTGTACAGAAAGAAAATACTAGTCTAGATATCTACAAATGTTACCTCATGGTCCGCAGTGCAAGAGCAGTTTCGACTATAGCATCACTCTGAAGTCTAGAAACATGGGACACAACTTTTCCTAAAAATGTTATCCAGTCAGGATGTGTCACGACCCGCACTTGGTGTAGGGATGCAAGTTGGGAATAACGCCCAGCCTGCAGCATCGATAGTAGAACGATATTTGGGTATCTATCTAATAATATAATATGTCACCAATAATATAAATATACTCAATCACATATCTAAGATGAAAAACATCACGAATATGATAAAAGAATAGAATAGTCACAATACAACTCATGAGTCAAATAATAACATCAATGAGTCAGAGAAATACTAAAAGTAAGCTGGAGACAAATCCAGTACAAAAGAATAACTAAGATGCTATAAGTCCCGGATCGTTTGTCCCAGTCAGGATGAGACCCTCCTGAGCCAAGGTCTCTGGATCTAAGCCCACAATATCCTAAGGTCCATAATGAGTGGGGTACCACTCCTCAGTGTCATCTAAGAAAAATATATCCAGCCAGGAAAGGAGCAGAGTACATCTCTAACAACAGTTCTAATCAATGATATAAACTATATAACAGTAAATAGATATGAAATATACAAGATGCAACATATAGGTACAAGAGATATACAATAAGAAAATACTGAAAATAAATACAAGAATGAACAATATGGCAATAAACAAGAATACTAAATGACTAAGTAAGTGAGTACTAGTTTTAACATATGATCAGCTTGGGAACTTTCATAAGGAACTTACACAAGAATAAGGGCCAAGTTAGTCATACGTGCGGTGTATAACCAACACTCACAAGGAACAAGACATGCACAAGGAGGGTATGATCGTATATCTACACTAAATACTCCCCGCCCCCGACTGGTATAGTAGTTCCAACCATGGTATGTCATGACACCGGATTCACTGGATAGGTAGCTAATCTCTCCAAGAATCAATGTATGTACATGTACAAGAGGAACAAGGAAACAAGACTTGCACAAGATATACCATAAATACCAAGGAATAATATCTCATGACGAGATCCGGATATACCAATCTGTGTAACAATCGTGTCAAGAAATCAAGGATATCTATACTAGATACAAGGAACATAGAGGATATCATAAATGAGAAAGTATTAGAGAATGTACTTGCCTGAAACCTGGTACACTGTATCACAGATGTCTGGTACGGTGCCTCGAAGATCTAGAGTCATTTCTAAGTCAAAACAGTCAAACTAGGTCAACCCTAAGTCAAACTGGTCAAACTTGGTCAAACTAGCTATTTCTAGGTGTATGAGTCTAACTCTAGGATATTGGATTCATATACTATGTAACTATGTCACACTAGCTAATCTAAGATACTAAGATACACACAAAATATCGTATCATAGGATACGCAAAAGATTAGATATGAACATATCATAATATGCATACATAAGCAATAATATATATACTAATCCTAATTAATCTAATGCTAAGTGGATACCTCGGTTTTGAACCAATGCGGTATATCACTATAACACACCCATCTCGATACTCAAATCCAATATCTTGAGTATCAACCAATTACCTTGACATTACCTTGGTATCCCAAGGTAATTCAAATCCTCATTTATAGCTAATATATAGATAACCCCCAATAACTAAACTATATGCTAATCAATCTAACTATTAAAAACTAACTACTAACATATATTTTATATCAATACATAGATACATATACCTACATCCTAACATATCAATTACTCATATACAATACCTACATATATACATATATACATATAACTAAACTATATGCTAATCATTCTAACTATCTAGACTAACAAGCATAACTAACTATCTAGCTATACTAACTACACTAATAATAAACTACTAAACATCTTAACTGACTAACCTCTAAACTCACTGAACTAACTGAACACACTGACCAAACACCTAACTAGCGCTAACTGGAAGCTTCCTGCTGCATGATGACTGCTATGCTCGGTGGACTGATGCACTTTGCTGCATGCTTGTAGCTGCTCATTGCTGATACATGCTCTTCAGTTTGTTGTAGTGCATTGATGTAGATGCTGCCACTGAATGGTGTTGGGTTCTTGGTGAGTCTGCACTGCAACATGCTTGCAACTCCTTGTTGTGCTCTACTTGCACTGTAGTGCTTGGCTCGAGGCTGTATCTCCCTCTTGCTGATATTGTTGCACTGTGTTGTACAGAGTTGCTGCAGTGCTCATTGCCTAAATGGTTGTACTGCTCTTCAATGCTGAACTGGTGCCCCCTTTGATGTGAAGCTTGCATCTCAGTGCATTGGCTGCACTAAATGGTTCCCTGCTGTGGCTGTTGTTCTCTCATGATGAATGTTTTTGTGCAGTGTCCACTACCCCGAGCCCCCTTCACTTCACACAGCTCACTCACAAACACATAGCACTCACACACACACACACACACACACACACACACACATATATATATATATATATATATATATATATATATATATATATATATATATATATATATATATATATATATATATGTGTGTGTGTGTGTGTGTGTGTGTGTGCGTGTGTGTATGTGTGTGTGTGTGGTTGTGTGTGGTTGTATATATATATATATATATATATATATATATATATATATATATATATATATACATATAGATATACATATACACATAGGGGTATATATATATATATATATATATATATATATATATATATATATATATATATCACTTACATATATACATATAGATATACATATACACACACACACACACACACACACACACACACACACACATATATATATATATATATATATATATATATATATATATATATATATATATATATATATATATATATATATATATATATATATATATATCACTTACATATATACATATAGATATACATATACATATACATATACACATAGGGGTATATATATATATATATATATATATATATATATATATATATATATATATATATATATATATATATATATATATATATATATATATATATACCCCTATGTGTATATGTATATGTATATGTATATCTATATGTATATATGTAAGTGATATATATATTATATATATATATATATATATATATATATATATATATATATATATATATATATATATATATATCTCATATATACACATAACCACATAGCCATATATACTTATGTATACTATATACTATAGATACATACACATATACACTTATATCATACATAATATATATCATACTACTTTATACACAAGTCACATAGAATCAAGGAGCAATAAAACAAACACGTGGAGTGCATCGCATCCGTATCACACTAGATCTATGATACGCTTACGATACGAGTCCACCACACAACCAAACGTACCCCGAAGGACACGAGCAAGTCTAAAATATTATTTATGAACAATACGAAGAGCCAAATACATATCTACGTGTCTGTGTCAAAATATGACATACACAAAGCCCCGTATCGAAGGAAAAACTCTCAAATTAACCCGTATCACCAAATTATTGGGATACGGCCTACACGTATCCAATTGTGGATACGACACTAGCCACAAACAATCAAACACATGTCAATTTGGTCTAATTGACCAATTGACAAACACAACATGTGTTAATATCGGAATTTTTCCAAAATTGACATAAAATACACCATAACTTTTTCCATAGGCCTCCTATGAACCTAATTTCAATTCCTATGCGTAGCCTCATCATATGGGGTGGTTCCTAATAATTAAAACACAGATTTAGAACCTAATTAAAGAGAAAAAACTGAATTATACCTATTGGGAGATGGATTCCCAATATAACCTCCAAATTTGATAAAATTGGCCTTCAACTTGTAGATCCTTGCTCCTCTTTGTAGATATTTGCTTTCTCCTTCTAGATCCTTGCTCTACTAGCCTCCAATGGTGATTTAAAAAGGAATTGAAAAGAAATTTGGTAGGAAATTGATGTGGGAATGAAGGAATTTGGTTGAGAAAATTTCTAGATCTAGATTTGGAATGAGAAGAGGAGAGAAATTTCTCCCCTCTCTATATAATGGTCGGCCACATAACCCCTTCTCTAAGTTTCTATACAAAGTCTAAAATACCCCTTGGGGCCTCTCATGAAGAAATAATTAAGGAGGAAAGGTTCTAGTCTAATGGATTTAATTAAATTAATCATCCTCCTAATGAATGGGCTTTTAATTGGGCTCAATTCTAACTAATTATAAATGTTGGTCCATGGATCTAATCTAAACTAGTTAGGTCCACTAACACAAGTCCAAAACAATAAACTAACATCTAACAAAAATTAAATAACACAATAAATAATTATACAACATGCACAATATTTAATTAATTATGAAATGACCAAAATACCCTCTCCTAGAAAATATGGTAGTGACAGGATGGAACGAGTACAACTCTAACAGCAATTCCAATACATGATAGAGACTATAAAACAATAAATAGTAATAAAATACATGATAAACAATAAACTGGAAAATTATGGCAAGGCAAGTACAATAAACAAGTAAATGTAATCATGGTATGGCAAGTAGAGAGAAATAGGTAAACAAGAGTAATAAGGCATAATCATCATATAAGAGATAAAGTAGAGAAGCACTATAAATAATAAGTGTCTTGAAATACTAGTTTCGATATGTAATCGACTTGGGAGATGCATGGTCTATATTACAGGGAAGCTAGCTCAATCATACGTGAAGTGTATGATCAACTAGTAGCCACGGTCTACACTACCATACTGTCTATAGGGTATGATCACATTTCTAACTAATACTTTCCAGCCTCCGACTAGTACAATGGATCCAAATAATGACACGTCATATTACATAAATCACAATGCACGGTCTAAAATACGAGCACGATGATCACAATCTATATAATCACTGAGAAATCACTGAGTAATAATATCTTCTTACTGTGATCCAAAATATATTAATCTGTGTACCATCGTGTCAGGAATCAAGAATAATATCACTATGAACATTTTTCCTTGACGGTAGTTGTCCAAAGATAAACAAATCTGAAAATTTGTATACCTTTCAGGGGCTTCTCCTCCGAACACACACGGGAGGTGCTGCCCTCTCGACCCATATCCGCTGACTAAGCAGACATTAGAGGAAACCCCGAGTGTGTGGCCTTAGAGAAGTCATGGGCGATTCAGAGAAATCTTGTGGGATAACGTCGTCTTTGGCCCATCACGATTTCTTCTTTTCATATGTCCATGTTTTATCTTGCTTTTCTATAAATACATGTTAGACGAATAAAGCAATATATATAGTAGCAAAATGATAATATTTAATGCATATTCGGAAGATACTATGTTTAAGTAGAAATTATTAGTGATTTTATGATTATTAGTAATATCATAATGCTAAACTTAAGAGATTAACCACAATCAAAAACAAAGTTAGAACATTGGGCTAACACATTTGTCTTGTATACAAACAAGCGCACTAGATCTACATGCTAAACATGGCTTGATTTTGCTTATGTTCAGTTTTGTGCTTTGAATATCATATAAATGAAAAAGAGATCAATTTGGGGATTAAAATGACTAAATCACGACATAATTTTTTTATCCAGGCAGAACAGTCTATGCAGTACAGGTATATTGCATCATTTTGGCTTTTCCAAAACTCACTATGAATTGGTTGTGACATGCAGATTCATGTTGTGATTAGTGATATAAACCCCTAAGCTATAATTGATGTTCCATTAATGGATATGGGTATTCGCACAACGTGTAGGATACTGTATCGATACATGATATATGAATACGAAATCACCTGATACAAGAACTAGTACACGTATAAATGCGTATAATGGAAATTGGAAGTGACGACATTTGTCTTGTATACACGTGCACTAGATCTACATGCTAAACATGACTTATCTTTGCTTATATTCAGTTTTGTGCTTTGAATATCATTGAAATGAAAAGGAGATCGATTTGGGGATTAAAATGACTAAGTCACGACATGAAATATTTTAATCCAGGAAGAACTGTCTATATAATACATGTATACTGTCAGGATTTTGGCTTTTCCAAAACTCACTATGAACTGGTTGTGATATGTTGATTCATTTCGTGATTAGTGATATAATAATTTGATTGCCATGAAACTTTACCCCTAAGCTATAATTGATGTTCCAAACTTGTTGGAGTATTTAAAAATGAATTTTAACAACATCTTGTCATGACTTATTTTTCGGTATCACACCTATAAATGCTTACCATTGATATTGCTCGTAATTGTAAAGGGTTTATGATTAGGAATAGTCTGTGATTTCCATGAACATGTCGCATATATGTCTAATTCCAAAAATAGTATAGCATGACATTGGCAATATCCTTGAGTACGATCGAGTATATGTCGTAGCCCTACATGTCATGATTAGTGATTGGGATTAAGACTAGGGAATGTGATTATTTTATTGGATATTGGCTTAGTGTGACCATGGCATAAACATGAGCGTGAGCGTGAGTGTGAACATGAGCATGACTAGAATATGAAAATTGTTATGTATACACGTGAGTTTCATTATATTACGAAAAGTTCAAAAAGTTTTATTAGTTGTATAGTTCACTTAATTTGTTTCAAAATTCACCGATTATCCCTCGAGCGACATTATGTGCGATACTCGAGACACACAATTCTTGAAAATTATATAAACCAACAAAGAAACCCAGAATAGCAATATTGATCAGTATTAGATATAAGTACACACAGTACAAGAGTATAGGATATGATATTAGTGTTGGAAAACAAAAAATACAGAAATACAGAATATAATATGCAAATAATCGCATAAGTATATCGAGAATACGAAGTGACATATTGAGTACAAAAACTGTTTTGCTTTACGATCTAGCTACCTATGAACCTTTCTTTAGTGGTTCGTTTGATCTATTGTCATGGTTCTAACAGTTGATTGTTGACAAAGACTTCTTCAAGCGTGCTCCCACGTTTATTCTTATGTGGATATCCATCTTTCAAGATCCCGAGAGCCTTATGTTTGCTCCTAGATTGAAGAACTTTGATAATCTAGTTGTTATCAGAGAAGAAGTTTGGCAAGCGTAGCAAGTATTATACTTGATTAGTGACTATTCACTTACATCATTTGTTTCATTTCCTATGCATGTTATGGTCGCACTTCTCAGTACTTTATGGTCACAAAGTCTTATATTTGTGACTCCATTTGCCTCCTGATGGGCTCGCGAGATAATTGAAGATCAAAATCAAGTTACTATACAGATCTAGGGTTTGAAGAGTAAGCATCAACCTAAATACTTATTTGTGTTAATAGGTACAATCAACTTACAAGCTAAACAACATAGATTGATGACTACTGTCTACTGCAAGCATTTATTTTTTTTGGACGAGCCGAGTTCGATTTTTAAAGAACTCGAGGACGAGTTCAGTTTAGCAAGGAGAGTAATGTAGGAAAGCAACCGGTCAACCAATGATTGGTTGACAACTCCAAACATTTTAAAAGAGTCGAATTCGCCCACATTTCAATTATGATTTTGTAAATATTTTATACTATTAGTTCAGGTGTAACTTGTACATTAATAGAACTAGAAAATCAGTTCAAATCTTTGACCAAGATTTGACTAAGAAATCTATTTCTCTTTAAGGCTTAGCTTAAATTAAGTGATTTTTATTTGGGGATTAAATATCATAGAAAATGAAAAGGAGATCGATTTGGGGATTAAAATGACTAAGTCACGACATGAAATATTTTGATCCAGGAAGAACTGTCTATATAATACATGTATACTGTCAGGATTTTGGCTTTTCCAAAACTCACTATGAACTGGTTGTGATATGTTGATTCATTTCGTGATTAGTGATATAATAATTTGATTGCCATGAAACTTTACCCCTAAGCTATAATTGATGTTCCAAACTTGTTGGAGTATTTAAAAATGAATTTTAACAACATCTTGTCATGACTTATTTTTCGGTATCACACCTATAAATGCTTACCATTGATATTGCTCGTAATTGTAAAGGGTTTATGATTAGGAATAGTCTGTGATTTCCATGAACATGTCGCATATATGTCTAATTCCAAAAATAGTATAGCATGACATTGGCAATATCCTTGAGTACGATCGAGTATATGTCGTAGCCCTACATGTCATGATTAGTGATTGGGATTAAGACTAGGGAATGTGATTATTTTATTGGATATTGGCTTAGTGTGACCATGGCATAAACATGAGCGTGAGCGTGAGTGTGAACATGAGCATGACTAGAATATGAAAATTGTTATGTATACACGTGAGTTTCATTATATTACGAAAAGTTTAAAAAGTTTTATTAGTTGTATAGTTCACTTAATTTGTTTCAAAATTCACCGATTATCCCTCGAGCGACATTATGTGCGATACTCGAGACACACAATTCTTGAAAATTATATAAACCAACAAAGAAACCCAGAATAGCAATATTGATCAGTATTAGATATAAGTACACACAGTACAAGAGTATAGGATATGATATTAGTGTTGGAAAACAAAAAATACAGAAATACAGAATATAATATGCAAATAATCGCATAAGTATATCGAGAATACGAAGTGACATATTGAGTACAAAAACTGTTTTGCTTTACGATCCAGCTACCTATGAACCTTTCTTTAGTGGTTCGTTTGATCTATTGTCATGGTTCTAACAGTTGATTGTTGACAAAGACTTCTTCAAGCGTACTCCCACGTTTATTCTTATGTGGATATCCATCTTTCAAGATCCCGAGAGCCTTATGTTTGCTCCTAGATTGAAGAACTTTGATAATCTAGTTGTTATCAGAGAAGAAGTTTGGCAAGCGTAGCAAGTATTATACTTGATTAGTGACTATTCACTTACATCATTTGTTTCATTTCCTATGCATGTTATGGCCGCACTTCTCAGTACTTTATGGTCACAAAGTCTTATATTTGTGACTCCATTTGCCTCCTGATGAGCTCGCGAGATAATTGAAGATCAAAATCAAGTTACTATACAGATCTAGGGTTTGAAGAGTAAGCATCAACCTAAATACTTATTTGTGTTAATAGGTACAATCAACTTACAAGCTAAACAACATAGATTGATGACTACTGTCTACTGCAAGCATTTATTTTTTTTGGACGAGCCGAGTTCGATTTTTAAAGAACTCGAGGACGAGTTCAGTTTAGCAAGGAGAGTAATGTAGGAAAGCAACCGGTCAACCAATGATTGGTTGACAACTCCAAACATTTTAAAAGAATCGAATTCGCCCACATTTCAATTATGATTTTGTAAATATTTTATACTATTAGTTCAGGTGTAACTTGTACATTAATAGAACTAGAAAATCAGTTCAAATCTTTGACCAAGATTTGACTAAGAAATCTATTTCTCTTTAAGGCTCAGCTTAAATTAAGTGATTTTTATTTAGGATTCAAATTTTTTTTCCAAAGTTTTGTAGTGTCTTTATGAAGGCTTCCATGTAATAGACATCTCCAGTAATATTACTACTTTTGAATCGAGAATTACTATCTTTTCTTCTCCACATCGTTCGTAAATTCAAATGCGGTGCTCCTGATTTCAGATAAAAAAATGTTTGTTTCGGCAACATTGTTTATCCCTTGCCGATTTTGGTTTGTCATTGTCGGAAGATACATATAATTTTTTTTTTCTGCATCATATAGACATCCGAGTACAAATGGATAAACATATAACGTCCAATAATATGGTTCAATAAAATGTTCAATCTTTGAAATCCACAACTTGCTATGGTTAGGGATCACTGTTATTCACTTATTATTGTAGAAAGGGAAGGGAAAGAAATATATAGAACAAAGTAAGAATCATCAATGAGCAACTCAAGGAAAATATTATCGAAAAGAAGAGATTCCGAAGGGACTGTACTACATTGACAAGTGTTGTAGCAGTAACACACGAACTTGCAAAAAGTATGTCCGGAGTATAAAGCAAATGAAATCTATATTACAACCATAAACAAAGTAACAAGGTCTACGATTTCTCATGCGCTGCAAATTATGCCAAACTCAATACTTCAGTCAACCCATGAGCACCATATGCACCCAGAAGCTCAGTAAGAAGCTACGAGGCAAACCTATATATCCTGGGGCACCTCACCATGAGTAATATGCAACCCGAGCCTCGTAAAATCCTGCACCCAGAAGCTCAGTAAGAAGGTATCGAGGCAAACCTATATCCTGGGGCACCTCTCCATGAGTAATATGCAATCCGAGTCTCGTAAAATCCTGCAAAAGGGTATGAACTTGATATGGGTAATATTATGCATGTTGAAGCATACATGAAATGTGACACCTGGTCTTATTCGGGTAAAAGAACCCCCAAACTCATATTTAACTTTAATGTAATATGTATGTATGACTATTAATTCCAATTATAGAAGTTGAATCTGACAATTAAAACCTTCAAAAAGTTTTTCTTTGCAAGGAGAATAGAACCTACATCTCCCATAAAGTGCATCGATCCTAACATGTACAAGATAGAAGTCCAAACAAGAACAATGAAATGATTATATGCTCTTAGGTACTATTTGCAAATTCCATTCCCAAACCATTTGTAATTTGGCACATTAATCTTCAACTATTGTGCAAGTACGCAATCCCAAATTCTTGGCTCAACATTTTAATACCTGTTTCTAGTCACTTAAGAGGCCAACTTGGGATTCCACATTTTCAGCTCAATCTATTAACAACCAACACCAATGACATCATTCTACCAATACACAATAGATGTTCATCTTACCATTTAAAGTCCATAAAAGAACATCACATAGCACTTCAAAATATTCTTTAAATACTACTTACTTGGCTTCAAACATTATTATCTCGTCTAAAGAAAATACAAGATTAGTTTGACTAATGGCCAGCAGTGAGAAAATCAGTGGGAGTTATATTACATATTTTTAAAGCTAAAGACATCCATGTAGCAAAAATCTCATATGAAAGAATTTCAGCTAATAGTTTGTCGTAAATGCGAACACAACAATATTTTTAATAATGATAAAAAGAAAAGAAAAAACAAAGCCAAAACCGAATAATAACACAGCAACCGAATAATAACACAGCACACAAAGGATTTACATGGGTTCAGTCAAAAGTGACTTACTCCACGGGGTAAGGGTAAATCGAATGAGAAAGACTTACAAAAGTTTCCGCACACCGCAAAGTAATCATATCCTTCAAAGATCTTTGTCGAGGTCTCTCCTTCGCTCTCTCAAAGACTTCTTCAATGACCTCTAGTATAACACTAGAAAACTAAACTCTTAGCAATCATGTAGCCTCAAGCAACCAACCCACCAAAGAGTGGCTGATTTTGGGATAGTAAAGCCCTCCGTTAACTTGGCCCAAGTCTAAAAGTAATTTGGACCATCGAAACGCCAACTTTAAATCTGAACCGTGCATAAAACTAAATCAGTCGTGGCACGATGATATGCCGATGGTATACCGTCGGCATGCTTAATGAGCACGAAAGTTGTCCAAAACTTGATGGACTATTTTTGCACTTTAAGTATGTCGTCGACATACCAACTGTAAGTAACAGGTATATGTCGCCAAACTGATACACTATGTTATCTAGTTAGTTTTGACTCCTCTCGAGCTTTTCTTTTCTGATTCCTCGAACAACGCTCACAACTCCCAAACATGAGACAACTCTTAACAATTTCCACCTTGGCGAGATGTTCCTCTAGCTACCCTATGAGAAAGTTGCGATAATTTTGTGATACTTTAAGCTTTAGCTCCAACTTAGCCACTAACATGGTTTTAACTAGAACAAAGTAACTCCACGCCGCTTCAATCATGCCAAGATTGACGCAGCCTTGTACAAAACCAAGAAGTTGTCACCACCACGATCTTTTATCCAAAACCGCGAAACTGCCACAACTTTCTACCGAGACCGTGAACCTTCCTCCAACGGGAGTACATGAATGAAAGTCAAAGCGGACTTGAAGTTCTCCATTGGAATTGCCTTGGTTAGCGTGTTAGTTGGGTTCACCTTAGTATTGATCTTCAAGAGATCGATCTGTCCTTGTTACACTATTCCAGTATCATGTGGTATCGCAAGTTGATGTGTTTTGTCCATTGTGATATATTGAATTTTGGCGAGATGAACCACACTTTTCATAAAATACAGGAACTATACTTTTTCGAACCCAAGCTCACTAACCAAACCCCTTAACCTCAAAGTCTTCTTGGATGCCTCGACTGTTGTTATGTACTTGAACTCCATAGTAGAAAGTGTCACGATATCTTAAAGTGACTTCCAATTGACGAAAGAATCTGCAAGTGTGTATACATAGCCTATAGTAGATCTTTTGTCCAAATCACCAGTATAATCAGTATCCACATAACCTTGCAACTGACTTGGTTTGCACTCTGACTTATGAACAACAAACTGAGGTCCTTTGAGCCATGAAGGTACCGAAATAACTACTTCATGGCTTCCGAATTAAGCCTCCCTGGATTTGACATGAAACGGCTCATCAAACTGACCACATACGAAAGATCGGAACACGTGCACACCATGACATACATCCACACTCGCATATGAAACCCGAGACATTTTACTTTTCTAAATTTAGACTCTACTTCGAAGATAACTTGAAATAGTTCACGATCTCGGTGCTCACTTGCCTAGATTTTGGCATGCTAAATCACGTCAACACATTTTCTATGTATTTTCTTTTGGGACAGCCGTAGCTTTCCAACCCTTCTATCTCGTTGAATTTTTATCCCAATGATCCTCTTTTCTCCACATAAATCCTTCATGTCAAACTATGCACTCAATGAAGTTTTAAGTACCTTTATCTCCGCCATGCTCTTGGAAGCAATCAACATACAAGAGAAGGTATATCGATGACCTACCTTGAGCTCTCTTTAGTAGATGCAGCTGTCATACTCATATTTGGTAAAAGTGGTCTTTATCATGAAAAGTCAAAACGTTTGTACCGCAACCAAGGAGATTGCTTCAACACATATGGAGACCACTTGAGCTCACACACGTGATCCTCCTTGTCATGCTCCATAAACCCTTTGGATGTTTCATAAAGATCTTCTATTCAAACGCCATTTTGTCGGCCACAGTGTTCTACAAGTCATCCTAGGCGACCGCCTAGGCACTAGGCGGCCTTAGGCCGAACCGAAAACTCCATGTTCAACGGATTTGTGCAATTGTGCGGTCATGTACGGACTTGTTCGGCCCTATTCGGCCAAGTTCGTCCATGTGCGACTGTTCAAATTTTAAGATTTTTTCTATGCTTAGTTGTATTGTGGATATTTTGTTGTTGTTACAACTAGTAGTTTGTGCGACAAGTAGAGTAGGAGGAAGAGAAAAAATCCTGAATATAGAGTAGAGGGAAAAAACATTAAAAATTGTTGTCGCACAAACTTATGGTGACCAAGAGTAGGAGAAAACCCGAAAACACTATATAAGTTATTACAAGGGAGTAAAAAAAACATGTTCAGCCTAGGCGACCTAGGCGCTAGGTGTCCCTCCTCTACACAGAATCCGCATAGCAAATTTTAAAACACTAGTCGGCCATTTGCTCCAACTCCTGAGTAGTTATCAATGCCAACAACACCCGGTAGAAGTATGCTTGTAATCGATCCCCTGCCTCTAACTTTCACAATTGTACGTGTCTTGTAGCACTCATTGTTTTTCTTCCTGAATACCTATTTGCATCCAATAGCTATTTTGCCCTTCGGTAGTTGAACCGGATTCTACGTATTATTCTTTCGAAGTGACTCCATCTTCTCTGTTATGACAACGATCCAGTGGTCACTTTTCTTTTTTCCAATGGCTTCTTTAGAATTACTCGCTCACTTGTTTCCGTCACTAAAGAAAATACAATCATATCCTCAAAATCATATTGCATTTGTGTTATGTGTGTACGTCCTGATCTCCTTAACGCTAATGTGTGCGAGTCCTTATTGGGTTGGTCATCGTCCTCCATCTCTGAAAACTGCTCATCCTCCACACCAAGAGGCTGTATAGGTGCTTCAAATTTAGTATTCATATGAGTGTCATAAGTCTCTACCTCATAGTCACATAATGTGTCACAAGCCCCCTTAGAATCCTCCCCCTATCTTTCAACATTGAAGTCTTATCAAAGATCATATCACGACTTGTGAACACTTTTTTGTTCTTTGGTCCCACAACTTATAGCCTTTGACTCTATATTTGAATCCCAAGAAAACACACTTCTTTGACTTGTACTTCAACTTGATCTTATCCTTCTGATTCACGAGCGAATAGACATGGCACCCAAACACCCGTAATGAATCATAACTTATTGGTTGTCCCCTCGACACCTATTCAGGAACCTAAAGATCAATAGCCGTAGATGGTGACCTGTTGACCAAATAGCACGTATGATTAACTATTTTTGCCTAGAAGTCGATCGAAAAATCGAACTACAACCGTATGGTCCTTACTCTCTCTAGTAATGTCCTATTAACGCACTCTGCTACATCGTTCTACTCGCACGTCCTTGAACTGTCCATTGCCGCTATATTCCCTGCTTTGCAGTAATCTTGAAACTCCATGGAAGTGTACTCTCCTTCATTATATGTCCGCAAATATGTCAAAATTCTCCCTTTTTTGCTTCTCCACATCTTCCATCCAATCTCGGAAAGTGTCACACTTCTGACTTGTAGTTAATGAAATAACGCGGTACCTTCCGTAAGAAGTCTAAAAAGTTACGTACATACTACTCGGCACTTCCCTTGGTACGAACAGTATTGGCCCATACGTATGAGTGGATATATTCAAGGACTTCTTCAGTCTTGTGAACTACCTACTTGAAGTCAACCTTCTATTGTTTGCTTACCATACAAAACTTACAGAATTCTAACTTTCATTCATTGAGGCCCTTTAGCAACTCTCTTTTCTACAGCTCATGTAAACCTCTCGCTCATGTTGCCTACGGGTAAATGTCATAGTTTTGCAGTATCCTCCGCCTCTTTCTCTGTACCAACAATTGTACCACCAATAATTGTTACCGTCCAACTGATACAAGTTCGATGACAATCTCTATCCCTTCATGACCACTAAATTATCCTTCACAATTTTCAATGAATTGGCTTGGCCAACAAACTTGCAACCTATCGTCTCCAACTCACCCAAAGAAATTAGGTTATCTAAATTTAGAATGTCTCGTGTTTACGAGTATCTCTACTACTCCATTGAACATCTTGATGTTCCCTACGCAAAAGGTCTTGCAAGACGCATTATTCCCCATAAGAACACCATCACCGTTGAACCCCTGTATGTGCGAAACAAAATGTTTTTACTACATATGGTAATATGACCCTGGAAGTGAAGAAAGTAAAAACTCCTTGTCATCCTCCTCTAACTTGATTTCGAGAAACATAAATCACTTACTATCTTGTTGAAGTTGTTTATATAACTAAAAATTCGGGCCCCTTCATACTGAGACTGTAAAGTTGTTGCTTGAGACAACTTGTTAGACAATGACTTTGTCATATACAAGCTATCAAGCTTCAACCATAATCAGTCGCAAAATTTTCTTCCATGATATTATAAATGACCTCATCAACCAGACAAAGCTTAATCATGTATAGAGTCCTCTGATCTATTCCATCCCACGAATCCTCCATCATTTACAAAAAAAATCTCCTTCTCCCTGACAACTTTTAAGACTCCCTCTTTCGCAAGTAGAGTCATCACCCTTCTCTGTCGAAATAAGAAGTTACATTTATCATTAAATTTCTCGAGAACTTTGTACTATTAACTTTGTTACTCATCATCCCGAAGTTCCAAAATTCTCGACCTTAATGAATCAACGATTTCAAAAAAATCTCGATCTAGGAAGATAAAGCGGACTAATGTCGTCACCTATCGTTAACCTAGATCAAAGAAATTAAAATCTCGACGGTTCCCTTAGCTCTGATACCAATTGTTGTGCAACACGCGAAAGCGAGAATACGACAATACCCTTAATAATGTCAAGAAAAAATTATGGCACAAAATCGAATAATAACAAAAAGCATTCAAAGGATTTATGTGGTTCAGTCAAGAGCAAACTACTCCACGGGACAATAGGAAAAATCTTTATCGATTCGAATGAGAAAACCTTACAAAAGTTACAACTGCACACCGCAAAGCATAGTTTGCAGTATCGGCCGATACCGATCCGATATGGCCGATACCGATACGGGTTGACATGTCCCGATCCGATACCTACCGATACTCGATATTGACCGATATCGACATTGAAAGTCTCTTTTCGGTCAATTCCACAGAGAAAATTGAACGAAAAAGACCAATTAACAAGGTGTAAAAGCATAGTACGGTTGTAAAAAAACATGTAAAACAGAAAAACTTATCTATCGTATGTAAATCAATCGGCAAGGGTGACCACTATTTCATTCAATTTCAAAACTATTAAGAAATAACACTGAAAATACTTAAAATTATACCTAAATGTATAAAATATAATTTCTAAATATTAATAATTTACTAATAGCTATTTGCTTTCCGATACCAAAAAATCCGATACTCCGATCTACCGCCGATACTACCGATAACGTCGATACCGATACTCGTAGGAATGGTTCGATACGGATTCTGATACTTTGAACCTTGCCGCAAAGTAGACATGTTCTTCAAAGATCTCTGTCGAGGCATCTCTCTCTCTCTCTCTCTCTCTCTCTCTCAAACACTCCTTCAAAAGCCTATAGAAAAATCCTAGAAACCCAAGCTCTTAGCAATCATGTTGCCTCAAGCAACCAACTAACCCCACCAAAGAGTGGTTGATTTAGGATATTAAACCCCTCCCTTAACTTGATCTAAGTCCTAGAGTCATATGGACCATTAAAACGCCAACTTTAGATTAAAAAAAACGTACACAAAATAGAATCAGCCCCGATCAGAAGTATGTCGATGGTATCTCGTCGGTATTACCAAATGTCGTCAGTATTACCGTCGACATCCTTAATGATTACAAAAAATATTCAAAACTTGTTGGACAGTTTTGCTCTTTGAAATATGCCACCACGATGATACTCCATGTTTCCAGGTCAGTTTTGATTCCTCTCGAGCTTCTTCGATTCCTCGGACGGCGCTCGCAGCTCCCTGTATGAACACGGGCCATCTCTAATAGTAAACTCGGTAACACTAAAGCAAATTTCCTCTACAAAGTATTTATACATGATACATTTCACTTATCATTTCATTCTCTCATCGACCAACAATGTGGAGAAAATATGGCAACTACAAAGCTACATGTCACTTTATATCCCTAATAAAGTCATAATATTTCTGCTCACTTTCAACCAACATTTATTCAACCTGAAATAGCTGATAAACTCATAAAAGATGGTATAATAACTTATAATGTGTTCCAGATATTATTCCTAAAAATGAATCCCTTTAAATTTTATATGCAAAAGGTAGGTATACCATATACTTGTTAATGTCGCATAGGTTTATAGCATGACCTCGTAAGAACATTGCCAACTCTTTTATTGGGGATTTCTTATGCTTCATAATTGACTCCATTATCATGGAAGAAGGCTTGGATGATGATGATGATAATAGTTTAATCTGAAGATAAAGGGGATGATCTTCCATTATTAGAGTTGATTCATGTAGGTTTACAATGATAACCTTTCTTTTGCTAAGTTATTAAACTAGTATTGTTTGGGGTGTGCAAAGAGTATTAAGCATCTCTTTTTATTTCTTTGTTGTATGCATTCTCTTTTAGACCCATATCGGTTAATGAAATGGGACCTCAATTCTCCTACTATAAATAAGGTTCCATACCGCCCTCAATAGAGTAACCCTATTTGCTCTCTTTCTACATTGTAAAATAGTAAATTTTCTCTAACAGCTAAAAGAGAAAATTCTCCTTCAGTCCTCTAGTACTCTACTCTCCACTACTATCCCATTCCTACCTCTTCGCTCCATGGTGACCAACCAAGCATCGTGATTGGCTGCTCTGGACCTTCTCTCGTGTTTGCTTTAATCGTCTTTTCATATGATATGACAACTTCTTCCTTCATATATTCCAGTTGCTATTCTACTTTATGGTGCTCTAATGGAGCATCGTGATCGGTCATCATTTTCCACTGGCACCCTTCTTACCTCTAGATGAGGCAAATTTTTGACTTTTTGGTCCATCTTCTGATGTTCGTTACTCCTCTCTTGTGCTAGGAGCTTCCTTTCTCCTCAAACAATTAAATAGCATGCTAATTTGCACTTAAATACCTTCAATAACCACTACTTTTGCACTTAAATATGTTATACAATTTTAATAGGCATTTTGCTACCTCTAACTTTGTTATTTCACATAAATACCTTGAACTATCACTCTTTTACAAGTTAGTACCCTAATGAAGTTAAAAGTAAGTACGAAAATACAAGTTTGTGCTTCTATTCATCTCTAATTTTCGTCCTCCCCAAACCCTAATCTTTATCACCCCTAGATCACCTTTAACCTAAATGTCACTCCCCCATTGCCGCTCCACACACCCCCCCCCCAACTCCACCACCTCCCTCCCACCACCAATCCCACCACTTGCAACCACGTACCCTCTCCCTCGCCCTCACAAGATGAGAGGACACTTGAATTGATGTTCAATATGAGTGCCCTCTCTGTGATCTTAGACATTGTGAATGGAATTATGGTTCTGAATTATAGATTCCCATAATAATTTGAAAATAAAAATTGGAATCAAATTTGTATTTTATTGATGTAATGGAGTTCCAATTACAAGATGAAAGAACTAATGCTTCCTAGAGAAACAACAATGTAGAAAGCCAGCTGATTGCAACTAGTAGCTTCTCATTAGTTCATTATTGCCCTATAGTTGTTTGAATAAATGTTGTGTTGAAGCTAACAGTAATGGTCACTTGTGTGGAGTTAATTGGCCATGGGAGACTACTAGCACATGAGAAGTGTCCCCAACCCGCCATCCTTGCATGCCTTTGCACATGTATCTCTGACCTCGCCAAAAGAGAGCCTCCATCGTCCTCTCCAGCACCAACTATAAGAGAGAGAAATTAAAATTTTCTTGTTAAGGAAAGAAAGAAGTATTTATCTTTTTCTTTAGGGGGGAAACAGTCCAATGAAGTCACATGATTTGCATGTGACTGTTAAGTGGAACTGTAAACTAACGGAGGATATCAACTTGCAAAAGTTAGATAGTTCAGGATATTTAAGTGCCTATAAAAATAGTTCATGGTGTTTAAATGCAAAAGTGTGATACTTCAAGGTATTTAAGTGCAAATAAGCCTAAATAATACTTTCTGAGTCACCTTAATGGGGAACTCTGATATTACATTATCCTTCGCACTTCTCTCTCAAGGATAGGGAACTCTATAATGCAATCAAACACATTGAACCACCTTGATGGCAACTCGACACGACCACAAGTCACTTTACTAGAAATATTATGCACCAACCATATCAAAGTCTAGTGGTGAAAGAAGCATAAATCTCCCGCGACAACTCAGACACACCACAACACCTACCTATGATGGGTATTGATCTGCTCGGCATTGTTCCCCTCCTCCTGGGCCCTCCTCTCATTAGCGGACATTGAAATGTGGCAGCGTATCCTATCCATAACTCTTTTGCCAACTTATATATCTCATTCTACTACCTCAAGTATCACGTATCTATCTCATTCTACTCCCTTGTCCACCTTCTAGGCACACTATGGTACACTGCTTTATTCATTCATACTTTTGACAAAATACGTAATTATAATCAGTAAGAAGCATTTAAGTGATTATTGTCGGGGGTGTCAAATAGCAATATTTTGGCCCTGAATTCACATTATGCCAGGCTTGCCTTGGAGTTGATTGACACTATTACTTACAAGGATCCCAAATTGATGGGAGAAGTCAATTCTCTTATGAGTTCTATACTTATATACTCAAATATTTGGATAATTAACAAAAAACTGAATAAGAGATGTAAATATGGTGGTCTCGGATTTCTCTCCACCAATAATTTTGAAGTAACAAAACCAATGAAATTAGTGCAGCCATCTGTCATAGGTTTAGGAAGTATGGAGAGAAATCGTAGATGTAGAACATAAAGAAAATTGATTGGTGATGGAGAGAAACCAATAATTTAGGTTAAGAGGCCTTTCCTCCGAAAATATGGAGAGAACATAAATCCCTAAACAAAGTGATCAACAAAAATAGAGACCAGCCAAAATATGGCAATCCAACATATTTAGCTCAAGAAGATGTATAACTTAGGAAAAGAAATATAACTTAGGAAAAGAAATTTGACAAATCCAAAGCTTTGGCTCAAGGAATTAATTTCAACAAGTAGAATGTAAATATTTAGCTCAAAGAACTACGTTTCACAAGCTGAACCTACTCCTTACAATTTCCATATCTCAATTCTTGTTATCTTCCTTTCAAATGTCAAATCATCTTCTTAAACAAGCTCCGAATTCGGCATCAAAGTGTTTGAGATCATTTTTAGGTTCAAGATGTGAATTAGGAGCCCTACTAGATTATGCATGAGATACGATGTATGAATCTCTAACGGCAATTGCAACTGAAACAGCAAACATATATCTCCACTTGGATCATGCTAACTCCTATCTTGCATACTTGAATACCATCAGTGAAATCCATATAGAGGTTGATCCTCCTCTCATTTTTGAGAAGCATTTATATTGCCCACATAAGTTTATAAAATATGGGGTAATTTTTTCTTTCATGATCTCCATCCAATCCATTATTTAGTGAATTTTTTACATAGTTTAAAGTATCGGCCGATACCGATCCGATACGGCCGATACCGATACAGTTTGGCATGTCCCGATCCAATACCAACCGATACCCGATACTGATCGATACCGACATTAGAGGAATCTTCTCCGGTCAATTCAGCAAAGAAAATTGAATTAAAAAGACCAATTAGCAAGGGTCTAAAAGCATAGTAAGGTTGTAAAAGCATATAAAAGAGAAAAACTTATCTATCGCATATAAATCAATCGACAAGGGTGATTACTCTTTCATTCAATTTCAAAAATACTAAGAAACAACACTAGAAATACTTTAAATTATGCATAAATGTATAAAATATATATTTTTAAATGTTAATAATTTACTAATAGTTGTTTGCTTTCCGATACCAAAAAAATCAGATACTCCGATCCAAAACCGCCGATACTACCGATACCGCCGATCCCGATACTCATAGGAATGGTCCGATACCAATTCCGATACCGATACTTTGAACCTTGATTTTTTAGTGAATATACATAAGAAAAAAATTGAAACAGTCAAAGCTATAAGCGATGTCACCATATACTCAGTCTAGGACCGGTTACCGTTTAATAGGATTGATTGGAAGATTAATTGCACTAACATGAAACCTGAACATTGAGCCATTTGGATTAATCACCCAATCACTATAGCAAATGTTGTTTAATCCATTCTCTAGAAAACTGGTGACAAAATGTATCTTAATTGCTCTTAAGTTGCATATGCATGAGTAAGATAAGTTCTACACAAGATACAACATATAAGATGACCTATCGAATTTGCAGCTAATCAAGAAACTTGCCTACTCGGGCTTGGGGATTGGTTACTTATTAAGTGTGACTTCTGTCTCAGAGCTAACAGTTTATCGTAGATGTAGAACTTACATGTATGATGTATGCAAGAGCATTCTCTAAAATTAATGCTTCATGTATTTGCAAGTCTCCTTGCACCAACTTTTTTAGTGACCTGCAGATACTTGATCAATAGTCCTGTTGGGAGATGAAGAGGTCATTCACTTGTTGTTCCCTCAGGTCTCGAACCAAGGCCCTCCCCTTTCCATACCAAAGGCCTCAACTAGAAATAGGGTCATTTACTATTTTAAAATATCCCTACCAATTCCTCATCCATTGTCTATAATCTTGCGTTAATATAACATAGATTAAAAATAGAGTAACAGAAGATATGGTGCATACCAGGCATGAAGGCAAGAATGCCAAGGACAAGCAGGCCGTATGCTTGGGACTGATCACCTCCCATATGGCCCGTGAAGATGAAGTATGAGAGAAACAATAGAAGTGATCCCAAGGAGAGGAGAAAAAGTGCAAGGGCAATCGACTTCCATGGAACTCTGTCAAATGCCTTGGGATTGTAGGCGAACCGAAGGTCCTCTTCTGGTACATCATTGTCACCTTCTTGTCCAGCAAGTGGAGAATAGCGAACATGACGTCGCGATGCCATCACGATCAGCTCACCGCAACAACACAAATTAAGAGTACAAAAGGTTGCTTCCAAAAGTCGACACCTAAAAAGGAGTTATTTGTCTGAAAGTAAAGTGAATAATGAAAATTATGAACAAAGAAACTCTAAAGACAATGATAGCGAAAATGTGTATATAAATATATAATCTTTCATGCACAACCACAAGTCATTCAATCTAAAGACAAGGTAGCCCCTTTTTGCCAGACTTTTACTTTCAGACTGTCCTGCGTTCTCATTGTGATGAACCTGTCCTCACCATTATTGGATTGACTAGTGGTTCAACTAATTCAGTTCTTTAAATGATTCCAAAGTATGCCTGAAAGTTATTGTGACGGTATCTCATGTGCAAGAAATCGATGCTAGTGATCCATGCTCCATGTAGATCAAATAGAGACATTTTACATCAACGGACACTTCATAAAGTTCCGGTTATTCATTCCTAAAATATATTTGAAGCAAATGAGAAAAGTTATACTAGAGGTTTTCTTTACACGCTTGGTCCATAGCTGTTTAGAGATTACAAAGATTAATCCCAATTACACAGCTACAGCTACTTCGAATTATTGATCAACTGGCTCCCCAATTAACACATTAAGTACCTGGTTACTCAGCCATTGATCACTAATTAATCCTGATTTCAGAACATTGAACAAGAGTGAATGAGGAAGTGCCGAAGTGGCAAAGATCAACCAAGAAGCAAGATAAACGTCGTCATCATCATCATCGAAGAATTCTCCCATCTGTATGGGACCGGCTATAGAACATAAGAAAGTTCCATACGACAAAGTTTTATGACCGGCGGTAGACCTGACATCAAACCTTTATGTTGGTGCCAAATTCCTAAGCAAGGTAGCTATGAGCATGAGAGGGGCATGCCATAAAACATAGGTGGTATTTGGCAAGTAGGTAGACATGCCTTCTGGATTGCAGTTTAAGTTCATCCAATCAAGGAGCACCCTCCAAGTTCTCCTAGGCTATAAAGAGTCTAGACGAAGAGGTAAAAATCTAAGACGATATAATTTTCTATACATAATTGTATCCATCTCTATGACACATTACACCAAAGGGCGAATAAATGACAATCCCAAAAGAAGAAATATAAACATTGTGACAGTCAATCCGAAAGAAGAAAGATAAACATGGTGACGAAGTTTGGTAATGGATTTTTCTTGTTTAATTTTGGAAGAATGTTTTCTCAGCTTTCCAATGTGTATCTCTAGTTTGCAATAATGTTGGTATATTCACACTTATTTGTATAAATTATTCCCTTTCCTACAGGTTCAAAGCTTTCTTTCCCTTTTCGTCTTAAGAATTATTCTAAACATTTTAGACATCAAATCAACACTTACCTGTATGCACCACAAATAAGGGGCACGAAAGCCATACCTACATGTTCTACTTTATGATTTAATCTTCCTGAAGGTCATAAGAAATGAATTGTAATTTTTGGTCATGGTTTATAACTTCGCAAGGATATGTGATAGGGAACGTGCCAGGAAGACTACTGACACATGACAAGAAAAGAAAGTAAACCTAGATGAAATGATGCAGATGCTCTCAACCAAGCACACAAATGCAACAAACCCTTGATAGTATGCTAGATTATCAAACTAATGTCATTTGCCAGAAAAAATAACTGCCCAAGTGGAATCATAAGTAATCCTGCAATGATGAGCAAGAGATCGAATAAAGCTATGGATCAACTACTATTGTAACTCTAACAATATATGATCTAGAAGCCATCGTATCTTGCAATCGACTCAAGAATGAAGGCAGCTTGGGGTCGCAACACAAACCCTTGGTGGGTTCAGTTATGGTGCAGAACTCGATAGATAGAGGGGAAGTTCTTTGAAGCGGAAGCAAGTAGAGGACCAGGGGATGTTCTCAGGTGTAGGCAACAAGGAAATAATGACAACGGAGTTTCGTGCTTAGAGAGGAGATGGGGGGTGACCAGGTGCTAGTTGCTAGGTTAGAGAAAGAAGAAAATATATTAGGGTTTGGGTTCCAAGGGCTCTTTTGTCACAATACGAAACCTGAAGTAGTTTTAATCCTAATTTTAGTGGGCTTTTGTAGCTAACCAGTTTACAGTTATAATCATCAAGAACTAAAACTAGCCTAGAACTACTTGATCATTAACAAAGCATGTACATATAATGATCAGAACATCTTTCGCAGTATCTCCATGATACTTCATATACCAATCACTACGGTTCAAACTTCATATACTCTCACGGTCTCATCCGTATAAGATCACATCCAAATGCTTCCTACAAAGATCCATTTTTCTGATAAATTTAAGAGACTTAAGATATAGTCTATATAGTATACAGCTTTTGTATTGTATATAGATCTTTAGACTATACTTGGTGATGTATAAATGCAAAGGTTCATAGGATCGGTACTGAAATCAGTTTCGGACCCTTCTTATGAGTGGTATCGGCGTGGTATCCGCAATTTTGGATCGAGTTTTTTTAGGTTTACGGTCCTATTCCTAGTTTTTAGGATTATGATTCTTATTCCTAGTTTTAGAGATTATGATTTTTTTTTAATTCCTATTCTTATGCTTGTATCCTTTTATGAAGAGTAGTTAGGATTATTACTTTCTACCATATTGTTTCCTTTCATATATAGTTCTTTTATGGAAAGTGTTAAGTGATAAATTAGGATTCCTAACTTGTCTTTATGGAATTACTTTTTCATAGTCCTAGTAGAAATTAGCAGATATTGGAGATTGCTTACGGGTGTAAAAGGAGAGCTTGAGCCTCTATTGTGAATTTTTAATCAATTATGTAAAAAATTCTCTCAAAAATAATTGTGTTTGCTTGGTCTCCAGATTAAGAGACAAGAGTTTGATAGTTAACAAAACTACTTATGGTGATTTTCCATAACCTTTGTTTAAAACTTTTTATTGTCTTTCCAAAATAAATTATTGTCTTCGATTTTGAATTCTTCAAGTTAGGGAAATCATAAACCTAATTGGAACTAATTTGACCGATTCAGATCAAATACGTATCAAAACACCAAGATCCTTACCTAGTGTTTTGGGTATTTGAGTATGGTAGATACAAGTCGCACCAAGGAGGAGGAAATCATATCCATGGAGAATATGTCAATTTTACTCGTACAATTTTTACCTTCCTAAAAATGACGTACTCATACCCCAAAAAAAATTACGTATCCAACCTTTTTACTGGCTTACATCCTAAAAATTTAAATTCAAATTTAAACAACAAATTGATATATGTAAATCTAAAACAACTAAAATTCAAATGTAAAGATAACTAATTTAGAAGAACCAAAAAAAAAAAAAAGCAAATCCAACATATTTCCTGTCGTGCATCAAATATTTCCCTCCTAGAAGTTAGGAACATCAAGTGACGAAACGACGGATGATGATGAAAAGTGCCAAGATGTCAAACTCACTCAGATAGCAAATTGATTCTAGTACCAATTTAATAGGGAACGATCCAGCAAGACGGCTTCATATAACATTTCGTCGAATCACTTAGATGAATGAAAATAAGTGTCCCCACAAAATCACACCGACGGCATCACATCTTTGGAAAATCTCTCAATTTTATTCATAAATCTTCCATCTTCCTGAGAAAATATATATCCATTTGCGATTATAGGCTTACATTCAAGAAATTATATTCAAATATACAACTAAAGGAAAAAAGATAAGTCCTATCAAAACTAACTGATAAAGTTCATCATATCAAAACTAGCTAATTCTAATATAAATAACTAAATCTAATATAAAAATAACTAATTCCAAAAAGGTAAATCCTATATGTCTTATGTCCTGCATCAATATGATTTCTTGTCAAGCTCAGCACTAACGATTTACGGACATTTGGACACTCCAAGGTACGTCAAAGATTATAATGATACCAAAATTTCCTTATAATATTGACCTTTAAAATGAAAGATGTCAAATCTACACTGCATCAAACAAATGCCTAAATCATTTAAACAATATTTTACCTCAAAAAAGTGTAACTATTTTAAATGAATCATTCATATTGCACGGCACACCCAGAAGAAACATATTGTATATAGTAATGTATACAGGATAGCCACCTCTGATGTCTCAAGCTTAGGAAGGTTCCCCTCGGACAGTCTCACATGTCTGTAACATCAATAACATTACATCCCCAAAATTAAGGTTATGTCATATTGACATCAGCACCATAAAAGGAACAATTTGGCCATCTTCATTTTCATATTCGCATCTATAGTTCTCTCTGTGTCTCAAGTTTTGGAAGGTTCCCCAGTCATACACTTAAAGCTTCTAACCCATTAAGCCCCGCACATTAGGACGAGAAACATCTTCCTCCCTATTCCAGTAAGGCAAGCTGTGGTCTAATCCAACCTGTTTGTCGTCTAGGTTTAGGCTAGATTGCAAACACACAGATAATATTGACTATCAAGTCTCCATGTAACACTGAAAGATTACAATTCCCAAAACTAAGGAATTCGTAGTAAGCTGCTTCATGTACTAGTATCAGATATACAATTATCTAGTCGTTAATATCTGTGCTAGAAACTTTTAACACAATACTATTACTTTTAATAACCATTTAATTCAGCAAGGTTGTACTTTCTCCTATTCTTAAATGTTTATTGTTCCTGGCCTGCCTCAAATGTCACTTTTCATTCACAACTCTCCAATCCTGCTTGTCCTATAAATGAATGTTTATAGTATCCTATTCCATATTGAGACAGAAACATATTTGCAGCTATTGCAATCATTCGTCCCTTAAAAGAATAAAAATAATTTATCATATTCAACAAAGAAAAAAGAAAAAACTTAACAAGGCATGAACTTGTTTTATCACAGAAGTTCCCCGTTTACAACATCACATGCAATGTTATCTTGAAATTTGTGAAGCCTGTCTTGACATCCAACTTTCAACCATAGTTCGCGGTATCTAAATTATTTGTTGTGATTGCACTATATCTAAAGGCAAGTAAATAAACAATAGTATCTATTATAGGTGAAATTTATTCCATTTAAAAATATCGAGAAACAACATACAATATATTAAATTATTTCTAAATGTATCAAATATTTTTCCAAATTTTTAAAATACAATTTATTATTTTTGGTTTTCCGAACCGAAATACCCAATACACCGATCTGAAATAGACGAAATTGTCAATACCGCTGATACCCATAGGAAGGATCCAAAATCATTTCCGATATAAATATTTCGAACCTTGCTTTCAACCTTACTATACAACAATATAGTAGCAACAAGGCATGCCAACGGTATAACTGATGTTCAAAAAATCATAAATCCGAATACTAAGGGCTCCAGCAATCAAGAGTAGCCAAGAAGCTAGACTTTAAGACTACAACAATTACAACACTAATAAATACCCTATCATAAACTTTTTGGATCATCTCTTGACGAGCCTCGTCAACTTATGTTTAGATAAAACCTAAATAATGCTAGATTTATATTATTTGTACCCGTCAACACTAGAGGAATATATGTGGTGTATATCACTTCTTGTGTCCATACACTCATATCATGCATGATGACTGGGTTAACAAGCACAATATTATGCTACTTTTGCTTCAGATACTTGTCTCGCTAGACAGTTAATCATGTTGACTTTAACAATATTCATTATTAATTTGGGGAAAAAGATATCATCAAAGATGATCAAAGATGAATTACTTTTCAAGATATCAGTTGATACCTATACTTATTGACACTATCATTTCAGTTTTGGCATTTCCGAACCTATACCAGCCCAATGTTGATACTGACCAAAAACGAACTTGGGTCTCTTCCCGATTAATAAAACAAATAAATAAACTAAAAAGCGAAAGAAGTATAGCAAAAAGCAATGTAGACAGAATGATTAGATCATGCCAAAGATCAATATGTTTATCGACATAGGGTAACCATCATCATTTGTCAAAGTTGTATGCCATAAATTTACAGCATACATCCTAATATTATTGCATTCAAGTAAAATAAACAACAATGTCTTTTTGGTGAACAATTCAGTAAATGTTGAATTTATTCTTCCAAAATTTTGCAGGTAAATAATTCCGCAAATGTTAAATTTATTCATTCAAAACTAATGTGAAAGAAGAAATAATACAGAAGCGTATACCTAAATGTATCAAATATATCTAGTTTGTTATATAATTTGTTATTATTTTTGGATCTCGTAAACTACGATTAGAAAGTGCCAAAACTATCGATATCAGTACACATAAGAAAAGTCTGAAACCGATTTGAATCACTAGTGCAAACCTTGGTTCAAACTCCTTCATTCTCCATGTTTAATAAATTTTGTCATCAAACCCAGAAAGACCAAAGTTCCTTGAGTAGCATCCTAAAAAAGCATGCTCCCAAAGGAAGGTATCACAAGTTATTTGCTGAAGTTATTATCGTATGCCAAGATAATAAGAGGACTCTAATTTAGTTTAAGTTGGCCTCACTCAAAAGCATCATCAAAAGCAGACCTAAGTTACAAGCTCTTAAGGTACAGCAGTCTTAATAAATAGACATCTCTCCTCTTTTCTTTTAGTTAGGGCTTATTGAAAGCATAGTTTGAAGTCTCTTTTATCAATTAGAGAGTAAGAGAATACATATAACTAACAAATGTTGTAAAACGTGGGCACCTATGACTCTAGCTTCGCCTACGTCCCTTCAGACATCAACCAATTCAACAATCATCTTGGGCAGCCTCCCACCTAGACCCCCTAGACCCCCTCTTAGGTATGTCCACAGTTAACAAAGGCGAGAAATACATTTGGGCAATGAGGTCCTTTGGGCATAGGCGTAAAGCAAAAAAACAAGGCGTGCATCTTAGCAAAGCAAGGCAGTGTACGATTAGAAGTAAAGAAGGGGTACCCAACCTCAAAATTGTTCTCTGTTGCTATATTCTACATCAAACTTGTTCGTGGCAGCATAAGGAAGATCCAACAGTGCTTGAATCGTAGATGGGGAAGGTCAATGATGTTATTGGGTCTTCATCTAAGATCGTGCATGTTTACAAGATCGTGCATGTTTACAACAAAAGCAAGACGTGTTTTCGCCTATGCGCAAGCCTAGGCATGCTTTCAATAACTATGGGTATGTCTATGGCCTCCAGGCTTTGCCTTTGTTCGTCTAGGCTCCATCTTAGCATGTTGACAGTTGTTCCCCCACTTAGGCATGTTTGGATGTCATGATTAGAAATTAGGGTTAATTCTTTAGACCCAGTTTAGAGTTTAAGTCCTAAGATGTGCAATTGAAAAGTTTGAACCCTGAACTTTTATTTTTATTTTGTTTTATTTTTTTCCATTATACCCTCCTTTTCAACATGGGTTGGTTGTTGCACTTGTACTCATGTTGAGGGTAAAATGGAAAAAATGATAGAAAAAAATAAAAATCATGGTCTAAACTTTCCAATTGGACGTGTGAGGGCTAAAACTCTAAGCTGGTATAAAATCCAGGGTCTAAACGCTAATTAGCGCTAGAAATTATGATTAGTTCTTCGATTAACCTGATGAATAATATTGGTTATTTGATTACAATTAGAGAAGCTTATTTGACTCCTCCGCCATCAGTATAAAGCTCGACAGCCAGCAAAAAAACACTATCGAGTCTCTATGAAATGAAGCCTTAAAGAATACACGTTGGGGATTCCCTCTCTCCAGAGGAACATTGATAAGAACCTGGCTAGAAGCATTGCATGTTGTGGCAGTGAGGGAATAGCTGGCAATGATGAATGATGGCCTGAGTTTGAAAGGAACCTGAAGGGAACATCTCAACTGATACTGAGTTGAATTTCTCAACTGATATTGAGTTCCACACTCTGTTTGTACTGATACTCTTATGCTCTGAGCTGTATCAGAGTGATACTCTTATGCTCTGAGCTGTAACAGAGTATTACACTTTGATATCAGTCTTAATACTGTGCTTTCCATCCTGAGCCAAGCCATTCAAGTATGAATGCCTCACAAATGCCACATCAGCCGAAGCTGTTATAGCCAGAGTAATTGTGTAATTGCTTTGAGAATTGTATTGGAGAAGTCTCCAACTATAAATAAGAGAGGAGATGAGAAGTAGCAGTCAGTTTTGTAATCACAGTTCCCACTTGTAATTCGTCTTCCCTCTTTTTCTCAATAAACCCTAGATTTCCAGATCCCCAATTCTGTCTCTATTTCTTCTAATTCTGATCTCAATTCTTCTGTAATGGCTAATATCAACAATTCGACCACAGTTCATGGTCTTTTGGGAAGAGGTCCTCATCAATTGGTATCAGAGCACTTCATCGATCCACACATGGAAGCAGATGAAGATCCCAGCATGAGTTGCCATGGATCTCTCCACGGATCTCCACCAAGAGCTTCATTGCTCGGAGAAGCTAGGGTTCAAGCTTTGGAAGGTAGATTCGATCAACTCATCTCTAAATTTGAAAGAGTAATGGATGAATTGTTTCAAATTAGAAGAGTTGTGAATGCTAATTCCACGGATTCTCGTGAAATACCCACACAAGCTTCAAATTTCAACCAGCCAGTGAGTGTGAATAACAACAATGAAGCAGTTCACATCCCTTACCAAAAGGTGAATCAAAACCCTAATTCTCAGTACAATACAGGAATTAAGGGAATTAATCACACAGGCACTAGGTTTAACCTGCAACCAAATCAACATGATCAGCAGTCTGTAGCTAGAAATGATTATCAAGGCAGGAATTGGCAACCTGTTGTGCCTAGGTTGAAAATTCCTGAATATGATGGCTCCACTGAAGTTGAAGAATGGCTCTTACGGGTAGATCACTATTTTGATTACTACAATATTCCAGTGAGGGATAGAGTAAAGATTTGTTCAGTACAGATGAAGGAGAGGGCTGCTTACTGGTATGATTGGTTTATCAGTTCTAAAGAAGGGTATGTGAGTTGGGATAATTTCCTTCAAGGCATCAAGCTTGAATTTGGTCAATCTCAGTTTACAGATTATGTAATTGAGCTCAAAATTCTTAAACAGGAGGGCAGTGTTCAGGAATACAACTCTCAATTTCAATAATTAGCCAAAAGAATAAGGGAAATTGATGAAATCTGCTTGATTAGTCAGTATATGGGGGGCCTTAAAGAGGAAATCAGGTTTGAAGTGCAGATAGCTCATCCAAGTACACTGTCTGAAGCCATGCAATTGGCTAGGATGTATGAAGCTAAGTTGGTGGCCATGAGAAAGACCACTAAATTCAGTTTTTCAAACTCTAAAACCTTGTCCTCAACTGGTGTGCAAGGAAGCTCACAGAATTCTGAAGACAGAGAAATCAAGTGCCTCTAATCAGACATCTCATTTTGCTAAAGGCTCTCAGAACTCAGTTAACAAATCTGCAACTAAGATCACTGAAGGGGAATTAGCCAGGAGAAAGAACCTAGGACTTTGTTTCTCATGTGAGGAAAAATGGTTCAGAGGTCACAAGTGCAAGGAAAGAAGGTTGTACATGATAATGAATGAAGATGAAATTGATTCAGAGAACAACATTCTTGAAGAGGAAGGAGAAGAGGCAACAAATAAGAACAATATTCCTGGATCCTTTGCCATTTCTTTACAAGCATTGTCAGGGAATCTTAACTATTCCACCATGAAACTGAGAGGAACATTAAGTAACAAACCAGTGCTCATATTGGTAGACTCTGGGTCAACTCATAGTTTTATAGACTCTACATTCAGTACTAGAATTGGCCTACCAGTGTGTAGTAAAAATGCTTTTGAGGTAATGGTGGCAAATGGGGAAAAACTGAAAAGTCAGGGTTTAAGCCAAGAGGTAGTCATTGACTGTCAAGGCAAGAAGTTAGTAGCAGATTTACTGCATCTTCCTATAGCTGGCTGTCAGTTAGTCTTGGGTGCAAACTGGTTGAGTACATTGGGAGATATCATTTGGAATTTCAAAAATCTCACTATGACATATGAGCTTAAGGGTATAACTCATCAACTTAGAGGTATCCAAATGCCAAGTGAAAACCTGACAGAGCCTGGAAGTAAAGAGTGGAGGCAAAAATCTCAAATGTTCCTTGTTCAGCTGTGTTCTTTCACTGAAAGTAAAGAGAAGACTGAAGCCTTAACACCAGCAGTTAGGCAGTTGTTAGAGAAATTTGATCACCTCTTTGAAGAACCCAGGGGACTTCCACCACAAAGGAGATATGATCACAGGATTCCACTCCTACCTGGGGCTTTACCAGTCTGTAGTAGACCCTATAGGCATCCATATGTGCACAAAAATGAGATAGAGAAACAGGTGATGGAGTTGTTGAGTACTGGAGTGATCAGACCTAGCACTAGCCCTTATTCTTCACCTGTTATATTGGTGAAAAAGTCTGATGGTAGCTGGAGAATGTGCATTGACTATAGAATGCTCAATCAATCTACTGTCAAGGATAAGTTTCCTATTCCTTTTATAGATGAGTTGTTTGATGAACTTAATGGTTCAAAATACTTCACTAAACTAGACTTGAGGTCTGGGTATCATCAAGTCAGAATGGCTGAGGAAGACATCTCCAAAACAGCATTTAAAACTCATGAAGGACATTATGAGTTTCTAGTAATGCCATTTGGGCTTACAAATGCCCCCTCTACCTTCCAAGCTATGATGAATGATATTTTTAAGGCATATCTGAGAAGATTTGTCTTAGTCTTCTTTGATGATATACTGATATATAGCACCAACCTAGAGGATCATTTCAATCATGTGGAGCAGGTATTCCTAAAACTTGCAGAGCACCAATTAAGAATAAAAAGAAGTAAATGCTATTTCTTCCAACATCAGGTGGATTATTTGGGACATGTAATATCTGATAGAGGGGTGGAGGTGGACCAAAGGAAAATCCAAGCTGTCAAACAATGGCCTCCTCCTAAATCTGTGAAGGAGTTGAGAGGATTCCTTGGACTTACTGGGTACTACAGAAGATTTGTTAAGGGTTATGGATCCATAGCCAAACCCTTAACTGAACTACTAAAGAAAAATGCCTTTGATTGGAATGAAAAAGCTCATCAAGCCTTTGAAGAATTAAGAACTGCACTAACAGAGCCTCCAGTTCTGAGAATGCCAGATTTCCAAAAAGAGTTCACCCTTGAATGTGATGCTTCTGGGGAAGGAATAGGAGCAGTCTTAATGCAGGAGGGGAAACCCATAGCCTATCTAAGTCAGGGTCTGAAGGGAAGCTCCAAACTGTTATCAACATATGAAAAGGAAATGCTTGCTATACTATTAGCTATAAAAAAATGGGAACAATACCTCTGGGGCAGAGAGTTTATTATCAAAACAGATCATAGATCCTTGAAATATATGTTAGATCAAAGGATCTATACTGATGCTCAGTATAAATGGGTGCTCAAGTTGCATGGTTACCATTTCAAGGTGGAGTATAAGAAGGGAAAGGATAATCAGGCTGCTGACAGTTTGTCCAGAAGAGGGGAGGGTGAATTAACTGCAATTACCACTGTTACTCCCAGTTGGATCTTAGACTTTAAAACACAAATGAGGGAATCAATTTCCTATCAAAAGAAGCTAGAAGAATGGAATCAAGGGCAGCTAGATGGCAACCAGTATACTGTCAAGGATGGGGTATTATATTACAAAGGGAAATTATTCTTGGACCCACAATCTCCCTACATTACTACTATGTTAGAGGAACACCATGACTCTCCCAATGGAGGCCATTCTGGGTATAGCAAAACACTCCATAGGCTGAAAAGGGCATGTTATTGGGAAGGTATGAAGAGGACAGTCAAGGAATATGTGAGAAATTGTGAAGTCTGTCAGAAAAACAAGACTGAATCTTCATCCCCAGCTGGTCTTCTACAACCCCTACCCCTACCTGAAAGAATTTGGGAGGACTTATCAATGGATTTCATTGAAGGTCTACCCATTAGCTTCCACAAAACCACTATATTGGTAGTGGTAGATAGGCTAACCAAATATATCCACTTGTTTGCATTAAGCCATCCTTATACTGCAGAAGTGGTAGCCCAAGTTTTTATGGAGGGTGTTTGTAAACTACATGGTTTACCCAAAACCATTGTTTCAGACAGGGACCCTATTTTTTCCAGCAATTTCTGGAAAGAGCTCTTCAAATTACAGGGGACTAAGCTACATTATAGTACAGCTTACCACCCTGAATCTGATGGCCAAACTGAGGTCACCAATAGGTGCATAGAAGCCTATCTCAGATGTTTTTGCAGTCATAAACCAAAACAGTGGAGCAGGCACTTAGCCTGGGCAGAATATTGGTTCAACACCAATTGGCACTCTTCCACCAAGTTAACCCCATTTGAAGCTGTGTATGGAAGGAAACCTCCAGATCTACTTACTTACCTACCAGATGTTGCTCAGGATAATTCAGTAGCAGAAGTCATAGTCTCAAGAGATAATTCTTTACATCTCTTGAAGGACAATCTGAAGTTGGCTAGAGAAAGAATGAAGAAATATGCTGACCAACACAGGACTGAAAGGGAATTTGAACTGGGGGATTGGGTCTACTTGAGAGTACAACCTTACAGACAGATCACCTTGGCCCAGAGGAGAACACAAAAACTTTCACCCAGATATTATGGTCCTTACAAAATCATTGAAAGGATAGGAACAGTAGCTTACAGGTTGGAATTGCCTGAGGAAGCTCAACTTCATCCAGTGTTTCATGTTTCTCAATTAAAGAAACATCTTACTAACAAAATTGCAGTTCAGGAAGGGAACCCTCAGCAAAACATGGGAACATTGTATGAACCTGAATGGGTGTTGCAGAGGAGGTTGGTGCAAAGGAAGGGTAAAGCAGCTGTTGATCTTTTGATTCAGTGGAAGGAAGGTAGTGAAGACACTGCAACTTGGGAGCCTTATGAAAGCTTTGTCAAGAAATTTCCTTACTTTGACCTTGAGACAAGGTCAAAATAAGGGAGGGGTATTGATAAGAACCTGGCTAGAAGCATTGCATGTTGTGGCAGTGAGGGAATAGCTGGCAATGATGAATGATGGCCTGAGTTTGAAAGGAACCTGAAGGGAACCTCTCAACTGATACTGAGTTGAATTTCTCAACTGATATTGAGTTCCACACTCTGTTTGTACTGATACTCTTATGCTCTGAGCTGTATCAGAGTGATACTCTTATGCTCTGAGCTGTAACAGAGTATTACACTTTGATATCAGTCTTAATACTGTGCTTTCCATCCTGAGCCAAGCCATTCAAGTATGAATGCCTCACAAATGCCACATCAGCCGAAGCTGTTATAGCCAGAGTAATTGTGTAATTGCTTTGAGAATTGTATTGGAGAAGTCTCCAACTATAAATAAGAGAGGAGATGAGAAGTAGCAGTCAGTTTTGTAATCACAGTTCCCACTTGTAATTCGTCTTCCCTCTTTTTCTCAATAAATCCTAGATTTCCAGATCCCCAATTCTGTCTCTATTTCTTCTAATTCTGATCTCAATTCTTCTGTAATGGCTAATATCAACAATTCGACCACAGTTCATGGTCTTTTGGGAAGAGGTCCTCATCAAACATGGTCCTAAACAGAGATCAATAGCAGAAAAGGATTCGAACAAAAGGCAGGCTTTGTTGTTGTTGTCAAGTAAAGATCATTCATCTCACTAGAAACAAAACAAAAAAGAATCTCTCCCCTATTACTGCTGCTGCTCCTCCTTCTCGAAGAGGAGAAGGAACAGCAGCAAAAGGAGACAGAGACACAGAGAAGAAGAAGAAGAAGAAGAAGAAGAAGAGAGAGGTACCTGAAGAAGAGAGGGTCGCCGCTTGCTGTCGTGCTAGTTCTTTCTCCTTTTTGTTGGATCGACCAAGAGGGGGAGTGAGGTCGGCTCGGGTAGGGTATGGTATGGTTTCGTTTGACCGTTTAGGTCTAAGTCCGACTCGTTTTGGTAAATTCCAAACCCCAACCCTTTTACAAATGGTCGACCCGACCCATTTAATCAGTGCGCCGAGTTAACCATCCACCTTTATTCTCCTCCACTTGATAGTCATGTGGAGAACTGTTTAGGCGCAGTGTGAGCTCGGCCCATTCAATAATTTCTCGTTGATCCCGTCTTGTACCTTGAGTTTATCTCAGTTTTTCAATTTAACACCCCGTACTATTTTAAATTAAGTATCTACAACTTTATTTTTCTCAATTAAAGGTTGACTTGGGTGTCAAAGAAATCGATGAAGAATAATTAGACCCGAAACTGAAGTGCATTGCTCGCAAGCCCTCCAAGATATAAGACAAATGGGAAGGGGGAGTTGTAGTCAAGCTGGAGTGGCAATTTCAAAAGCTAATGAGATAGAGGAAGTTGGTAGAGTAGAAAGCGGAATATGCTGGAAGTTGTTGAATCCACAATACGACTGGTTACAAGAGTACACTCGATTCTTCTGGGACTGATTATTGATGCCTCCCTGGAGAATACCGGTTGTTGTAAGCTCACTTTCCAGAACTGTACTTACATTATTTGTATTCTAGTGATGATAGAATACTTTTTTAGGTCCGATTTGCTTGATGGAAGACCTAGTTTGGCATCCTAAGACGTGTTTGAGAGTCACATTCCATAGGTGTCACTTTCCGTTTCCGATATACGTATTTTAGGCATATGATGTAAGACCCGTCTCACTGTATCTGTATTTGTATATGGATACGTATTGTGTATCATATATGTTTTTCTGATTTTGGTGATTTTTTTAGTTTTTTGTTTTCAAGAAAAATACTTAATTGAATTATGCAACTGTATTTTTTTGGTTATTATTTATAACAAAATAGTAGTAATACATGAGACTATCCTGGACTAATAGAATATTCATTCGCCTTGCCAAAGACCCATATTAGACCTATACGTAGAATGTATTCCTAACCTGGTTCACCCTTTGGACCATTGGACTCTTGTGTTTCCTTGGATATTGAGAGGGCATGGAAGGGGGAGCCACGAATTGATAAGGTGGCATAGTTGGATGATTGGGATTAAATCTCATCTCATATAACCCATTTCCATTTTTTCTCTCCTTATTCATTTTCACTCTTTCTCTTTTCTTTCCTTCTTCCTCCCACTTCCTCTTTCCTCAAGTGGAGCTTGGAGCTAGAGCTTGGCCTTGAAGTCTAGAGTGTGGTTTTCAGAACCTCTCTTGATGATGGAGCAGAAGACTAGGCTTGGATAGCTAACCTAAGGCAAGTACATCTTGCTCAAAGCAAATAAAATCGTAATTTTTCTTCTTGTTTTGTTTTCTTGGTACCTTACATATTTTGGTTAATAATGTGCATCTTTAAAAAAAACTCATCTTTAGGATATGACATTTTTTATTTTGATTGGTGGTTTTGAGTACATCTAAGGTTCTAAAATAATACTTTGGAGTATTTCATGGAATTGATCTATCAAATCTTAGAATTTATGAAATCCAATACTTTAATGTTGTAGGAAATTCGATTTCATGCAATTTTAACCTTTGAAACGTTGAATTCCAACTTAAAATGAGATTTTTATGGCCAAAATAAGTTTTAAATTTTTTTCATATTTTTTGGTTGCCGTCTTTAGGATGATGAATAGTGCTTTTGGCATATGGGATGCCAGTTTGGCGTATGAAACGTCATTCTGGGAATGCCAATTTGGCATATGGGACGCTAGTTTGGTGAAGAAAAAGTCATTTTACGTACAGAAACGTCGTTATCGTACACGAAGGCTGTTTTTGGCTGTTTTTACCATATAAGGGCTATTTTTGGCACATAAAATCCATTTTTGGCGTATAAAGACCATTTTGGGCTACTTTTGGCCTTTAAAAGCTATTTTTAGCACATATTGGCTTGTTTTTGGTCATTTTTGTCAATTTGTTTATTCTTTCTTTGACTTTATTTATTCATTATCATAAGCTTGTGATTTTGTATGGGATATTGAACTTAAGGATATCCTATTGCTTGAGGCATTCGAGGATAGAGTTGTAGGCTCAAATAGAGTACATGATAGACTTTTACAATAGAGGCACTGACTATATACCTTGTCACGTTCCAATCCCAAAATACATGGGACCAGGCCACGTGGCAATGGCCAACTGGTAAGACTTCGAAGGATTTTCCAATTTAATGGACCCATCGAAGCGTACTTACGCTGTATAAGTTCAAGTGATCAAGTTACAGACCTCTATAATCCAACAACTAACTACTTCTCAAACCACATCATGAGTAAAGTCAAGAAAGAATAAAGTGCATTAGAGTCGGCCGCCCAATAATACACTTTGTTCGAACAAGCTCGAGAAAAGAATAAGCTTGCAAAACTAGGCTATAACAGCATGTAATGTAATAAGAAAATAAGTGAACAATGAAATGATATGATACAATAAATACCTAATAACAAATACATGTATACTAGATGATACCTATCATCAGCTCCAAAAAGTCACAATGTCAATCAACTCTGTAATCTGGCAGGGAACCAGGTCCTCAGAGGGACGTAACAAAATACAAAAAGTGCATGATATAATATACATATTGTGTAAACATGAGGGGTGATCTAACCATTTATGTGAATGCAATTCGAAGACAACTTGGTGTGTATGGGTAGGTAAAGCTCTGTGTCTGACATTTAGCTGCAAATATGATGCCAAAAATATATACTAGCATACCTCCCGATCATTCCAAGCTCGGGGCTAGTGACCACTGCCAGATATATCTACTAGCATATAAGCCCATAACCGGGTAACTATGAAGCCCATAACCGGATAACTATGCGAATTTGTCTGTCTCATATGCCTATTATTTGTCTTCACCGTCCAATGCAAATGTACAAGTCGAACAATACGACATAAAAATCATGTAACTATAATGCAAGTCATAATTTAACAAAAGAAGCTATAACAACTATACTATGAACCGTCACATGTGCTACTCACACCGGTAGATAATCAAGTGTGAAAGCTCGCATCCTAACATAAACTCAATCTGTGATGTGAAATGATATATGTCAAGACCTTCGAAGATATAATGATAACTCCACAACTTTAGGTATGTCTACTAGAACTAGGTCAATATACAAGACCAAACATCGATGCCTTTGTCGACTGCACCTGAGGCATTCTTAGACGCGCACAACTATATTATATTCAGAGTAGAAGCATATGAACAATGATAATTAAGTTTAAACAGTAAAATAAGGCAAGATATACTTGCCAGATGTCCTAAATAGAGGTATGGCAAAGTCCAGGTAGCAACAAGGTAAATCAACAGCTACTGAAGATATATAATCTGAATGAACGCCTCTGGATACTGAAAATAACATCACCAACATTTCTAGAATGAGTAAAATAGCCAGAATTGACTACCCATAAGTCCAATTTGGACGCAAGGACAAACATGACAGTTTTGGGTCAAAATAGGTCCACATGTGGGGTCGCTTTGTACCAAAAAATGTGTCAGAAGTAAAGTTTTTCAAATTCATAAAAATTAGTGTCTAACGAGCCCAGAACGATGATACAAATCCAATAGAATGTCCAAAATCGAATTCTGATGAGCCAGTCACAAATTTGTTCGTTAAGTTGGACCGTAGGTCCCACGAAACGACGTCCTGGTCAAGTTATCAAAATCAAATAAAACTTGGGTCACAAGACCAGCGTAATGATGTGAGTATGATGGTGCAAGTTTCGTTGCGAAATGACTAGCAACACAAAGTAATTACAAAATCTCGAAAAAAATTGATACGGTAATTCTTGACGAATACGGGTCAAATTCGTCGTGCACACGCAACTAATTCAAATTTTGCCAAATCTCACACATTGGGGTTGACTGTACGCGCCTTTCAATATAATCAGTTCATGTTGGGGTGGTCCAATTTGTCGGGACGGACCCCATTCGGGACTTTTTTAATGTTTGAAACTGTTTGAACTTGAAGAAAAACTACAGAAAGCAAGATCATAGACAAGTTAACCAAGATTTATTATGTCAAATTGGTTCTATATTTCGTTGAATGGGCAATAAGTTATGCTAGTTTGAACTTGAAGAAAAACTACATAATTCTGAATTAATTAACAATAAAAAGTTATTATTTTTCTTGATATTGGAACAAGAATTAAACTAGGTTTTAATCAAAATTTATTGCAAAAAATTATATCGAAACTGAGGGGGTTAAATAGGGCGTGAACCTGTGCAAATGGATTTATAGAAGCATGGAAAATCTGAAAGCCATGCAGGCTGCATAGAGCTCATGCACCCTCAAAGTGAAAGCAGGCCGTAGAGGAGCCATAGAAAGCACATGCGGCAGAGGGGCTCACCCAGCATGTAAAGCATCCATGCGGCCCGAACAACCAAGAAGTTGGAGGCCGCATAAGAAGATCACATACGGCCTGAACAGCCCCGAAGTAAGGGGTTACATGAGATTCCTTGATACGACATTCAATGCCTGTCAGAAGTTCGAACACATCACTCATCACCCAGAGCGCTTCGAAAATCGTGAGAGAGGTGGCGGCTCATAAAAAGACAAAAAATTACATCGGTGCATTAATGACTTCGTCAGATGTACCATGCCACATGTCTCCTCATATGCGGCTATAACCCTATGCGGCCTCATCATCATGCGACCAAAGTGTCCATTCGACCAAGGCTAAACAAGATCTTGCATACCGCCACAACGTCATACGACTGAAGTGTCCATAAGACCAAGGCAAAAGGAGAGCACATATGCGACCAAGATGTTATGTGGCCAAGATGTTATGCAGCTTTCAGCTTACAAGATCTGTTCATTGCAACCGAAAAGATCTTCACACAATTAGTGTTGATTACATGTCCAGCTGACCGAGTCACGCATACAATGGAGTTAAAAATAATCTAGAGATCTTATCAACAGCAAATCCCAACCGAAGCCGCGTGGCAGCCTGCCCGTAGTATGCTGCTACAGTTAAAATCACATTCTGTTGAAGGAGTCTCATGCGGCCACAAAACATAGGCATATGCAGTACCTATAGCCCATCAATATGATGACTATAAATATGAGAAACTTGGACGTTCCCAGGCCCCAATTTTTTTTCTAGAGACCATACCCCCAGGCGAGCTACGTACGTGCACGCAAGCTCAAGAGAGAGAAAAGAGAAAAGAGCATCCTTATTTTCTTGTTGGACCGTCAACAGAGTAAATAAGTTGTTATAGTACTCGATCTCCATCGTCACGTTCCCCAGATCAAAAAATATTGTACTTAGATTTTCTGTCTAGGATTTTTTTATACTTTTTGTTGGTTGTCAAGCAAAAGTTTCTTAAACTTACATTAATGACAAACAATGTGGCGACTCTGCTGGGTACACCCTTCTCCCCTGATGAGAAGGTCATGACGCAGTCTGATACGTCAAAAGTGGTTCGACCCAGAGGATGTTGTTTGTACGCTTCGACCAGCAAGCCTGTGAGAAAATGCTCTCTGAGGGCGGCACTTCACCGAGGTTGGCAAATCCTAAAAAGGCCCGCAGGACATGGGTTGCAAAGGCCATTGTGCCTCACCCAACTACGGAGCATGCGCTCTCCGTCTCTCTCCATGCTGCAGGAAACATACATTATGTGTCCACACGAGCTGACCCCACTCATGCGGCAGCCTCTCCTGACAAGAAAAGTGTCACTACCACATTTTTAGGAAAAGGGGTATTTTAGTCTTTTCCAATTTAACTAAATATTGTGCATGGTAAATAATTATTTGTTCTATTATTTAATTATTATTAGATGTTATTTAATTATTTTGGACTTGTATTAGTGGACCCAACTAGTTTAAATTGGACCCATGGACCAACATGAATTAATTAGTTAGACTTGGCCCATTTAGAAAGCCCATTGTTAAGGAGATGGATTAAATTAATTAAATGATTAGACTAGAAGCTTCCTTCCTTAATTATTTCTTCATGAGAGGCCCCAAGGGGTACGTTGGACATTTTATAATTGCTTGGGGAAGGGGGCATGGCCGGCCTATATTAGAGGGGGGGGAATTTCTCTCTCCTCTCATTCTCATTTCCAAATCTAGATCTAGAATTCCCCACTCCCAAATTCCTTTCATTCCCATTCCAATTCCCTACCAAATTCATTCCAAATTCTTTCCAATTCACCATTAGAAAGTTGAGAAGCAAGGATCTAGAAGGAGGAAGCAAGGATCTACAAAGAGGAGCAAGGATCTACAATTTGGAAGCAAGTTCATCTCAATTGGAGGTTTCATTGGGAATCCATCTCCCAATAGGTATAATTCAGTTTTTCCCCTTAAAATAGCTTCTAAATATGAGATTTAATCATGTAAAATTAACCCATATATATGTACTACCCATAGGATTTGGTTTTGTGTTCATAGGAGACCCATGGAGAAAGTTATGGTGCTTTTTGTGTCAATTTTGGAGAAATTCCGAATTTACATTTTGTTGTGTGTGTCAATTGATCCTATAGATCAATTGGGCATGTGCTTATGTGTTTGGGGCTAGTATCGTGTCCACAATTGGGTACATGTAGTTCGTATCCCAACAATTTGGTGATACGTGTCGTTTTGGGGGGTTTTCCTCCGACACGGGAGTTTGTACATGTCGTATTTTGACACGGATACATAGATCTACTTTTGACACTTTGATTTGTTCATAAATATTATTTGTGACTTGTTTCTGTCCTTCGGGGTGCAATTGGTTGTGTGTTGGACTCGTGTCGCATGCGTATCCTAGATCTAGTGGGATACGGTGTGATACTCTCCAATTGTGTGTGTTTTTGTATAGATCTAATTATTTATGCTTTAATTCTTGTATTATAATTAGTAAATATATATAGATGTTATATATTTATTTTAGTGTATTTATTATGGTATTTATTGTAGCATAGATCTATATATTTTTATGTGTGCTAATATGATGTATAAATATATATGTAGTTTTCTTTACATGTAATTATATATGTTACTACATATTAATAAAATAAATTATACATAAATATTTTATAAAATATATTTATGTGTTTAAATGAGTAATTATATTAATTATAATTATTATATAATTAATTGTATATTAATGAATATATTTTTATGTGTGCTTCTAGCTATGTTAAAATATGTATATTAATATATGCAATGTGTTTTGTAACTATTAGTAATTATTTGTGTAGAATTATGTATATATATATAAGTATATTTTTAATTAATTGTTTTATATATATAAATATATTGATTTATATATTTATATATATATATATATATATATATATATATATATATATATATATATATATATATATATATATTTACTGTTTTTGGTGACAGTAGGATCAATGACAGTGAACTGTCATTGTTAGAACGGTTACAGCAGCCGCTGTAACAGTGGCGGCGGGTTATTAATGACAGAGCCGCCACTGTCATTAATAACCGCATGCAGCAGCGGGAATTCGCAGCAGTTGCGACGCCGACTTTGGTGACAGTTGAAAACTGTCACAAAAGGAGTGACAGCAGTGCAGTTGCACAGCAGCATTTTTGCGACGGTTTTGCTGTGACAGTTGGGACTGTCACTATAAGTCTATTTATTGAAAATTAGTGTTTTAGCACACTGTTTTCAGTGACAATTGGGCAGATTTAGTTTATACATTATATATTATATTTGTATATATATATGTATATATATATGTGTTTATTGTGAGGTATAATACTAGTATTGTTATATTCTTAATTATATAATATTAGTTTATGTATATTATATTATGTATAAGGATAAATACTATATCTATATATGTATCTTGAGCATACTTTGTGTGGGTACCAAGATGGTTCAAAACCATGGTTCCAAATTGTTTAATTTATTATTCTATATTATTATTTATATAGATGTTTTGTGAGGTTGACCTTGGTTTGACCATAATTGACTTTAATTGACTTTAGAGTTGACCATAGTTGACTTTTGACTTAGAATTGACTTATTGACCTAGAAGTTGACTAGTTGACTTGTTCTCTTTCCGGGACCTTGTATTGATGTTGTATTCCATATCTAGGTCTTCGAGGCACCGAGTCAGACATCTGTGAGACTATTCATTGGACTTCAGGCGAGTACATTCTCTGATAGTTTCTCATTTATGATATCCTCTATGTTCACTGTATCTAGTGTAGATAATCCATGTTCTCTCGACACTATGGTTACACGGATTGGTATATCCAGATCTCGTCATGAGATGTTATTCCTTGGTATATGATGTATATGGTGCAAGTATTGTTTCATTGGTTATCTTGTATATATGCAGACACCGATTCTCGGGAAGACTAGCTATCTTCTTGGGGAATCTAGTGCCATAACATACCGTGGTTGGATCTATTATACCAGCCGGGTGGGGAGTATTAGTATAGATATGTGATCAATATCCCTATTGAATAAAGTACTATTTACTGAATAGTGTTGATCATACACAGCACGTATGATTAGCCAGGCCGCATTGCATCTTGCCCAAGCCGATCACATGTTAAGCTAGTACTCACACACTTAGTCATTAGTATTATTGTTGTATCGGCATATCGTTCATTATTGTATTTCCTTCCAGTATTTTCTTATTGTCTATATATCTCTTGTATCTATTTGTGCATCTTGTTTATCCACAGCTATTTACTGTTACATAGTTTTTATCATTAATAAGAACTGCTGTTAGAGATGTACTCTGCTCCTTTCCTGACTGGATATATTTTTTCAGATGACACTGAGGAGTGGTACCCTACCTATTATGGACCCCAGGATGTTGTGGGTTTAGATTCTGAGACCCTGGCTCAAGAGGGACTTATCCCAACTAAGACAGTTGACCTAGGAGTTGTAGCATAGTAGTATATTCTTTTGTACTGGATTTGTCTCCAGCTTATTTTGTTACTCTTCAGACTCATTGATGTATTATTTTAAACTCATGAGTTGTATGGTGAGTATTCTATTCTTTATCTGATTCGTGCTCATTTCTATCTTAGTTCTGTGATTGAGTATACTATCATTATTGGTGGTTCATTATATTAGATAGATTATCTAGACAGCGTTCTACCGCCGATTCTGCGGCGTAGGCTGGGCGTTGTTTCCGACTAGTACCCTTACACCGGGTGCGGGTCGTGACACGTTTTTGGTGGTGGCCCATGCAGGTCTAGCTTCACAAAGTATGTGATGTCGTGGTAGTACGACAACTTAGTTGTACTACTGCAAGCCTGCAATAGGATATAGGATATAGGCTGAGATACTCAATCACATCTAGGAAAATTCTTTTGATTCAACTATTCTCCTTTGACATTGATACTTGATCCCTTAAACTGTCCTTTCCTTGATGTCTTACATCTTGTGCCATATAGATTCTTTCTTTCGCTTTGTCTCAGGATGCCGCCTAAGACTAGATCACAGCAGAGGAAAGCAGTTTCTGAGAGGTCTGCGACGTCCCGAGGGCCTGCACCAGTCACCTCTCCGGTGATTGGAGTGTCAGCTGCTTTCGGAGGTCCACCACCTACTCAGAGGACCGTGCCAGCTGTATCTGAGGGGCTTCCACCTCCACCTCCTGTGCCAGCAGAGGCGTTGTTTACACTATTTCGTGAGATGCTCGAGGCACAGAGGGCTCAGTCAGAGGCACATCAGAGGCAGACCGACGTTCTACGGCAGGGCATCGAGAGTGCTCATCAGCTTGCTCGTGTTGTAGTTGAGAGAGGAGTTCCGGTCCAGCAGCAGGTTGTTCCTCAGGTTGCTCAGCTTCGGCCAGGCAACATTCAGGACTTCAAGAAACTGGAGCCTAGGGTTTTCAAAGGGACGGAGGGCATCGTCTATGCTGATGATTGGCTCGAGGACATTGAGCGTCTTATGAGGGTGTCCCGTCTTTCTGAAGATCTGAAGGTTGAGGCGGTAGGACTTCAACTATTCGACGTCGCTCGCACTTGGTTCAGGAATGAGCTAGTACTGGTTGACGTAGGACAATCTTGGGAGGTATTCAAGGACCTTTTCAAGAAGAAGTTTTTCGCCCGGATGGATAGGCTTGACTTGGGGAGACAATTTGAGAGTCTCATTCAGGGGAGCATATCTGTGGAGGAATACGCTGCGGAGTTTGGTAGGTTGAGCCGATTTGCAGAGTACTTGGTGAGGGAGCCAGAGGTTCGAGCTATTCGTTTCCGTGAGGGTCTAAACTGGGAAGTGAAGATTCTCATTCCGTCTTTTTATGAGACATACTCAGAGATACTTGCGGAGGCACGCAAGGTTGAGCGGGATCTAGGTTTGAAGACCAAGAGAGACCGTGATTCTTTTCTGGGGGCCAACGGCAGTGCAGTATCTGCCAAACGTCCTCATTTCCAGTCCAGACCTTTCCAGCAGCCACAGCAGAACCAGACTCCAGCTAGAGCACCTTTTCACCAGGCACCTCAACAGCAGAGACAGTTACAACAAGCTTCATGCAACTACTGCAAGAAACCCGGCCACATCTGGGAAGTTTGCAGGAAAAGGCTAGGAGTTTATTTGTATTGTGGTACTGAAGGGCATCAATCAAGGGAGTGTCCTCGTCGTGCAATTCAGGGAGCAGCTCCAGCTCCGAGGACACAGACGAGACCACCTGCAGCATAGCCGAGGGGACCGCTTCCGACACAGCAGCAACGTTTTGTCCAGCATCAGCAGGGAGGTGCTCGGCAGGGACGAGCATTTGCTATGACCGTCGAAGAGGAGGAACCCACCGGAGATGTTATTGCAGGTTCTATTCTTCTTGATTCCATTCCAGCTTTAGCTTTGTTTGATAGTGGTGCTTCCCATAGTTTTGTATCTGTTTCTTTTGCTCTAAAGCATGGTTTGGTAGCTGAGTCTTTGCTTAGGACTTGTAAGATCATGACCGGGGGAGGCATTATCCTGGTTAATGATATTTGCAAGGATCGGAGAGTTACTCTGGGAGGCCGGGAGTTGAGTGCATGTCTACTTGTAATGCCACTTCCGAGCTACGATATTGTACTCGGGATGGATTGGTTGAGTAGGCACCGTGCTAGCATAGATTGTAGAGGAGGTAGAGTTTTGTTTGGTCCGCCAGGAGAGCCAGAGTTCGAATTTGCTAGAGAAACTGCAGAGCAGGGAGAAGGCATTATTTGTGGAGCTATGGTGGAAGACAAGGAGTTGTCACATCCGTTGATAGCAGAGTTCTTGGATGTGTTTTCTGAGGAATTGCTAGGATTGCCGCCAGATCGAGATGTTGAATTTTCTATAGACTTGGTGCCAGGTGCAGAACCAATTTCACAGCATGTCTATAGAGTAAACAACAGCGAGCTGGTCGAGTTGAAGAAGCAGGTGGACAAATTGCAGGATAAGGGGTTTATCAGATCGAGTTCTTCACCATGGGGAGCCCCGGTATTGTTTGTACCGAAGAAGGATGGATCGGTGCGTATGTGCATTGATTACAGGGCTTTGAATAATCTCACTATCAAGAATAAGTATCCTTTGCCACGGATTGATGATTTATTTGATCAGTTGAGTGGTGCGAAGGTGTTTTCTAAGATAGATTTGAGATCAGGCTACCATCAAGTGAAGGTGAAGCCGGAGGACATATCGAAGACTGCTTTTAGAACTCGGTATGGTCAGTACGAGTTTATGGTGATGCCGTTTGGTTTGACTAATGCACCGGCGGTATTTATGAACTTGATGAACAAGGTATTCCACCAGTACCTTGACAAGTTCGTGGTGGTGTTCATCGACGACATACTCATATACTCGAGGACACCGGAGGAGCATGAGAAGCATTTGAGGATTGTGTTGGATGTGCTAAGGAAGGAGAAGCTATATAGGAAGTTGTCCAAGTGTGAGTTTTTCTTGGACAAGGTGGAGTTCTTGGGGCATGTTGTGACTAGTGATGGTATTTCAGTGGATCCGAAGAAGATTTCAGCAGTGGAATCTTGGAAGACTCCGAGTTCAGTAGCAGAGATCAGGAGTTTCTTGGGATTGGAAGGCTACTACAGGAAGTTTGTGCAAGATTTTTCGAGGATTGCCGAGCCGATGACCAGACTCACAAGGAAGGATGTGGAGTTTGTTTGGACGGAGGATTGCCAGGTTGCTTTTGAGGAGTTGAAGAAGAGGTTGACGTCTGATCCTATTTTAACGTTGCCATCAGGGTCCGGAGGTTTCACTATTTATAGTGATGCATCGGAAAAAGGTTTAGGTTGTGTTCTTCAGCAGCATGGGAAAGTGATTGCCTATGCATCCAGGCAATTGCGTCCTCATGAAAAGAACTATCCTACCCATGACTTGGAGTTGGCGGCAGTCATCTTCGCTCTGAAGTTGTGAAAACATTATTTGTACGGAGAGCGTGTGGAGATCTTCATAGACCACAAAAGCTTGAAGTACGTTTTCACGCAAAAGGAGTTTAACATGAGGCAGCGTCGGTGGTTGGAACTGATGAAGGATTTTGATATCTCTTTGCAATATCATCCTGGGAAAGCCAATGTAGTTGCCGATGCTTTGAGCAGGTATCCGGTGGCTATGTTCTTGACGCAGGATCGATATTTGTTGGAGGACTTGGAGAGCTTGGGCATTGAGGTGATTGTTCCTGGTGGTGCTATGCAGATGTGGGGACTGCAGATACACTCAGATCTGATGGACAGGATCAAGGCAGCACAGTATGATGATGTATCTTTGAGGAGTATCAGAGCTCAGGTGAGAGCAGGATTGGAGGATGATTTCACTATTGCAGAGGATGGATCTTTGAGGCATGGAGTTAGATTGTGTGTGCCTAGTGGGGAGTTACGAGAGGAGGTGTTGCAGGAAGCGCATCACTCTCAGTATTCCATGCATCCAGGTGCTAACAAGATGTATCGGGATATGCGAGAGAGTGTGTGGTGGTATGGCATGAAGAGGAAAGTGGCACAGTTTGTATCTAGATGCTTAGTGTGCCAGCAGGTGAAAGCCGAGAGGTATAATACTAGTATTATTATATTCTTAATTATATAATATTAGTTTATGTATATTATATTATGTATAAGGATAAATACTATATATATATGTATCTTGAGCATACTTTGTGTGGTACCAAGATGGTTCAAAACCATGGTTCCAAATTGTTTAATTTATTATTCTATATTATTATTTATATAGATGTTTTGTGAGGTTGACCTTGGTTTGACCATAATTGACTTTAATTGACTTTAGAGTTGACCATAGTTGACTTTTGACTTAGAATTGACTTATTGACCTAGAAGTTGACTAGTTGACTTGTTCTCTTTTCGGGACCTTGTATTGATGTTGTATTCCATATCTAGGTCTTCGAGGCACCGAGTCAGACATCTGTGAGACTATTCATTGGACTTCAGGCGAGTACATTCTCTGATAGTTTCTCATTTATGATATCCTCTATGTTCACTGTATCTAGTGTAGATAATCCATGTTCTCTCGACAATATGGTTACACGGATTGGTATATCCAGATCTCGTCATGAGATGTTATTCCTTGGTATATGGTGTATATGGTGCAAGTATTGTTTCATTGGTTATCTTGTATATATGCAGACACCGATTCTCGGAAAGACTAGCTATCTTCTTGGGGAATCTAGTGCCATAACATACCGTGGTTGGATCTATTATACCAGTCGGGGTGGGGAGTATTAGTATAGATATGTGATCAATATCCCTATTGAATAAAGTACTATTTACTGAATAGTGTTGATCATACACAGCACGTATGATTAGCCAGGCCGCATTGCATCTTGCCCAAGCCGATCACATGTTAAGCTAGTACTCACACACTTAGTCATTAGTATTATTGTTCTATCGTCATATCGTTCATTATTGTATTTCCTTTCAGTATTTCCTTATTGTCTATATATCTCTTGTATCTATTTGTGCATCTTGTTTATCCACAGCTATTTACTGTTACATAGTTTTTATCATTAATAAGAACTGCTGTTAGAGATGTACTCTGCTCCTTTCCTGACTGGATATATTTTTCCAGATGACACTGAGGAGTGGTACCCTACCTATTATGGACCCCAGGATGTTGTGGGTTTAGATTCTGAGACCCTGGCTCAAGAGGGACTTATCCCAACTGAGACAGTTGACCCAGGAGTTGTAGCCTAGTAGTATATTCTTTTGTACTGGATTTGTCTCCAGCTTAATTTGTTACTCTTCAGACTCGTTGATGTATTATTTTAAACTCATGAGTTGTATGGTGACTATTCTATTCTTTATCTGATTCGTGCTCATTTCTATCTTAGTTCTGTGATTGAGTATACTATCATTATTGGTGGTTCATTATATTAGATAGATTATCTAGACAGCGTTCTACCGCCGATTCTGCGGCGTAGGCTGGGCGTTGTTTCCGACTAGTACCCTTACACCGGGTGTGGGTCGTGACAAAAAGTGCTCAGCAGTTGAGCTCTGGTAGAGGAAAATACTACGATGCCAGGAGTTCAAGTGCTAAGGTACGTTCCATGCGGCCACGTCAAAGGCCGCATAAGAGGGCTATGCGACACCGGGTTCCAACCGCAAGGAGAAGGCTATATGCGGCCTTAATAGCAACCGAAGTTCTGTCTTCGACTGAATCTCATGCGGTGATGGTTCCGCAGGATATGTTGAGAAAGGGGAAGATGTAAGCTTTGACTCTTCATACTACGCACCAGCGCGTGCTAGGACGAAGAAGTCTAGGGCAATATATGCTCTCCAAGCTTAAGCAATTGCTCATTCGATCTACCGGCAGCAGGCGTCACTGACTGTAATGCGTGCCACTGACGGAAGTTTGTACAAAACTGATCCATGCATCCAGCCTACAGTGGAAATTAGACAGGGTCAGTCTAAAGAGTGTTCCATTAGCAACTTGGGGAAAGTTCTTGTATGAACCCCAGGTCAGGAAGCGAAGACAACACCTACGCACCCATGTGCCCTGTATACCTGGGCTCATAAGAAGGGTGCAAAGGTGAATCGGTCCTGGCTTGACTTGAGCAACGTGATCAATCACATGCACAAAGTGAGAAAAATAACTACGACATATAAAGTATCCTCCCTAAGGCATCACTGTGCCAGCATTATCATCAATTACTGCTGTAACAAAGTAGCAGTACCTACAAACAGGCAGTCTGCATTCCATCGGCTGCAACTAAAGGCACCCATCCGGCTGTAACCCGGAGAACAGGTGCAAGCACCAGAGGAAGAGGAGCTGCCCTTCGCCTCATGTTATTCTTCTTGGAAGGCCCCCCTCTATGAGGGAAGGTCGGAAGTCCAGCACCTCCAGTCCGTCATTCTCGTCCAGCAGGTCAAGGAGACGGGTCCCAGGAGGACAGGCAGCGGAACCTATGAAAGGTGTTTTCTTGGGCACCCGCTCAAAGAAGAAGCTGTCAGCCACTAGGGGTAGTTCTTCCTCAAGATTCCATGTAGCTACGCAAGATGTGAGTTGTAATCCTCCGAACTTTTATTATAATCCGACATTCCGAGAAGACGGTGATTCCCAAGGATCATACGCTGAGATCCCTGGGGTAGCTGCTCTCGCCAAGAAGATGCATCTTCCTACGCTGGGTTAGTGTTTCCTCCGAGTTCGAAGAGGATAGCGCACTTCCAACTTTCTCTGATGACTATTCACGGTAAGAGTCTGAGGCAGAAATTGCGACGTCCACCGTCCCATTCATTTCTCCCATGTGAGAACAACATAAATGGCCGGGAACGATCACGAGGGCCCCAGCGATCGACATTGCCTCGAAACCCTCGAGGCCATAATGCAAATCATATGTAATAGTCCTATTTTATAATGATATATTAAAAAAAAGAAATAAATAAATTTTATATTTTAATTTCTTTTTATTATTATAAATATTATATTTTGGTAAAATTCTATAAGCAAAAATTAATTATTTTGAGTTTTATGAATGAAAAGGGGTTTAAAAATAATTTTTATGTATATAGGTTTATGCAATTTTGGTTTGCAAATTTGAATTGATATTATGAAGGGGGGTAAGAGTGAAATGGAAAGCCCTTCACCTAACCCTCGTTCATGAGTCAGCCCAGCCTTCTATGTGCTGGCTTCACCCTCTTCAATCTCTCTTCCCCATACTCATACTTGTCCTCTTTTCATCTCCTTCAAATTCCAAGGAAACCCAACACATCTCCTATATACTCCAGCATCATTACCATTACCATCTCCTTCATCATCCTCTTCTTATTCTCCTTTCCTCTCCCTCATCTTGCCATCATCTACTACTGCTGCTGTTGACCGTACCTGCTACCCGCGTCGGATGCCCGCTGCCAGCAACCTCCTCCTGTGGCCGCTGCTTTGCCGCACCCAGCCCGACGACCGCCGTCGTCCAACACTGTCGTCCGGTGACCCCTGGCCGTAGCTTCCATCACTACCACCCACACTTCCATCTTCTCCACCCCTTTCCATTTTTCTATTTTAAAAGAAAAAGAAAAAGGAAGAAGATGAAGAAGAAATTAGAGAAGAAGTCTCAAAACCCTAAACCCCACATTTCCAGATAATCAAGGCAAGCCCTCCCTCCCTCTTTCAATTTTATTACCAATTTAGGGTTAATTTTGGTTATAATGTTCAAAATAGAATGTGAAATTTTAATTTTGAAATTTTATATGATTAATTCTGAAATTCGTGAATAATATGTTAATTGGTATGATATGGACACGAGATTAGGACATGGTATGACACGATGATACAACTCGAATTATGTCTTAATGGATTTAGTGTAATGCATGTAATAAATATATGATATGATTATGTTAAACTTTATATATATATATATATATATATATATATATATATATATATATATATATATATATATATATATATATATATATAAACTTAATTACTATGAGATACTAGTCTATAACCATTATGATGAATGAAGATGCATAAATAATTCATGAAGTTATTTTTCCATGGATAATATAGATATATTCACATGTTTAGCAATATACGATATGGATGCTATGTTCAATTGGGATTTATGTTAACTAGATTATCAATTCATAATTGATGCATGGGTTATTATAAATATCAAATTAGGACATTAATTAAATGCTGTTCAAAATTTTAAATTGGTCATTATGAGTTGTTCTTAGGACTAATACAAGACAATTTTATGCCATAGTATACTAAGGTTGTGTTGGCAACCATAATTTTTTTTTCTATAAATGATATCAGGATGTAATGATTATATTAGACTTTAAATTGGTTCATTCTTAGAAGTCAACATTTTCACCACATTATATCACTTTAAGATATGTAACCTGGATGATATAAGAAAGAAATATCTTAAATTAACTCTAGATTATTTTAGAATGATAGCAATTGGCCGTATCAATCAAAATGAGGATTATTACCTATGAATGTTCTCATAAAACAAAATTTAGCACTAAACGAGTTTGGAATGTGTTACTAACATCGTAAGTTTAGAAAATATTAGGCCTATTATTCGATAACTTTATATCTTAAGATTCCAAAAATTATACCGGTTTGGATTTGTCAAATATTCCTATAGAAATTTAATTAAGTTAATTTGCATTGTGACTAGAATATTATTATGTGACATTTAAAATGGTTGTATATTCATGATCTTTGATTTCTATTGAGCTTTTGGACTTGTGTAGTTAACCTGGATCAGTGCTATATTGCCAAAATAGCTATCCGCTAAGGTAAAACATTGCATTGGTAAGAAAGTCGTGTTCATTACTTGAATATATATATATATATATATATATATATATATATATATATATATATATATATATATATATATATATATATATATATATATATACAACTGCGTGTGTCAGTGTTGAGTTATTCCACCGAAGGGGTCGGCATACCCAGAGAATTCTACGGAGGGTTGCTCCGGTCTTTATATAAATTATAAAATTTTGGAGCCTGAAATTACAAGGAGACTCTGTCGAAATTTTTAAGAATTTTGGGAGTTAACTAAATTTTGATATGTGAAAATATTATCGATATTCCTAACCCTAAAATTTTAGAATGCTATATTATTATAACTTAGCGGTTGACTTCCGACAACCTATAAATATTTTAACTAGGGGACGATTAGCAAGAGTCCAGGATACGTAGGACACAAACACCGATCACCTAAGAAAAACCTAATTGAAGTTTTAGTATTTGTCTGCTCTGTATAAATTGAAGGAAAATGATATCTCTTGAAAATTGTATTTTGATACCTATGATTATCCCAAAATTTGGATGGAATTAATTTTGATACTTGCCTCTTGGATTATAAATAAAGTGAAGTCTTGTATCTTGATACTTTTTATGCATACTTGCATATTGATAGTTGATATGAGATATAGAGAAGAATTAATAAGATAATAGAATAAGAATTGTTTGTAGCTTTAGGTTAGAAAATATTGGGTGGGGGAGAACAACTTGAATACCACTTACGAAATTCCATAATATAACAATAATAATAAAAATCCTCACTTACCTATACTTAATGTTGGACAAACCTATTTCGATTAAAGATCGGTTAGGTGAATTTATGAATTTGTGTTGGACGTACCTATTTTGATTAAAAGATCGGTTAGGTAAATTTGTGAATTTGTGTTGGACGTACCTATTTCGATTAAAATAATCGATTATGTGAATTCGTGAATTTGTTGGACATACTTATTTTTATGAATTTATAATCACCCTGCCACAGCCTGATCCCTGGCCACATGATTGTTGTCGAAAAACTAGTTAAAGTGGATATCCAAATAGTTGTTCTCCAAATTGCATCATCATTTAGGAAACTTGTTTGTGATTGCGATATATTGTTGATTTCTTATCTAGGGTGTGCTGCTTGCTAATCAGCTAGTATGTAAGATGTTTTGGTGCCATGATTCATTTCCTTATCCTTGTTTGGTGTCGGGGTAGATTACTGTACTGATGACAGGTTACAAAATTCAGTTGACGATGCAGATATTAGTAGATACTGGATGTTATACGGTGTAACCTCCGATTTCCAAATTTCCGAAAATAATTAGATTTTTATTTTAAATACCAAGTTTATAAAATATTTTCTCCTTGAATTTTGTATTTGATTTTTAACAATGTTTGATTTTAGAAGGTAATTTAAAATCTTTTATAAAAAAAAAAATCATTTTTCTAAATGTCGATTATTATGAAATAACTAGATAAATAATGATGTAAATATAATACTATAGCTTCGAATATTTTTGGCTTGAAATCATAAAATTATTTATTTGATAAAATTATTTAAAGGACTAGTTGTTTTCATAATAAATTTTTAAATCCATCATTTGATAGTAAATAAATAAATTAGATATTTTCTAGGGTTTTAAAAATGAGTTTAATTAGTAGCTAATCGGAAGCCTCTTAAAAATTTTCTTAAATTATAATACTTTTTTATTAAATTTATAAGGCTACCGTCTCTCATTCACACCCTCATTTTTCCACATGAAAAACCCGTTTATTTATTATCTGGGCCATTCATTATTGGGCCAACCTGCACCCTTTATCCCGCACCCTCTCTCCCTATTTAAGTCCCTCATCACAACTCCCTAGAAACCCTAGCTAGCCCTCACAAATCCCCACAAAGCCAAAGCCACCAACATTTTTGTGTGCTCGTGTCTGTGTGTCCAGCATCACCGTGTCAGCCGTGATGGCCTCGGGTCCGACCCCGGGTGTCCCACCGTATTCATTCATTTCCTGTGTCCAGATTTACAATATTACAACCAGATTTTCGTGTCCGACACACCCGGACACCACCCCCACACCACAGTACATTCAAACCCCTGTGTCCAACACCCGGACACGTCCACAGTACAGCGAACCCGCCGTGTCCAGCCCCGGACACGACCCCGACACCTCCACAGACATCCAAACCCTAAACCTAACCTAGATCTACCGCCGGTGGCCACGCCTCACCGCGTCGAGCACCCCTCGTCGAGTCGACGACCGCCACGTCGACCTTGCGTCGCCCATCAGCCGCTGTCCTCACCGGAGCCGACGTCGTCGCCACGTCCTGTGCTGCTCTGGCTTGGATCCACCACCGCCGAGCTTCGACTGCAGCAGATCTCGACCGCCGCCGCAGCCGCCTCGAAGCCGCCGCCTCCTCGAACCAAGCGCCGCTTCCCCGAGCCGAACACCCGCCGCCACCGCAGACCCGCGTCGAGCCGAGCGACGCTGCCGCTCTCGAAGATCCGCCGCCGCCGAGTTTTCGCTGCCGCCCTGAACGCCGTGCCCGCTTGACCCCGGCGGACGCCCCGCGCCGCGCCGACGGAAGGACCCCATCGTGAGCCTCCGCCCCTTTCTTCTTCTGTTCTGTGATTTAGGGTAGTTAATTTAATTAGGGATATTAATTAGTTTAATTAATTAATTAATTAGTTTAATTAATTAATTAATTAGTTTAATTAATTAATAATTAGTATTAGTTATATAATTAGTTTATTAATTAAATTATATTAATTTAGTTTAGTTAATTGTAAATAAGTTTAGTTATAATTTATTAGTTAGTAATAGATTAATCAATTGATTAATTTATATTAGTATTAATTAACCAGTTAATTATTAATTAATCAGTTAGTTATTATATGAGTAGTTTAGTAATTTCATGTAATTTGTTAGTAATAAACAATATAATTAGTTTTATTGTTTTAATGTATGAATTTAGTTATGTGTGAATTTAGTATGTATATATATAATGATTTTTTGATTATGTAAAATATAATAATTTTTGGGGTTTATATTATTAATTAGAAATATAGTTTCAATAATAAAAATGAGATCAAAATATGTTCTTTGGGCTGGTAACCAAAATTACTAGAGATATAAATACATTGGCTTTTACATAAATTCTAGATTTTTTATAAATAAACTTTTAAGTGTAATTTTGTTCGAAAGGAAAGTTTAACAATTATTGTTCAAATAATTTCGAAATGATTTATATATGTAAATACGTATTATAGTATATGTAATTAATTTGGTATCTATGTATATATATTTTTAGTATATGTATATAATTATTTTGGTATATATATATACTTATATATATATATATATATATATATATGTATATATGTATGTATATTTTTGGTATAATTATACATATATTTAATTGGTATAATTTCATGTAGTATATGTGTAATAAAACGTATTTTTAATATACGAATTAATTTGCATCTGTATATATATATATATAGTATAAATTTAATTTGGTAAATTAATATTAGTATGTTTAAGAATGATGGTGACAATATATATATATATATATATATATATATGTATATTCTAAAAATGTACTTTGCACACATATGAATGTACGTATTTTAGTAAATATACAACTATAGTTAGTAATTTATATTGGTATATATTTTAGATATATACATATATTAGGCTAAATTCTTTTTTAGTATGTATACAAGTATTATTTATTTTAAGGTATATATTTTTACATATATCTACTATTGTAGTTGCTGGAAATTATAATATGGTTAATTGGTAAACCTACTAGGTGATCCTAGGTGACCAGTAGCATACCTAGAGAAGTCCCGAACTCAGTATTTTTAGACTGTGTTAGTGTAGCATCTGATGCAAATGTGGTTTGCTTGTGTTATGTTTATAGGACTGTTGGTTTACCCAGGGGATACTCTGGAACAGGACATCAATAATTGCCAGCTAAGGACCCAAGGCGAGTACATTCTCTGATTAGTTTCTAATTTATGATATCTCCTATGTTCACTGTATCTAGTGTAAATATCCAAGTTCTTGACACATTGGTTACACGGATTGGTATACACGGATCTCGTCATGAGATGTTATTCCTTATTCATGGTGTAGCTTGTACAAGACTTGTTTTCCTTGTTATCTTGTGCATGTACAGACACTGATTCCCGGGGAGATTTGCTACCTTCCTAGGGAATCCCGTGCCATAGCGTACCATGATTGGATCTACTATACCAGTCGGGGGTGGGGAGTATTTTAGTGTAGATATGTGATCATACCCAACTTATCATGCATCATAGCTCACCCCACATCTCACGTCGGGTGCGGCCTGACCATCTCCGTGCCTCATAGCTGTTACGTGTGATTAGCCTGACCTCTTCGTGCATCATAGCTAACCAACGGTTAGCCTGACCTTCATGAATCATAGCTAATCACATATAACCAGCCTGATTAAGTTCCCAAGCCGATCACATGTTTAAGCTAGTACTCACACACTTAGTCATAGGATTCTTGCTCATTGACATATTATTCTTTTCCTACATTTACTTACAGTATTTCCAGTATTTCTCTCATTGTACATTTCTCGTACCTATACATGCATCTGGTATGTTTCCATCTAGAACTGCTACATAGTTTATGTCATTTATATAGAACTGCTATTTAGAGATGTACTTTGCTCCTTCCTGACTAGAAAATATTTTTCCAGACTGTGACCTTAGTAGACTGGTTTCCGACACACTTGGGGAATTGGATGTTACTGATTGCAGGTATGATTATGTTGTCATTAGACTTGTGTTCTTTTATTTCTTCAAATTCCTATCGTGCTGTAGTTGTGATTGAGTATGTTGTGAATATTTTTATAGTATTATCCGAGTCTCCTTATGGAGTTGGATACTAGCGTGAGATTGTTTAGATAGTACTCGACCTAGACAGCGTTCTACCGCCGATGCTGCGGCGTAGGCTGGACGTACCCACGCACTCGTGCCCCTAAACCGGGTGCGGGTCGTGACACGTTTTTAGTGGTGGCCCATGCAGGTCAGACTTCGCTAGTTGTGCGATATCGTGGTAGTACGACGTCATAGTTGTACTACTGCGTACCTGCTATAGAAAATAGGACATAGGATACTAGGATGAGAGAGGATACTCAATCACAAATTCTTGAGAGATTCCTGGGACGACCCCTTGAGAATCTTATTATAATTTCCAATTTAAACCTTTTCCTTGTTTCCGTCCGCTCTCGCTTGTTGTCACTGAACTTGATTCTTGTTGAGCAGTTATTAAATTAAAATTCTTGGTATCATTGTTGAGTTTGATTCTTGTTGACCAGTTGTTAACTTTAATTCCTGGTATCGTTGTTGAGTTGATTTCAATTGAGATAAATTTTACGGACTAAAATTTACGGTATCATCTGATGACATATATTGATGAGGACAGTGAGAAAGGTAAAAACGTCTACTTTGGTTATGGAACCTAGAGTTTATCGCTGCCATATTAGCTGTCGTGACGAGAACGTAGGAACCTAACTTGGATGTACATACTTTAGTTATGAGATTTAGAGTTTCTCGCAGCCATACCGGTTGGCGTGGCGAGTATTCTAGATGACATGATTATAGGGTTGCATACCTTAGTTACGGAACCTGTCGTTTATCGCGTCTATGCTTACTGGCGTGGCGAGGATTCTGTGTGTCATAATTTCTGACAGACGTGTATGATTATCAGGTTGTATCTTAAATTGGTTCTTAAAATATCATCTCAAGACTTATCTATTTCTGTTATTCCAGGACTTTGTTCCATCGCTTCTTTTCTTTACTAGCAGTAAAGATACCTTCTGTCCTCAATCCAATTCCTTTTGAGCTTATTTTCTTTGAGGATTCCTTGTTAGTATGATAATTAGTGACTTGCAATTTTGGTTGTGTCTTGTATTGGTATTGACTGAGTGTTGCTTGTGAGTTGTAAGTGTTTCCTAGTTGGACATGTGAGCAGTAGGTTTTAATCTAGAGTTAGCCATTAGCATAGTACCTTGTACCAATGGTCCTGGGACAAGTGTCATTAAAGTAGAAGGAGAGCATAAAGTATCAGTATTAGTTCAAAAGTTAGTATCAGAGCCAACATACCCGTCCTGGATAATCATGATTATGCAATTGGATGATCTACGTGAACAATTAAGTATCCAGGAATTGTGTTAAGGATTTATGGAGCATGATGCTCAATTTGATGATTGATATCGGAAGTGTTAAAGGTAAGGAAATATATACGCATAAAGGGTATTAATGAGATGTCATGAGTAGAGAAATATTAGGATTGGTAATGAAAGTTGTGAAGTGTATCACAGATTAGTTTAACAGGCTGTAAAAGGTTAAAGGGAAATACCTATACATCAACCGAGATGAAGAACCATATACATGCCCATGAGAGTAAAGAAACATGAGTGTTATAGAAGATACATGTGATCATGAGTTCTAATGAGCTTGATGAGATGATCCACTAATAAAGCTAGTGATGTAATACCAAGAGTGCTAATGATTCTATATCGAGGATTAGTCGAGGATGACGTTAATAACAGTAAGCACTCGGTGTGATGATGATTAGATGATATACCAGTTGACATAAATTGAAATCATGAAAGAAAACACAGTTGATGATAAATTTGATCATTGGAGGTAATAGTACAAGTGATTCAGGCAGTACAATTTTAGTACACAATTGAAGACACTAGATGCATTGAGTGCACCTTGAGTATCAGAGACCGTGAGCACTGATATGTACATTGTGGAGTTATAAATTAAAAAGTGGAAATAAAATTTTATTTTTAATAATAGAGGAGTTGAGATTATGTCATTAAATTTTTGAGGATTTCAAATATGAATTCAATAAACATGGTTAAGGCTACAAAGATTTTAGAAGTGATTAAATTTTTTATTTGATATTGAGTATCTGACTTCGAGGAAGTGTATGCAATTTATTTTTAAGATTGATCGAGAAGTTAAACCTTGATGATTATTTTTGAGGATTAATTTATGGTAGATGAGAAATATAAATATTAATATATGAGTAGATGATATACACGCGTAAGGATCTGGTGACTTGGGCAGGATTGAGATGACACTGAAAACAGACTTGGGTGTCCATCTAGAGTTGTATTAGAAAGGGCTTAGCACTCAGTATGGTGTGCATTTGACGTGTATTTGAGGGATAAGAACAACTAGTATGAACAATTGTAGTAGGAACGGGAACTGACAGAGAGTATGGTACTAAAAAAATAGAGGTATCAAACTTAGATGCATTATTGAACCATGGTTATATTAGAGGTTCTTGGTATCAGATTTTGGTATTAATAGACATGTGTGTGCAATATGGATATATTCATGGATCTTGTGGATAAATGACTAGTTGATATGGGTACCAGTGTACCAGAAATAAGAATTTGTTAGTGAGTATGCTAGAGTTAAGTGTTTGTTAGAGATAGTAGATACTACAAGCAAAATGTTAGCATGTTCTTTCTTCCCTCCTAATGTTCCTTTTTCCGTCTTTCGATTGATTGATTTCCTTAGTGTTGTAGTTCATATGCATGATTTTCTTGTTAGAATATAACTAGTAGTACACCCTAACAGAGACTGGAATACCATGACAAAAGATACATGACCTATATATTTTTCTTAAATTGCATGGCTGTAGGAAGAGTTTTCTTAAACCATGATCATTAGGGTTTTGACCATAGCAAAGATCTATGACGAGGTTATGACTAACAAAAAGAGACAAGAGGATTAAATTTGTGGATGAGCATTAATTTAAATAAAGAATTAAGGGGTTGTTATAACGGAGTTGATGGATCATTGATTTTATGAAAATCGAGGTATGATTGAAATTCGAGGACAAACATTAACTTAAATGGAGAATTAAGAAATTCACAGAGCCAAAAATTTGAGGATTTATTAATTTTAAGGAGGTCTTGATATGATTAAATTGATTATTAAAAATTTGAGAAATTTGAGAGATTATCATTTTACTATTTGATTGCAAGATAGAAATTTTATATTTTATATTATGAATGTTGTGTTGAAGATTCTGGAAGTATCGCATCGTTGAGTATTTGATGAAAAAGAAAATTGGGGAAATAAATCGTTAATGGAATAGTGTCAAATTCAATTCTCGGGAGGAGGATTTATATTTGAATAAGCATCAATTGAATTTGGGTTAGAGGAGTAAGATGAATGATGGATTAGTGTTTAAAATTTAAATTTGGGATACAGATTTTTAAATGTTATAAATAGACACTAATTGGAATTCAATTGGAGGATTGGATATTAAAATCCTTGAGTAATTAGATACGAACTTAAATTTTTGGAGGAGATTATGATAAAAATTTGAATTTGATTTTAAAACTTGAAGATTTTCCGGAACATGATGATATAGAATTTTGAAAGGTTGTGAAATAACTATATGGAATTACTTCATGATTATTTGGTTGAAATTTAAAATTTTGATAGAAATAATATAATGTGTAAATACAATTATTGAGGATCTTAAATTTCGAGGACAAAATTTTTCTAAGGTGAGTAGACTTGTAACCTCCGATTTCCAAATTTCCGAAAATAATTAGATTTTTATTTTAAATACCAAGTTTATAAAATATTTTCTCCTTGAATTTTGTATTTGATTTTTAACAATGTTTGATTTTAGAAGGTAATTTAAAATCTTTTATAAAAAAAAAATCATTTTTCTAAATGTCGATTATTATGAAATAACTAGATAAATAATGATGTAAATATAATACTATAGCTTCGAATATTTTTGGCTTGAAATCATAAAATTATTTATTTGATAAAATTATTTAAAGGACTAGTTGTTTTCATAATAAATTTTTAAATCCATCATTTGATAGTAAATAAATAAATTACATATTTTCTAGGGTTTTAAAAATGAGTTTAATTAGTAGCTAATCGGAAGCCTCTTAAAAATTTTCTTAAATTATAATACTTTTCTATTAAATTTATAAGGCTACCGTCTCTCATTCACACCCTCATTTTTCCACATGAAAAACCCGTTTATTTATTATCTGGGCCATTCATTATTGGGCCAACCTGCACCCTTTATCCCGCACCCTCTCTCCCTATTTAAGTCCCTCATCACAACTCCCTAGAAACCCTAGCTAGCCCTCACAAATCCCCACAAAGCCAAAGCCACCACCATTTTTGTGTGCTCGTGTCTGTGTGTCCAGCATCACCGTGTCAGCCGTGATGGCCTCGGGTCCGACCCCGGGTGTCCTACCGTATCCATTCATTTTCTGTGTCCAGATTTACAATATTACAACCAGATTTCCGTGTCCGACACACCCGGACACCACCCCCACACCACAGTACATTCAAACCCCTGTGTCCAACACCCGGACACGTCCACAGTACAGCGAACCCGCCGTGTCCAGCCCCGGACACGACCCCGACACCTCCACAGACATCCAAACCCTAAACCTAACCTAGATCTACCGCCGGTGGCCACGCCTCACCGCGTCGAGCACCCCTCGTCGAGTCGACGACCGCCACGTCGACCTTGCGTCGCCCATCAGCCGCTGTCCTCACCGAAGCCGACGTCGTCGCCACGTCCTGTGCTGCTCTGGCTTGGATCCACCACCGCCGAGCTTCGACTGCAGCAGATCTCGACCGCCGCCGCAGCCGCCTCGAAGCCGCCGCCTCCTCGAACCAAGCGCCGCTTCCCCGAGCCGAACACCCGCCGCCACCGCAGACCCGCGTCGAGCCGAGCGACGATGCCGCTCTCGAAGATCCGCCGCCGCAGAGTTTTCGCTGCCGCCCTGAACGCCGTGCCCGCTTGACCCCGGCGGACGCCCCGCGCCGCGCCGACGGAAGGACCCCATCGTGAGCCTCCGCCCCTTTCTTCTTCTGTTCTGTGATTTAGGGTAGTTAATTTAATTAGGGATATTAATTAGTTTAATTAATTAATTAATTAGTTTAATTAATTAATAATTAGTATTAGTTATATAATTAGTTTATTAATTAAATTATATTAATTTAGTTTAGTTAATTGTAAATAAGTTTAGTTATAATTTATTAGTTAGTAATAGATTAATCAATTGATTAATTTATATTAGTATTAATTAACCAGTTAATTATTAATTAATCAGTTAGTTATTATATGAGTAGTTTAGTAATTTCATGTAATTTGTTAATAATAAACAATATAATTAGTTTTATTGTTTTAATGTATGAATTTAGTTATGTGTGAATTTAGTATGTATATATATAATGATTTTTGATTATGTAAAATATAATAATTTTTGGGGTTTATATTATTAATTAGAAATATAGTTTCAATAATAAAAATGAGATCAAAATATGTTCTTTGGGCTGGTAACCAAAATTACTAGAGATATAAATACATTGGCTTTTACATAAATTCTAGATTTTTTATAAATAAACTTTTAAGTGTAATTTTGTTCGAAAGGAAAGTTTAACAATTATTGTTCAAATAATTTCGAAATGATTTATATATGTAAATACGTATTATAGTATATGTAATTAATTTGGTATCTATGTATATATATTTTTAGTATATGTATATAATTATTTTGGTATATATATACTTATATATATATATATATATGTATATATGTATGTATATTTTTGGTATAATTATACATATATTTAATTGGTATAATTTCATGTAGTATATGTGTAATAAAACGTATTTTTAATATACGAATTAATTTGCATCTGTATATATATATATATAGTATAAATTTAATTTGGTAAATTAATATTAGTATGTTTAAGAATGATGGTGACAATATATATATATATATATATATATATATATATATATATATATATATATATATATATATATATATATATATATATATATATATATATATATATATATATATATGTATATTCTAAAAATGTACTTTGCACACATATAAATGTACGTATTTTAGTAAATATACAACTATAGTTAGTAATTTATATTGGTATATATTTTAGATATATACATATATTAGGCTAAATTCTTTTTTAGTAGGTATACATGTATTATTTATTTTAAGGTATATATTTTTACATATATCTACTATTGTAGTTGCTGGAAATTATAACATGGTTAATTGGTAAACCTACTAGGTGATCCTAGGTGACCAGTAGCATACCTAGAGAAGTCCCGAACTCAGTATTTTTAGACTGTGTTAGTGTAGCATCTGATGCAAATGTGGTTTGCTTGTGTTATGTTTATAGGACTGTTGGTTTACCCAGGGGATACTCTGGAACAGGACATCAATAATTGCCAGCTAAGGACCCAAGGCGAGTACATTCTCTGATTAGTTTCTAATTTATGATATCTCCTATGTTCACTGTATCTAGTGTAAATATCCAAGTTCTTGACACATTGGTTACACGGATTGGTATACACGGATCTCGTCATGAGATGTTATTCCTTATTCATGGTGTAGCTTGTACAAGACTTGTTTTTCTTGTTATCTTGTGCATGTACAGACACTGATTCCCGGGGAGATTTGCTACCTTCCTAGGGAATCCCGTGCCATAGCGTACCATGATTGGATCTACTATACCAGTCGAGGGTGGGGAGTATTTTAGTGTAGATATGTGATCATACCCAACTTATCATGCATCATAGCTCACCCCACATCTCACGTCGGGTGCGGCCTGACCATCTCTGTGCCTCATAGCTGTTACGTGTGATTAGCCTGACCTCTTCGTGCATCATAGCTAACCAACGGTTAGCCTGACCTTCATGAATCATAGCTAATCACATGTAACCAGCCTGATCAAGTTCCCAAGCCGATCACATGTTTAAGCTAGTACTCACACACTTAGTCATAGGATTCTTGCTCATTGACATATTGTTCTTTTCCTACATTTACTTACAGTATTTCCAGTATTTCTCTCATTGTACATTTCTCGTACCTATACATGCATCTGGTATGTTTCCATCTAGAACTGCTACATAGTTTATGTCATTTATATAGAACTGCTATTTAGAGATGTACTTTGCTCCTTCCTGACTGGAAAATATTTTTCCAGACTGTGACCTTAGTAGACTGGTTTCCGACACACTTGGGGAATTGGATGTTACTGATTGCAGGTATGATTATGTTGTCATTAGACTTGTGTTCTTTTATTTCTTCAAATTCCTATCGTACTGTAGTTGTGATTGAGTATGTTGTGAATATTTTTATAGTATTATCCGAGTCTCCTTATGGAGTTGGATACTAGCGTGAGATTGTTTAGATAGTACTCGACCTAGACAGCGTTCTACCGCCGATGCTGCGGCGTAGGCTGGACGTACCCACGCACTCGTGCCCCTAAACCGGGTGCGGGTCGTGACATACGGTAACTGTTGTTTCGTTGATGCTTTATGCTTTGAACTTAGGTTGTTTTGTTGATTGTGTTTGTGGTAGTAAACTTAGGTGATTTTTTATTGTAATTTTAATTGTTAGGACTTAGCTATAGGACGAATACTGGAAAATTTACTAGCATAGAATCTAGTCAGGATCGTATTTTAAGTTAACACAATAATCCTTATGAATTATTCAGTTCTTTTACTTTAGAATTCTGAGAATCATAATTCTTCTCAGATTCTCGATTTATTTATTTTACTTTCATCTTTGACTGAGGGTTTGCATGTCGTTTGACGACATAGTATTATTCACTAGTTTTGTAGAGTATTGAAGAACAGCTGGAGTGCAAGATTGAGATGCAACCATTGAAGACGATCGAATTGGAACCAGAATTATTCTCATTAATTGTTAATGGTACAAATGTAATATATTAGGTTATTGGTTGAATCTGGTAGAATAGTATATTTTTTTATTTGTAGTTTAGTATGTCCTGTAACCAACTTGCTATTTATTATATTATGCACCATGTGACCTGTTATAATCCTATCCTAGAACCTTACGGACAACAATCACAAATATGGGTACGGGTGTATTCATATGGTGCGTAGGCTGGGGATAATGTTATGTACCCGGCTCACTGTATTCTGAGAAACGGAACGTGACACGTCTTTTAGTGGTGGCCCATACATGTCTCGACACATTGAGAACCTATGATAGGATGCAGGTCTAGCTTTTGGGAAACCTATGTAGGTCCCGAAAGATAAAGAACCTAGGATATGATGTAAGTCAAGCGTTTGAGGAGACCTATATAGGTTAAATTCTAGAGTCTAAGATATGTTCTTGGGAGAAGTCTACAAAGAAACATAGAATAGAGAATACTCATAGGTTTATCCGTGTAAGACTATGTTTCATAGATCCTTAATGGATTTTCTATAGTAATCCTATATTTTAAGGAGTAATAGATATTCAGGAAATCAATGATAGTATAAGGATAGACATGACCAAAAAATTTAGGTTACCTAATTCAGAAAGCATTAGACAAGTACTCTCATTTGAATTGGTGAAGGATCTAGAAAATTCTTTAAGGGCCTCAAACTGAGTTTCCTTAGGAAATCCGGAGTTCAGATTTATTTAGAACTATTATATAGTTAGAAATCAAAAAGGGATAAGGGTTATGAAGACAATAGGCCAATGAGAATAAATAATTCTATTTAGATTGGGTATAATATATATTATCGAGGATATATATATATATATATATATATATATATATATATATATATATATATATATATATATATATATATATATATATATATATAATATAATATAATATAACTTGGAAGAACTATCGGGTAAGCTAGTACTAGCAATATCTTGCTTAGAGAATATGTATAACATTTATATTATATATGGTTATTTAAGGTATCATATCTCTCTCTCCCTCTCTCTCTTAATATTATTAGTTTTTAAGTCCTGAGTCATTCCCCTTTATATTGAAAATTTTAATATCTGATCATTTCACAAATCCGACATTCTTCAAAAACTTTTAATTTTCTAGTATCATTCAACATTCGTTGATTGAAAATCTAGAATGGTATTTTCAGTTTATCTATTCAATTCCATCTTTAGTAACAACCCAAATTTTGGGAATTTCCCTCCATCTAATATCCATATCTATTACTCACTCATTGCTTATTTAACTTCTTGTGAAGCAATATTTTGATTTAATTTTCTGTGATTAAATTTCTTGTGAATGAGTATTTGTTGTGTTAAAAACCTGAATTTTTTTAATTAAATCATAAAAAGCGAAGTTGTTGCAGCCATCCGGACATGCCATCCAGAATGGCGAGACACTATATTCTCGAAACATGATTCAGAAATTTAATAAGACCTCGGGGATTAAGACAATTTTCTGTAATAGATTTCAAAATTTGATTTTTAGATTTTGATTTCGTTTTACCTCAGTTGGGTTTAAAAAAAAATTATTGACCTGAATAATTTAAAACAATATTTAATACTTTTGATAGTATAAATATATATGAGTTTACCTTATGTTATAATATTACCAATTAGTATTAATACTATGATAAAGTAATGCTAATAATATTTAGAAAACTTGAAGACTTGAAATTTTTATTTTTATTTTTGAATATATTTTGGATTATTAAGAATACCAACCTGTAAGGCTACTTCACAATCGTAATTCCTACTCATTCTATGGATATCAATGGCGTGGTAGCAAAAGCTGCATCCATGAATCCTAATAGTGAAATAGTATCTTGATTGCAGCCATGTACACAGTGGCGTGGTTCAGGATTACTATATCACGTCAGAAAATATGGAGAGATAAATATGGATATAAAGGAAACTACATGGTTATGGATTGAAAGTACATTCTGATAATTTTATTAACGCTATAAAAGTTTAGATCGTTGAAAATTTACGTATTTCTGGATGTTTTTTATTTCATGAAGTTTTTAATTAATATAATTTTGAAGTAATTTTTCTAAAAAATATATTACAACTCCATCTCTGTAAGGTGGGTAGAATATCTTATTTTCAATATGTATTTTGAAAAGCTTATCTTTAAAATTTTAAATTTCGAGGACAGAATTTTTGTAAGGTGGGTAGAGTATAATAGTCCTATTTTATAATACTATTTTAAAAAAAAAGAAATAAATAAATTTCATATTTTATTTTTCATTTATTATTATAAATATTGTATTTTGGTAAAATTCTATAAGCGAAAATTAATTATTTTGAGTTTTATGAATGAGAATGGGTTTAAAAATAATTTTTATGTATATAGGTTTATGCAATTTTGGTTTGCAAATTTGAATTGATATTATGAAGGGGATAAGAGTGAATGAAAAGCCCTTCACCTAACCCTCGTTCACGAGTCAACCCAGCCTTCTATGTGCTGACTTCACCCTCTTCAATCTTTCTTCACCATACTCATACTTGTTCTCCTTTCATCTCCTTCAAATTCCAAGGAAACCCAACCGATCTCCTATATACTCCAGCATCATTACATTACCATCTCCTTCATCATCCTCTTCTTATTCTCCTTTCCTCTCCCTCCTCTTGCCATCATCTACTACTGTCATTGCCGACAGCACCCGCTGCCGCGTCGGACGCCCGTCGCCAGCGACCTCCTTCTCCGATCGCTGCTCCGCCGTACCCAGTTCGACGACCGTCGGCATCCAATGCCGCCGTCCGGTAACCCTGGCCGTAGCTTCCATCACCACCACCCACACTTCCATCTTTTACGTCCCTTTCCATTTTTCTATTTAAAAAGAAAAAGAAAAAGAAAAAGAAAAAGGAAGAAGATGAAGAAGAAATTGGAGAAGAAGTCTCAAAACCCTAAACCCCCAATTTTCAATTTTCATATACTCAAGGCAAGCCCTCCCTTCCTCTTTCAATTTTATTTCCAATTTAGGGTTAATTTTGGTTATAATGTTCGAAATAGAATATAAAATTTTAATTTTGAAATTTTATATGATTAATTCTGAAATTCGTGAATTCCTATATGTTAGTTGGTATGATACAGACACGAGATTAGAACACCAGTATGACATGATGATATGACTCAAGTTATGTCTTGATGGATTTAGTGTAATGCATATATTAAATATATGATATGATTATGTTAAACTTTATATATATATATTTGTCTAGACACATATAGACTTAATTACTATGAGATACTAGTCTGTAACTATTATGAGGAATGAAGATGCATAAATAATTCATGGAGTTGTTTTTCCATGGATAATATAGATATATTCACATGTTTAGCAATATACGATTTGGATGCTATGTTCAATTGGGATTTATGTTAACTAGATTATCAATTCATAATTGATGCATAGGTTATTATAAATACCAAATTAGGACATTAATTAGCTGTTTTCTGGAATTTTAAATTGGTCATTATGAGTTATTCTTAGGACTGATACAAGACAATTTTATGCCATAGTATACTAAGGTTTTGTTGGCAACCATAGACATTTTTTCTATAAATGATATCAGGATGTATTGATTATGTTAGACTTTAAATTGGTTCATTCTTAGAAGTCAGCATTTTCATCACATTATATCACCTTAAGATATGTTACGTGGATGATACAAAAAAGAAAGATCTTAGATTAACTCTAGATTGTTTTAGAATGATACAATTGGCCGTATCAATCAAAATGAGGATTATAACCTATGAATGTTCTCATAAAACAAAATTTAGCACTAAACGAGTTTGGAATGTGTTACTAACATTGTAAGTTTAGAAAAACTTAAACCTATTATTCGATAACTTTATATCTTAAGATTCCGAAAATTGTACCGGTTTGGATTTGTCAAATATTCCTATAGAAATTTAGTTAAGTTAATTTGCATTGTGAATAGAATATTATTATGTGACATTTAAAATGGTTGTATATTCATGATCTTTGATTTCTATTGAGCTTTTGGACTTGTGTAGTTAACCTGGATCAGTGCTATATTGCCAAAATAGCTATCCGCTAAGGTAAAACGTTGCATTGGTAAGAAAATCATGTTCATTACTTATATATATATATATATATATATATATATATATATATATATATATATATATATATATATATATATATATATATATATATATATATGGTATTGAGTTGTTCCACCGAAGGGGTCGGCGTACCCAGAAAATTCTAGGTTGCTCCGGGTCTTTATGTAAATTGTAAAATTTCTGGAGCCCGAATTAAAAGGAGACTCTGTCAAAATTTTTAAATTTTTTGGGAGTTAACTAAATTTTGATATGTGAAAATATTATCGATATTCCTAACCCTAAAATTTTAGAATGCTATATTATAACTTAGCGACGGACTTCCGACAACCTGAAAATATTTTAACTAGGGGACGATTAGCAAGAGTCCAGGATACGTAGGACACAGACACCGATCATGTAAGCAAAACCTAACTGAAGTTTTAGTATTTGTCTGCTCTGTATAAATTGAAGGAAAATGATATCTCCTGAAAATTGTATTTTGATACCTATGATTATCCCGAAATTTGGATGTAATTAATTTTGATACTTGCCTCTTGGATTATAAATAAAGTTAAGTCTTGTATCCTGATACTTTTTATGCATACTTGCATATTAATAGTTGATATGAGATACAGAGAAGAATTAATAAGATAAGATAATAGAATAAGAATTGTTTGTAGCTTTAGGTTAGAAAATATTGGGTGGGGGAGAACAACTTGAATACCACCTACAAAATTTTGCAATATAACAATAATAATAAAAATGCTCACTTACCTATACTTAATGTTGGGCATACCTATTTTGATTAAAGATTGGCTTGGTGAATTTGTGAATTTGTGACGTACCTATTTCGATTAAAAGATCGGTTAGGTGAGTTTATGAATTTGTGTTGGACGTACCTATTTTGATTAAATGATCGGTTAGGTGAATTTGTGTCGGACGTACCTTTTTCGATTAAAAAGATTGATTAGGTGAATTCATGAATTTGTTGGACATACTTATTTTTGTGAATTAATAATCACTCTGCCACAGCTTGATCCCTGGCCACATGATTATTGTCAGGAAACTAGTTAAAGTGGATATTCAAAGAGTTGTTATCCAAATTGTATCATCATTTAGGAAACTTATTTGTGATTATGATTGTGATTGATTGTTGATTTCTTATCTAGGGTGTTATGCTTGCTAGTCAGCTCGTACGTAAGCTGTTCTGGTGCCGTGATTCATTCCCTTGTCCTTGTTTAGTGTAGGGCTGTATTACTGTACTGATGACATGTTACGAAATTCAGTTGATGATGCAGATATTAGTAGATGCTGGATGTTACACGGTAGCTGCTGTTTCGTTGATGCTTTATGCTTTGAACTTAGGTTGTTTCGTTGATTGTGTTTGTGGTAGTAAACTTAGGTGATTTTTGATTGTAATTTTAATTGTTAGGACTTAGCTATAGTATGAACACTGGAAAATTCACTAGAATAGAATCTAGTCAGGATCGTATTTTAAGTTAACACAATAATCCTTATGAATTATTCAGTTCTTTTACTTTGGAATTCCGAGAATCATATTTCTTCTCAGATTCTCGATTTATTTTATTTTACTTCCGTCTTTGACTGAAGGCTTGCATGTCGTTTGACGACCTAGTATTGTTCACTAGTTTTGTAGCAATATTCCAAAGAAAGCTACTATCAAGTATTAAAGAACAATTGGAGTGCAAGATCGAGATGCAACCATTGTAGGCGATTGAATTGGAACCAGAATTTTTCTCATTAATTATTAAAGGTATAAATGTAATATATTGGGTTATTGGTTGAAATCAGGTAGAATAGTATATTTTTCTATTTATAGTTTAGAATGTTCTGCAACCAACTTGCTATTTATTATATTATGCACCATGTAACCTGTTATAATCCTATCCTCGAACCTTACGGGCGATAATCACAAATACGGGTACGGGTGTATTTGTATGGTGCGTAGCCTGGGAATAATGTTACATACTCAGCTTTCCGTATTCTGGAAAGCAGAATGTGACACCATGAGCGCTTCAATATAGGCCTTGACCCAGACAATGCTGGAGATCAAGGCAAATATAGTCTCACAACCAGCGAGCGTCTCTGGTCAAGCAAGCCTGGACCTCGGGACTAATGGGGATTCAAATGCAACCGCTCCACCCACTGGCGGTAATCATCCCCTGCCCAAAACATCTGCTCCTTCCGCAGTCGATGAAGCCCGAAAAGCAATGCGTGAGGTATGAGAACACCGGGCCCGCCTAGACTCAATGCCCGGATAGTCAGATCCTTCCGCAGTTGACGAGCTCAAAATTCGACAACCGTATCCCTTCGATTGGAGAGATGTACCGTACCCGCCCAAGTATAATCCCTTTAACTTAACTCCATTTGATGGAAATATATCTCCCCGTTAATTCATGAGTTACTTTAAGATGGCAACGGGGCGTCAGCCTCGTAACGAAGCCCTCATAACCAAGCTCTTTGTCGCAGCATTGTCTGGAGTAGCCTTTGATTGGTTCTGGAGTCTCCAAGACAACTATATTTTGTCGTTTGGTGATCTTAAATATCTTTTTCTTGCTCGGTTCTACGACAGAGAAAATGACATGACGATGTTCTCTCCAATGGACATCACGTAAGAAGAGAAAGTCTATTTGGGAGTACATTGAGCGGTACAGGCAAGCGGCGATGAAGTTACTCCCCGATAATCCTGAGTCTATGCTGATGGACACCTGCCAGAGAAATCTTCTTCCCATAGTCAGACTCTAGATGGGCGACTCTCTGTTTAAAGACTGGATGGCGTTTATCATAAATGTTGTCGGTGCTGAGAAGAAAGTGAAGGACGCCCTACTCTTGGGAATACAGATCCCTGTTGTTGATGATAGGGGAAAACATCCTTACCACCACAATAACAACAGCAAAATAATGCCTGGTATAGCAAGGGGAAGCAGGCCCTTGTCGCCAATATAACCAAGAAGCCCAAGCAAAATCCTACAAAGGCTCCAAAACTAAAGGAAACTTATTCTTTCGAAGATGATGATGTCATGGCAATTTTTAACATGCTAATGAAAGGAACCAAACTTCAGATCCCCGAAGTCAAGCGCCCTGATGAGGCAGTTGATGTGAATAATCCAAGTACTGCCACTACCACAGATACGTCCACCATGTAACATGGGATTGCTACACACTAAAGCGGTATATCCAACGTCTGCTAGACACCAAGGCCCTCACCTTGGACCTCGATGACAAAATAGTTGCTGCTAACATGATATATCTCTAGTTCGGTAACTTTCCAGTAGCGGAAGCCCAAGACGGGGTGATCCTGATCCCTAGGGCAACAATGGAGGTTGTCAATCTCCTGCCAACTCGTGACCAAACAGCCGGGCTGATACCTCTTTCCACATCACAGGGGGAGGTCATGTGGGTTCACCCAGATCTTGATCCAGACTTGATATAGCAGATAACACCTTCTGCCACCAAGTTTAAGGGCAAGAAGTCCACGTCCTACTACACGGTTTCTCTCCCTTCCAAAGAAGCTATAGCAGGAACAACAAGGTCAGGCCTAGCGTGCCAACGAGAATACGACATCCCTAACAATGGTGCACTCCCAATCACCATACCTATAACATCTGATCCGGGTCCATCCTAGCCTCCGGCAGCGGACAAGTCCAAACAGAAAGAAACTCGCTTTGATAAACTGCTGCGCAAAGATACAGCTCAAGGGCTGGAGAAGCCCTATAACTTCGATATCTTGGCACAGCTGGCCAATACTCCAGCGAAGTTGTTACTATTCGAGCTTCTCTAACTCTCCAAAGACACTCGGGTTGCTCTGAGTGAGGCATTACAGAATATCCATACCTACCTGGCACAGGTCAAGCCGCTAGCTGAGAATCCTGCCGCATGCCCCAACTGTAATAATGTGATGGAGGCAATACCCAATATCACGTTCTCGCAACAAGACATATTGCTAAAGAACAATCGGCATAATTGTCCTCTGTATTACACAGGGTACATTGGTGCCATCAAGGTGGACCAGATGCACATCGACCCGGTTCGTAAATTAGCATCATCCCGCGAAGTCTTCTTCAGACCTTGGGCATCCCGATGCATCACCTGGCAGCAACCAATACTGCCATCAGTGGCTTCAACGCAGGGAGGAGCTACCTTCTGGGCAAGATTCGCTTGAAATGTCAGATTGGCAATTTAAAACAGAAGTCACCTTCTATGTCATATACGTATCCTACAACGTCCTGTTGGGACGTCCGTAGATACACCAGTACATGATCGTACCGTCGACCCTACATTGTGCTTGAAGTACGTGGATGATCATGGCATCGTCAAGAAGAAATTTCTCGACGTTGATCCATTTAAAGGGGTTGAGGCATATTATCCTGACTCGATCCTCTACAAGCAAGTCCACCAAGATGAAGGTGGCAATGATGTTGACGATGAGGCAGAGACTAGGACAACATCGGACGAGCCCTTGAGAGTCCATCTCAAAGCACGTACCCCTGACACAGCCCCTCCCCTCATGATAAAACCGTACAAGAAAGCACCTGAACCTCTGGTCGTTCGCCTTCGTAGACCCAGTCGACCGCTGAAGGAGGATGCGAAACTTATTACGACTTCCAAAGCCGTCACTCGCACTGGGGGTAGATCTCGGGAAAGATAAACTGGAGGAGTACGTTGCTGCTCATGCTAATGTCCCTTCTCTTGATGATGTAATTCCTGAGGATAAGATACCTTATTTTATGAATAAAGGGCTATATTTGAACTACTCAGATGTTGCACATCTAAGAACATTGAGTACGGTCTAGGCCTGCACCTACATACAAAGGTGACTACCACCTATGCAGTGAACTGAATTCTCTCCAGTCAAAACTCCTACTTTATAGTCCAGCAAGGAAGAGGGGAGACAAACTCATTACCTTCGACAGAGTGGAAAGTCCCCAATCCTTCGTCCCAGAGGAACTGGAGCCAAAACTCGACACTGGCAAAATACCACTTCACCGGTACAACTTTTAAACCAAGCACCTTATTCAGAAGATGGGATACGATCTGAAAGACGCTAGGGACTTGATCTACGGCAAAGGCCGATGGCTGCCTCTGCGTCTGTATGCTCCTGCAGGCAAGTCCGAGGATTACTACCATAAGACCAAGCATGGCCTAGGGTACGTCACGCCTCCCACAACCCCCAAAGGCTCGGATAAAGAAGACGAGTTACACTCTCACTCTTCAGAATCTTATACTTGGGACTCCGATATCATTATCAAAAAGATGCTCAAATAAGCGTTGTCTGCCAACATGGTGTCAACTGACCCTGAGGAAGACGACGACGATCCACCTGAACTCTTTGAAGTAGAACCATGGGCCCAACGTTTAGACTTACAATAGGAGATGTGGTTCGAGCAACGAGAACCTCCCACTGAGGATAAAGTCGTACAAATCGATATGGGTGATAAATTCTCCACTAAACCTATCTTCGTCAGCAAAAGTCTCTCTGATGAGGATCAGGAATCCCTACTATAACTCGTTAGAGAGTACATCAATATTTTTGCCTGGAGTTATGAAGAAATGCCTGGATTGGACTCCCAAATCGCAGTCCACAAACTCAATATCTTGCCAAACGCTAAGCTAGTCAAGCAACAGCAACGACGGTTCTGGCCGGACATCATAAATGTCATCGAAGCTGAAGTCAACAAACTGATAGCTAGTAGCTTCATTCGCGAGGAACAACATCCGGATTGTGTAGACAATATCGTGCTTATCATAAAAAAGAATGAGAAGATTCGAATCTGCATTGAATTTTGTGATCTGAACGCGGAATGCCCTAAGGACGAGTTTTTCCTTCCGATCAAAGATATAATGATCGTCAATACTTGTGACTTCGAGCACATGTCCTTCATGGATGGATTCTCATGCTATAATCAAAATAAGATATTTTCTGATGATGAGAAGCATACATTATTTTGAATACCGATAGGAGTATACTGCTACACAGTCATGCCCTTTAGTCTGAAGAATGTAGGTTCTACATACCAGCGAGCTATGAGCACCATCTTCCGTGAACATCTATGCAAGACAGTAGATTGTTACGTTGATGACATCGCTGTCAAGAGTCTCTCTAAAGATGATCACCTCCGAGACTTGAAGACTGTGTTCGACCTGATGCGTGCGCACCAACTCAAGATGAATCCTACCAAATCCTTTCTGGGAGTCTCCAGCGATAAATTTTTGGGTTTTATCATAACTTTGAAGGGTATCCACGTAGACCTTGACAAGACTAAAGCAATAAATGAAATACACCCACCAAAGAACCTCAAAGAACTTCGTAGCCTTCAAGGAAGACTGGCATACATCAGGAGGTTCATATCAAACCTCTCTAGACGTTGTCATCAGTTCACTCAGCTCATGAAGAAGAGAGTCTCATTTGTCTGGAACGAAGAATGCCAGCGCACCTTCGATGACATCAAGAAGTATCTTATGAACCCCCCCAGTATTGGTGGCCCCAGTTATGGAAAGGCCTTTCTTGCTATATGTACGGGTAATGGATCACTCCATTAGAGCTCTACTATCCCAGAAAATTCATGCAAATCATGAATATGCCATCTACTATCTCAGCAGAATGATGGCCAACGTGGAGCACATATACAACCCCATTAAGAAGGAGTGCCTCACTCTGGTCTTCACCATTCAGAAGACCCAATATTACGTGTTAGGACAAACCATCCATGTGATCTCGCGAGTTAATCCTCTCAGGGTCCTTATGACTAAACCTGGAGTGCTCACTGTTGTCGTCGTACGACATATTATTTGTCCCACAAAAGGTTGTCAAAGGCCAAGCATTGACAGATTTTCTGGCAGCTCACCCGGTACCGAAAACTTTGAAGCTCTACGAGAAGATCCCAGACGAAGTAATGGACTCAAGCATGACGAAAAGTGCAGAAGCTATTTGGCGAATGTTCTTCGACGGTGCTTCAAGAACAAGGCCTAAAGGCTATATTGTCACTGGCATCAGGATAATACTAATTTTTTCATACGATATGGTCATCAACCCCGCTTACTCCCTCACAGAGCCATGCTCCAACAATGTGACAGAGTACAACACCCTCGTTATTGGGCTCCAACTCTCTAAACAAGTAGGAGTACACTACTTGGAGGCCTACGTCAATTTTAAGTTGATAGTCAGTCAGGTCCGGGGCGAGTATGAAGTCCAACATGAAGACTTGATTTTCTACCACCAACTCGCGCTCAAAATAATCTCCACATTCGAGGGGTTCTTCATAGAGAACGTCCCTCGACTGCAAAACATCGAGACTGATGCCTTGGGGCAGTCCTGATCAAAATCCATCAACTGATCACAGTGGTCAATCAAGATCTGGTCTGCCCGAAAAATAACCTTTGTATGTGTCTAAGCTATATACCGAAAGTAGACACCGACATCTAAGATTGGAGGCTTTTATTCATCAACTACGCCGAGAACCCAAAGGAAGCTACTTCCATAAGAGGACGTTCCCTCCGGTTCTATTACAATACGGCTACCAAAACGCTGTATTGTCGTTCCTACGACGGTCTTCTGTTACGATGTCTATCAAATGCAGAAGCGAAGAAGGCTCTCAACGAGACTCACGACGGGGTTTGCGGTGCCCATCATTCCGGACCCAAGCTACAGGACTGTCTCCGGAGAATGGCTTACTATTGGCCAATAATGGTAGCGGATGCTGTTGATTATGTGAGGAAGTGCCAAGTGTGCCAAATCCATGCAGACTTTATCCACCAACCCTCAGAATTTCTATACCCAACGGTAGCATCTTGACCGTTTATAGCATAGAGAATGGACATTATCGGGCCAATTAGTCCACCTTCTTCTAAGGGACATCAGTTCATCTTGGCTATCACCTACTACTTCTCCAAATAGTTGGAAGCTATTCCACACACTGAAGTAAAGACCTCAAATTTGATCAGCTTTGTCAAGCATCACATTATATACCGCTTGTCATGACCCGCACCCGGAATAGGGGTACGAGTATATGAACCACGCCCAGCCTACGTCGTAATAACGACATAGAATACTGTCTAGGTCAATAATATTATCTAAATATATCACACTATATATAAGGTACTTGTCATGTCATCTAACTCCAAATGGAGGAATAATATGATATATGATAATGAAATCATACTCAATCACAATATCAAACTATAGGAAGAAATGACACGATATGGAATAGAAGCAAAAGAAATACAAGAGTCATAGATACAAGTCCAAGTCTAACATCTAGTCACAACACAATAGTCCCTAAAATAATAATAGTACATGCCAAGTCTAAGAGTCAAATACAAAACAATAATAAAAACTAAGTCTCCTCTGTGGCTAGTGCTACGTCCTCTTGTACTAGAGGTATTATCTCTCCTGTTGGCTCACCATCTTATGTCCCGTAATATGTGGAATACATCTCCACTAACCAATCATCTGAAAAATATATCCAATCGGGATTGGAGCGAAGTATAAAACTCTGAAAGCAGTTCCAAATATATGGTAAAACATATATAACAAGTAATAGAAAAGAATATAAGATGAACGAGCAACAAGAAATAAAATAAACTATAGTAAACAGGTAATATACTAGAAAGGAAGAACAGGTAATATGGAATATCCGCAAGTAATGGAAATAGATAAACTAGTTAATGTGCTTTAGAGTACAAGTTCGTTATGTGATCGGGTTAGGTTGAACACAAATACAATATGGTAACTCGATTACACGTGTGATATGTAATCGATATGTACACGAATACACTAGCTTGATCACATAACCAACTCCTACTTTCCTATCCCTAACTAATACTCATGGATCCAATCATGACATATTACAAATACGAATATAAGCACACTGAACACGAGCAGTGTGTGAACACGCAGTACATGATAATCAATATATGATACACATGATAAAATATATGTGAAGGAGTACCCGCTGAACATGGTAGGTAAGCGCATTGAACACAAGCAGTGTGTGAACACGAAGTATACGATAATCAATACCCGATATACACGATAAAATATATGTGAAGGAGTACCCGCTGAACACGGTAGGGGGATAACATCCCATGACAGGATCTATTTATTACCAGTCCGTGTAGACACTATGTCAGAATCAAGTAAACAATTCTAGAGCATGTGATATATACACTATCATGATTGAAAACTAACAGAGAGATGTACTCGCCTTTGGTCTGGAGAAAAAGAGATTACTCGGTATCCGAGCTGGTGTCACACAATCCTATATAGGAAAATCAAGTCACTTGGGTGTAAGTAAATGATAAATAACTTAAAATAAGTCAAAATATGATTTTTCAGCCATTTCTAGGTCGCTCTAGCTAAACTAGGTCAAACTAGGTCATTGTCCCAATTTGGGTTCATAATTAGCATCTAAGTTGGTTTATAGAGCCATACTAGTTAAAACTAGGTGTTACTAGGTTATCTCTAGGTTTCTAGGTCATTTTGGTAGGTTTCTACCTTATTATACTTTAATATACACTATTACCTAGTATATATACTAATACCTTGGCCTATAGATAATTTCCTTGGTATCCTAATCAAATACCTTAGCCGTATCTCATATACCTTAACTATGGCCAAATACCTTGGTTATGGGTCAATGCCTTAGCTATGAGTTAATACATTGTCTTTGAGCCAATACCTTATTCCCGTGTCCTGGTATCTTATGCCGTATCATGATAACTACCCAATACCTTAGTATAACTCATAACTAAGTATCTTGAATACCTTAATATAAATAACTTAACTAACTAACACACAATGGAACATGGTACCACACACACACTTAATACCCAAATATCACAATACTAACCTTCACTCAACACACTACTTACTCCCTAATACCTATCAATATCTTGACACTCTAATACCCCTCACTCAACCTTGCTACTTGATATCTTGATAACTAGATACCATTTAACAATGCATACCCTCTAGAATATATTATCACTAAAGCACACTTGACACAAATACCAATACACTCAAATAACCCACTCTAACACACACTAATCCTACACATATACTAGGACACAATTGTGTATCACTAACTTATAACAGCTGCTGCTGCTGCTATAAGCTGCTGCTTATGTTGCTGTTACTACTGCTTATGTTGCTACAGCTGCTGCTTATGCTGCTGCTGGTGCTATAAGTTGCTGCTGTTACTGCTGCTTATGCTGCTGCTACTATAAGTTGCTGCTGTTATTGCTGCTTATGCTACTAATTATGCTGAAAAGCACTGAAAAGCTGTTGAATGTAACAATAGAGTTCCCCCCACTTGTATTCCACACACACACACACACACACACACACACACACACACACACACACACACACACACACACACACCAAGCACACTCTCCTCAACCCCAACTCAAACGCACACCAAAACACTACCAAGTATCCCCATGATACCTACATTAACACTTGATACCAATTGTCAAACATCTAACATGCACTAGTATCACACTACACCATGGTGCACCAAGATACTCTATCCTACTCCATCACCACCATAATACTAACCTCTAAAATATATGAAACCTTCTTAATATATAAATTATGATATATAAACATATATAATATCCAATTATTATGTAATTATAAGAAATTACACCTATTGGCTCAAAATCCCCAAATCTACCGACACATACAACGATGTATCGTGGTACGACCTACACGTATTCAATTATGGATATGTAGCTTGTCACGACCCACACCCGGTATAGGGACACGAGTACGTGGGTACGTCCAGCCTACGCCGTAGTATCGGCGGTAGAACGTTGTCTAGGTCCAATAACACTAATATAACTCACAACCTGTCAATGATATCAATCTCCATAAGGAGGACAATATACATCTCACAATATCTCATAATGTAAACTCAATCACAACAACTATAAGAGTATAAGGCACGATAGAAGATAAGAAGAATGACATAGTCAAACACCATGTCTCAAAATATAGATAAATCACAGTCTAGCTGTCCAACATAAAGTCTCCACAAGTCTCAACATAAACTAAGAATAAGTCTAAACATAAACTAAAATAAACCTCAAATAAGTCTCAGTGCATAAGATAAATACTGTCTAGATAACTGTAGGTAATGTCTCTTCTAAAGGAATAGTCTCCTCTAAAATCTCTGGTGTGTAGTCTGCATCTATACCCGATCCATAGTGTGTAGTACAGAACTCCTCAAGATCCTCTGGAAAAAATATCCAGTCAGGATTGGAATGAAGTACAAGCACTAACAGCAGTTCCACATATATTGACAAAAACTATAATACAGTGTAAATAAATACAAGACATATATGAATGCTGGCAATAAGAGATACTGGACATAATGAAGTACTGCAAGAAATGCTGGAATAAAGAAATACTGGAACATCCTCATCAATGTACATCTAGCAATGAAATAGAAATACAAGTGCATGCTAGAACAATGAACTAGAATATAAGTAAATGCTAGAATAATAACTAGAACATATAGATATGCTAGATCAATATACTAGAGATACATGTATATACTATCTAGATATGTATGTGAAACATCAGCATATCATATGATCGGCTTGGGACTGATCAGGCTTGCTATGTATGACTAGCTATGATTCATAGGTCAGGCTAACCATTTGAATAGCTATGATGCAAGCAATAGTCATGCTAATCATACAAAACAGGCTATGAGGCATGTAATGGTCAGGCTGCACCGACGTGAGGTGTGGGTGAGCTATGATTCATGTAGAGTTGGGTATGATCACATAATCTACTAATATTTCCCCGTTTCCCCAGCTAGCATGATGGATCCCAATCACAACTCCCCATGATAGGTCTCGATGATGCCAACTCGTGTAAATAACATTGTCAGAATCATGTACGCTATACAACTAGAATTATAGAGATAATTAACATAATAAAAACTGTTAGAGAATGTACTCGCCTGTGGTCCTTAGCTGGCAATACCAATGTCCTGGTTCCAAAGTATCGTCTGAATGATCCAATAGTCCTATAGACATATCATATAATATAATATTGTATCAAACATTATACTAACACACACAATCAAAACATAATGATCTCAGAGACTACGCTAGGGGTGTCACGTCTGTAGTTGCTGTGCATAACAAACAATCAATGATAGGGGTCTTGCCAGTACGTCGGTGTACATTTGGCAGTCTGCTATCATGCTACGTGGTCACAGGTCAATATAACTACGGGGTATCCGTGGTTACACTCGGGTCATCTAGTACATAGACATATAATACATATTATTAATCTTAGCATATAACATTAATACTCATTAGTTACAATATAATAGATATATGCATATATACTTAATAGAATTTATACTTTATATATATATTAAACATATATTAATGCATGTACCATATATATATACCAATTAGGTTCATATACGTTATGGATATATTTATGTACTTATATATCAATATACACATAATAACCATATACGTATACTAATACTAATACGTACATACACACCAATTATATATCTATATACCAACAATACGCGTATACTATCCTATACGTATACATACAATCATAAAATATGCGTATGAGCGTACGTGTACATGCACGCAAGAGGGAACTCGAACCTGGGTATGTGGGACGAGACATACGCGTCGAGGTCGTCGCGAAGGGGTGCACAACGGCTCGGTACAGCAAAGTCGGGCGGGTCTTCACAGCAGTTCACCGTCTCCGACGTACCTCGGTGCATTACACGGTTGCTGTCGGCTGCTCGTGGTATGGAGGAGGAGGAGATGGGTGTAGGCGAGCAGGATGAGGAGATAGACGGCTTCACGGCGGGTTGGATCGTGGTGAGTCCGGCGGGGTCAGGTGTGGGTGTACGTGGAAGAGAACGGCGTTGCGGCGAGTTCAACAGCGGGTCATCGTCGGCTCTGTCGAGAACAGTGGGATGGTCGGGCTTCAGCAGCGAGTCGTCGTCGGCTCTGTCGAGGGCAGCGGGATGGTCGGGCTTCAGCAGCGAGTCGTTGACGGGAAGGCGGGTCTCCGGTCGAGGGGGTTCGGTACTCCGGCGGCTTCTGGGGGATGACCGCGGTGGAAGGATGGTCGGGAACAGGAATGGTGAACAGGAACAAAATAGGGTCGACTGCTTTTGTGGTTTAGGAATAGGAAAAAAAGAAAAGAAAAGTAACACTATTTATATATAGGTATAGAGTTTGGGTTGACCTAGAATTAGGTTTGGTCAAAACCCTCTTAGGATTGGGCTTGCCATGGATATTTTCAAGGCTAGGATTCAAATGAATTCAAATTAAATTGCTAGGATTTCATTGGTTCAAGGTTTTGAAGGCCATAGTTCAAGGAGGTTAATGTTGAATTACACACTCCTGAAAATTATGGAAAAATATACATAATGGAGAAATGGGTTTATTCACGTGTCGTGTCCAACGGGATGGATACCTTAATGCACTTTTGCACAAAAGTGCCCAACAATTGGAAAATTGTACAAAGTTAGATTTATGGTTTAATTAAATTAAAAGCAAATGATTTTCTAAAATTAATTAGAAGTACAAGGGACTGAAATTAAGTGGGATACAAGTTTTATGAATGAAGTAGACTAGGAATAGAATATTATCCTAATTTGGGTTGCTCAAAATGGGTCGAGATTGTGCCTCCAATTTCGATTGGAACGCATAAGGATACAAAGTTGGATTTATATAGAATTAATACAATTGGTTTACGATGAATGTTGTGTGACTAAAATGACACACAACAAGACATGGTTATGAGTCACACAAAGATCAAAATAACAGTCTGGCACGTCTAGGACAAGGGTGTGAAATCTGTTGGAAGTTAGTGGCTAGTGTAGTGCTCTAATTATTGAAGCTACGGTAAAGTGCAACAATCAAATTAAATTACAGTAATTTAAATATAATTAATTATTATGCAATCATTTACACATTAATTATGAAAAGACAAAAATACCCCTAATCTGAAATGTAGGGGTGACAAGTCTACCCTCCTTAAAAGAATTTTGTCCTCAAAATTAAAAATAAACTAGCACAAGAACAAACAATCAAACAATGAATTATACCTCAAGTCTCGAAGAGATACAGATACTGCTCGCGCATTTCGTCCTCGCTTTCCCAGGTTGACTCGCTTGAAGAGTGATGTCGCCATGCAACACGAACCAAAAAAATAGTCTGGTTTCGCAATACCTCTCTCTACGATCCAAGATCTCCATGGGCTGTTCGGGATAGCTGAGCGTCGGTCCAACCTCGATCTCTGAGTGATCTAGTACATGACTAGAGTCTGCTATGTACCATCTCAGTTGCGACATGTGGAACACGTCATGCACTCCATCTAGAGCAGGCGGCAAGTCCAGTCTATAGGCCACTGCACCGACCCTTGCAAGAATATTGAAGGGCTCGGTGTAACGTGGACTAAGCTTTCTGTCTCTACCAAAATAAATTGTGCCCCGTGTCAGAGAAATCCGTAGGAACACCAAATCGCCAACCTTGAACAAACAATCTTAACACGCAATCTAAAATCAAAACAATCACAACTAATAAAACAAAACTTATACTTGAAACTCTAGGGGTCTACGGTGGCTATCGGCCCAATGCCTCTGTCTGTCTTACGCCACTCGCAGTCTGTCTCTGATAAGTTTTACCTTTTCTGCTGCATCCACGATCATTTCTGGTCCTAACAAAGCTCTCTCTCCAACATCATCCCAAGATAACGGTGTATGATATCTTCGTCCATATAAAGCCTCAAAATGGTGACATCTCAATGCTGGCCTGGTAGCTGTTGTTGTAAGCAAACTCTACTAGGTGTAGATGATCCTCCCAAGAACCTTCGAGATCCAAAACGTAAGTGCGTAGCATATCTTCAAGAGTCTGAATAGTCCTTTCAGACTGCCCATCTGTCTGGGGGTGATACGCGGTACTGAACTTGAGCTGAGCGCCCAAGCTAGCCTGCAGACTCCCCCAGAAATAGAAAGTAAAATAACTATCCCGATCTGAGACGATACTCACAGGAACTCCATGTAATCTGACAATCTGCTGTACGTACATCTCTGCTAACTTCTCTGTCGATGTACCCACTTTAAAAGGTAAAAAGTGGGCTAATTTGGTCAACCTATCTACGATGACCCAAATTACGTCCTTTCCTCCAGGAGAACGTGGAAGCCCTGAAACAAAGTCCATAGTCACGTGCTCCCACTTCCATTCTGGAATGGGTAAAGGTTGAAGCAATCCTCCTGGCCTCTGTCGATCTGCTTTTACCTGCTGGCACACTAAACGTCTGGATACAAAGCGTGCTACCTCGCGCTTCATACCATACCACCATACGTGCTCCCTCAAATCTCGATACATCTTGTTGGCTCCGGGATGTATCGAGTACTGAGAGCGATGTGCCTCATGCAAAACCTCTTCGTGCAGCTCTCCACTTGGCACACACATCCTCGTGCCATGCTGTAAGGATCCATCATCCGCAATAGTGAAGTCGTCTGTCAATCCTGTCCGAACTTGTGCCCTGATACTCCTCAGAGTCTCATCATCATACTGTGCAGCTCTAATTCTATCCATCAGCTCTGATTGTATCTGCAATCCCCACATCTGAATCTCAACACCTGGAACTAGTACTTCAATTCCCAAGTTCTCAATATCAGCTAATAAATGCCTATCTGTTGTCAAGTACATAGCCATCGGATACCTGCTCAAGGCATCGGCTACTACGTTGGCCTTTCCTGGGTAGTACTGTAATGAGATATCAAAGTCTTTTATCAACTCTAACCACCTTCTCTGCCTCATATTCAGCCCCTTCTGTGTAAACACGTACTTTAAGCTCTTGTGGTCCGTGAAGATCTCCACACGCTCTCCGTACAGATAGTGTTTCCACAGCTTTAGGGCGAAGATAACTGCTGTTAACTCCAGATCGTGAGTGGGGTAGTTCTTTTCATGAGGGCGTAATTGTCTTGAAGCATAGGAAATTACTTTCCCGTGTTGTTGAAGAACGCATCCCAAACCTTTACCTGAAGTATCACTGTAGATAGTAAATCACCTGTCCCAGATGGCAACGTCAAAACTGGAGCTGTCGTCCATATTTTCTTCAGCTCATCAAATGCGGCCTGACATTCCTCTGTCCAGACAAAATCCATATCTTTCTTGGTCAGCCTAGTCATCGGCTCTGCAATCTTGGAGAAGTCTTGTACAAACCTCCTGTAGTATCCTGCTAGTCCGAGAAAGCTCCTGATTTCAGCTACCGTACTAGGGGTAGCCCATGACTCCACTACTTCGATCTTTTTTGGGTTAACTGAAATTTCGTCACCCATCACCATATGTCCAAGGAATTCAACCTTGTCAAGGAAGAACTCATACTTTATAAGCTTTTCGTACAACTCTTCCTTCCTGAGAGTCTCCAAGACTATCCTCAAGTGCTCTTCGTGCTCTTCTGGGGTTCCGAATATATTAGAATATCGTCAATGAACACCACTACGAACTTGTCAAGGTACTAATGGAATACCTTGTTCATCAAGTTCATGAATACTGCTGGTGCATTGGTTAAACCAAACGACATTACCGTGAATTCAAACTGGCCATATCTGGTCCAAAATGCTGTCTTTGTTATGTCTTCACTCTTCACCTTCACTTGGTGATAGCCTGACCTCAAGTCTATCTTCGAAAATACCTTCGCTCCGCTCAACTGATCGAAAAGATCATCTATCCTCGGCAGCAGGTATTTGTTCTTGATAGTGAGGTTGTTCAGAGCTCTATAATCGATACACATGCGTACCGTGCCATCCTTCTTCGGTACGAATAATACCGGTGCTCCCCATGGCGATGAACTGGCTCTAATGAAACCTGTTCTGCAGCTCCCCAACTTGCTTCTTTAGTTCTACCAACTCGTTGTTGTTAACTCTATAGACATGTTATGAAATCGGCTCCGTCCTAGGAACCAAGTCTATAGAAAATTCAACATCTTTGTCTGGCGACAAACCTGGCAACTCTTCTGGAAATACATCTAGGAACTCTGCTATCAGTGGATATGGTAACTCATTTTCTTCCATCATGGCTCCGTAAAAAGTGCCTCTGCTCCGCTTCTCTGCTCCTCTGGCGATCTCGAACTCTGGATCTCCTAGTGGTCGAAATACTACCCCACCTCCGTGACAATCTATGGAAGCATGGTGTCTACTCAGCCAGTCCATTTTGAGTACAATATTGTATCCCGGAAGTGGCATGACGAGTAAACTCACGCTCAACTCTCAGCCTTCCAATGACACTCTCCGATCCTTGCAATAATCACGGACTAGGATAATGCCTCCTCCAGTCATGATCTTGCAAGTCCTATCTAATGGTTCTGTTTCTAATTGATGCTTAAGGGCATAAGATACAGATACGAAACTATGGGAAGCACCAGAATCAAATAATGCAAGTACTGGAATAGAATCGAGAGAAACTGAACCTGAAATCACGTCTCTAGCTGGCTCAACCTCCTCAGTAGTCATGACGTAAGCTCGTCCCTGTGGTGCTCCTCTTTGCTGCTGCTGGTGCTGATCAAACCTCTGCTGCTGTGGTGGAAGTGGAGGTCCTCTCTGCTGGCCTCCTGGTATAGTAGGTGCTTTGGCTGGTCCTCTCTGAGCGGCTCCTCCTCCCTGGTGAGTCTGAATAGCTGGGCAGTCCCTAAGATGATGTGCTGACGATCCACATGACAAACAAGTACCCAACCTCTTTCTGCAGTTGTCCCTATTATGTCCAATTTTTTCGTAATATGCGCACTGGGCAACGGGCTGGTTTTGTCTCTGTGGCTGTTGATGCTGGATGTGTCCTCGAACTGGTGCCTGTTGCTGGTGTTGCTGCTGGTACGACCTCTGTTGTTGTTATTGTTGAAAGTGTGGGCACTTGGACTATCCTATGTTACTACTTGCCCCTCCAGAAGTGTCGAGTCCTCTCTTGGGCCTGAGGTCCAAGTCATCTTCAGTAATCTGGGCATCCATCAGAATACCCTCAAATATAGCAGTGCGTCGTCCCGAAGTACGAGACTTGATCTCTCTATTCAATCCCTTCCTGAATTTTCGTGATGTCTCCTGGATCTCGAATCATCGATAGCGTGAATCGACTCAATCGACAAAACTCTACGACGTATTCGTCGACTGACATACTTCCTTGGACTAAGTTATGGAATTGACTTTCCAATGCTCCCAAAGCCACGTTAGGAAAGAACTTCTCCTTAAAGAGTTCTTTGAAGTAATCCCAAGTAAGTCCTTCGACAGCGAGTGTCGGCTCTGTACGATACCACGTCAGCGCGATATCAAACATCTGACTGCCAGCGTCCTCGATCTAAAGAATCTTCGGAATCTGTGCTAAGCGTAAGTTCTTCTCTATGTCCTCTAACCAATTGTCAGCATAGAGTATTCCTTCTGTGCCTTTGAACTCTCGAGGTATCATCCTCTTAAAGTCCACTATGGTACCTGGCCTCTGGTGCTGCTGGCCAGGATGCTGCTGGCGTTGTACTACTCTCTCCACAGCCTAGAGAGCCACCTGATGAGCATTCTTTATGCTCTCTCTCTCATTAGCTCTGTCTGCGCCTGGTGTGCCTCTGTTTGCACCCTCTGAGCCTCAGCTTGAACACGCTGAGCTTCTGCTGTTACTCTCTGGGCCTCTAATATGCCCTGGATCAATGCAAACATCTGTGCCCCGTCAGTGGGCACTCCTCCGGGAATCGATGTCGGTGGTGGTGGAAGGTTGTCCGTCATAGCTGGGGCAATCCTCTGAACTGGTGGAGTAGGAATCCCGTTAGCTGCAGATACTCCCACATGAACAGGAGATGTAGGAGGAACTCCAGATGTCTGTTCGTCAGGTCGAGAGGTGGCAGGCCCCTCTAAAGTTGATGCTCCCGCTCTCATAGATCTAGTCTGCGACAGCATCCTGAAGACAGACCAAAAGAATCAATTAAGGTGATAGATACGATATCATCAAGAAAGGATAGTAAAATTCTAAAGGAAGCAATTATTCAGAATAACATTGTAAAGATCAAAATTTTTCTAGTGTGATTGAGCATACTCTCATCCTAAATCTTATTTCTTATATCCTATCGTAGGCTCGCAGAAGTACAACTAAGTTGTCGCACTACCACGACATCGCACGACTTGCAAAACTAGACCTGCTTGGGCCACCACTAAAAATGTGTCACGACCCGCACCCGATCTAGGGGCACGAGCACGTCGGTACGTCCAGCCTACGTCGTAGTATCGACGGTAGAATATTGTCTAGGTCCAATAACACTAATATAAGTCACAACCTATCAATAATATCAATCTCTATAAGAAGGACAATATATATCTCACAATATCTCATAATGTAAACTCAATCACAACAACTATAAGAGTATAAAGCACGATAGAAGATAAGAAGAATGACATAGTCAAACACCATATCTCAAAATATAGATAAATAACAGTCTAGATGTCCAACATAAAGTCTCCACAAGTCTCAACATAAACTAAGAATAAGTCTAAACATAAAATGAAATAAACCTCAAATAAGTCTCAGTGCATAAGATAAATACTGTCTAGATAACTACAGGTAATGTCTCTTCTAAAGAAATAGTCTCCTCTAAAATCTCTGGTGTGTAGTCTGCATCTATACCCGGTCCATAGTGTGTAGTACAGAAATCCTCAAGATCCTCTGAAAAAAATATCTAGTCAGGATTGGAACGAAGTACAAGCACTAACAACAGTTCCATATATATTGACAAAAACTATAATACAGTGTAAAGAAATACAAGACAGATATGAATACTGCAATAAGAGATACTGGACATAATGAAGTACTGTAAGAAATGCTGGAATAAAGAAATACTAGAACATCCTTATCAATGTACATCTAGCAATGAAATAGAAATACAAGTGCATGCTAGAACAATGAACTAGAACATAAGTAAATGCTAGAACCATAACTAGAATATGTAGAGATGCTAGATCAATATACTAGAGATACATATATAGACTATCTGGCTATGTGTACGAAATATCAGCATATCATGTGATCGGCTTGGGACTGACCAGGCTTGATATGTATGACTAGCTATGATTCATGTAAGGTCAAGCTAACCATCCGGATAGCTATGATGCAAGCAATAGTCAGGCTAATCATACATAACAAGCTATGAGGCATGTAATAGTCAGGTTGCACCGACGTGAGGTGTGGGTGAGCTATGATTCATGTAGAGTTGGGTATGATCACATAATCTACTAATATTTCCATGTTTCTCCAGCTAGCACGATGGATCCCAATCATGACTCCCCATGACAGGTCTCGATGATGCCAACTCGTGTAAACAACAGTGTCAGAATCATGTACGCTATACAACTAGAATTATAGAGATAATCAATATAATAAAAACTATCAGAGAATGTACTCGCCTGTGGTCCTTAGCTGGCAATACCAATGTCCTGGTTCCAAAGTATCGTCTGAATGATCCAACAGTCCTATAGACATATCATATAATACAATATTGTATCAGACATTACACTAACACACACAATCAAAACACAATGATCTCAGAGACTATGCTAGGGGTGTCACGTCTGTAGTTGCTGTGCATAACAGACAGTCAATGATACGGGTCTTGCCAGTACGTCAGTGTACATTTGGCAGTCTGCTATCATGCTACGTGGTCACAGGTCAATGTAACTACGGGGTATCCGTGGTTACACTCGGGTCATCTAGTACATAGACATATAATATATATTATTAATCTTAGCATATAACATTAATACTCATTAGTTACAATATAATAGATATATGCATATATACTTAATAGAATTTATACTTTATATATATATTAAACATATATTAATGCATGTACCATACATATATACCAATTAGGTTCATATACGTTATGGGTATATTTATGTACATATATATCAATATACACATAATAACCATATACGTATACTAATACTAATACGTACATACACACCAATTATATATCTATATACCAACAATACGCATATACTATCCTAACGTATGCACACAATCATAAAATACGCGTATGTTTGTACGTGTACATGCACGCAAGAGGGAACTTGAACCTGGGTACGTGGGACGAGACATGCGCATCGAGGTCGTCGCGAAGGGGTGCACAACGGCTCGATGCAGCGAAGTTGGGCGGGTCTTCACAGCAGTTCACGGTCTCCGACGTACCTCGGTGCATTGTACGGTTGTTGTCGGCTGCTCGTGGTATGGAGGAGGAGGAGATGGGTGTAGGCGAGCGGGATGAGGAGATAGACGGCTTTACGGTGGGTTGGATCGTGGCGAGTCAGGCGGGGTCAGGTGTGGTTGTACGTGGAAGAGAACGATGTTACGGCGAGTTCAACAACGGGTCGTCATCGGCTTTGTCGAGAGTAGCAGGATGGTCGGGCTTCAGCAGCGACTCGTCGTCGGCTCTATCGAGAGCAGCGGGATGGTCGGGCTTCAGCAGCGAGTCGTCGATGGGGAGGCGGGTCTCCGGTCGAGGGGGTTCGGTACTCCGACGACTTCTGGGGGATGACCGCGGTGGAAGGATGGTTAGGGAACAGGGATGGTGAACAGGAACAAAATAGGGTCGGCTGCTTTCGTGGTTTAGGAATAGGAAAAAAAGAAAAGTAAATTAATACTATTTATATATAGGTATAGAGTTTGGGTTGACCTAGAATTAGGCTTGGTCAAAACCCTCTTGGGATTGGGCTTGCCATGGATATTTTCAAGGCTAGGATTCAAATAAATTCAAATAAAATTGCTAGGATTTCATTGGTTCAAGGTTTTGAAGGCCATGGTTCAAGGAGGTTGATGTTGACTATGTTTCTCCTCTTTATGAGGCTTGTTACCAGCTGAGAGCGTGCGGTGTCAATGATAGGATTTGGATTAATTGACATTTCTGTCTTCGGTTTTTTCGTATGGTTGAAGAGCGCCCGATCCTGCTCCTCCCTTGCTATATATCAGTATAGATTCTTTTCCATATACTGAGGTTTGCATTGTGAAGGGATGATCTAGAATGTGTTGCTGCCTGCTGCTGGCTTCACTCGTGTCAGTAGCAAAAATAGCACAAAGGGGTGCCTCTAATGGAAAAGGTTTGTATTAGCGAAACTTCATGGAAATCCTTAGAAATGGATTTCTATCATATATACTCATGACCTTGAATACTAACGAAGAACCCTTAAAAATGGATTTCTATCATATGTACTCATGATCATGAATATTAATCAATAAACTCTCTCATTTTCTAGAATTTCTTTTTTTATTTTTCCTATTACATGTTGTGGACTTTGGGTATTATTCTAGAGGTAATATGGACATAGTACAACATCGTAGTTATCTAGGATATCCCACTTGGGAATCTGTGGTGGACCTATTACTTCTTGCGCATTTTGGGTGCAAGTAATAGATTCGAGACAAGCCCTACCATAGGTGATATGGACGTGGCATATTTTGTGGACTTAACACTGAGTGCGTACTTAGAGTTAAGTATGGGTGATAAGCTTAGATGACGACCGATATCAGAGTTATTGTGGATATGATAATCAATATTCATACAGAAAGGTTTGCTCAGAGGTAATATGGACATGGAAAACCCAACTATGGAGAACGGTTAGGACAATAGTTCAAATGTGATGTGAAAGTGAACTAATGCCTAAAGGAACTGATTATGAGTGGTCTACCTGAGAGTATGGATAGCCCTGAAGATGGCTCCGCTGGGGAAATTTTGAGGACCCACTGTCTATTGCGTATTCAGGATTCCTGATTACAGACAATATCTTTTATCAAGTTTTTATGGAAAAGAAGTGCATATTATGCCTACACACTTGATGGGGATGAAAAACAGAGAATGTACACTGTACATCTTGGTTGTCCAGCTGATAATAAATGGAGTACAAGTATAGTTTAGACATAGTATTTTTTTGAGGAACTTGTCATTGATAGGCATCATAAGCAAGTCGTCATTGGGTTTTGCGAGCCGATAGGCGCCGTTGGAGAACATGGACTCCATGATGAACGGGCCCTTCTATTTAGGTTGGAATTTATCGGCCATCTTGTGGGTCATAACCATCGGTCATCTTACTGTCAAGACGAGGTCACCTACTTGGTAAGTTCTCTTCTTGACCTATTTGTTGAAGGCTCTTGAGAGGCACGCATGGTATAGCTCAATACGTTGTTGATCTAAGAGACGTTTCTCATCGAACGCTTCTAACTCTTGTAGCCGTCGGTGGTAATTGTCGTCAACGGTCCATCGGATGGAAAGATCTACTCGGTGCGACAAAATTTGGATCTCGAGTGGGAGGACCGCTTCGCTTTCGTAAACCAAGAAGAATTGCGTACTTCCAGTAGGTGTCCAGACCGTGGTACGATAGGCCAGAGACATTCACCCAGCTTCTCATTCCAGTCGTACTTATTAGATGACATGAACTTCTTGAGAAGTTTGATGATTAATTTGTTGAATGCTTCAGCCAAACCATTTATTGCTAGATTGTTACAAAACTGGTAGAAAACATGACTTACAAACTGTAGACCATTGTCGTGGATGATCCTCCATGGAAAGCCAAAACAGTGTCACCCTCACATTTCCAGATGGGGGTATTTTAGTCATTTTGCATATATCTATTTTTTTATTAATTAATATTTATTTATATTGTGTTATTAATTAATATTGTGCTTGTATTATTTATTTATAATTAGTGGGCTAGCATATTATTTAGACTTGACACTAGTGAACCAAATTAGACTTGTCATGACAACAATTGAGCCCAACACGGACTAGGCCCAAGTTAGACTCATCCCTTAGTTAATTAGAAGGATTAAGACTAATTTTCATTAGTTTAGAGACTTCCCATTATAGTCCTACTTAATATATTCATCATAATTAACCATTAGGGGTAAATTATACATTGGAAATTACTTGGGACAGGAAAAACTAGGGGGCGGCCACTTATAGGCCTTCTCTCTCTCTCTCTCTCTCCCCTTCATTTGTGCACACATTTCTAGATCCTCAAATTTCTAGATCCCTAATTTACTTCATTATTTCATCAATCCCTCTCAATTTATTCACATTCTCTCTCATTCTCATCAGTCAAGGAGCATTGGAGTTTGGATTTGCAATGAGCACTTAGAGGAGGAGCCTTGGCAAGAAAATCGTGTCTGGATCGTGTTCGTGGGAATAATTCATTAAAAATCTATCTCCCAATAGTTATAATTCTGATTTTACCTTCATTGTAGGTTCTAAATCATACATTTGGCCATTAGGAACCCTCCCATGGCATAGGTCTACCTATAGAAACAAGTTCTAGGATAATTGAATGTGTATTATAATTTATACGTAGTATTTTGTGTCTGTTTTGGGGAGAATTACGAGATTGACACATCAAGTGTGTGTCATGACTCTAATTTAGTTATATGAGACTTAGATCGGGGTTGGGATACTAGCTACGTATCCACAATTGGATACGTGTAGACCGTATCATGATATATCGTGGTATGTGTCGGTAGATTTGGAGATTTTGAGCCAATAGGTATAATTTCTTAAAATTAGATATTATATATGTTTATATGTCATAATTTATATCTTAAGAGGATTTTATGTGTTTTAGAGGTTAGTATCATGGTGGTATTAGAGTAGGATAGAGTATCTTGGTGCACCATGGTGTAGTGTGATACTGGTGCATGTTAGGTGTTTGACAATTGGTATCAAGTGTTAATGTGGGTATCGTGAGGATATTTGGTAGTGTTTTGGTGTGTGTTGGTATTGGGGTTGATAAGAGTGTACTTGGTGTAGTTTTAGGGAGTATGTGTATGTGTAGAATACAAGTGGGGGAAACTCTTTTGCTACATTCAGCAGTTTTTCAGTTCTTTTCAGCTGCTTTTCAGAATAAGCAGCAGTAATAGCAGCATAAGCAACAGCTTATAGTAACAACAGCATAAGCAACAGGAAAAGCATCATAAACAGCAGCTTATAGCAGCAACAACATAAGCATAAGCAGCAATATAAGCAGCAGCAGCTGTTAGAAGTTAGTGATGCACAATTGTGTCCTAGTGTATGTGTAGGAATAGTGTGTGTTAGAGTGGGGTATTTGAGTGTGTTAGTATTTATGTCAAGTGTGCTTTAGTGAGAATGTATTCTAGAGGGTATGCATAGTTAAGTGGTATCTTGATATCAAGATATCAAGTACCAAGGTTGAGTGAGGGGTATTAGAGTGTCAAGATATTGATAGGTGTTAGGGAGTAAGTAGTATGTTGAGTGAAGGTTAGTGTTGTGATATTTGGGTATTAAGTGTGTGTATGGTACCATATTCCATTGTGTGTGTTAGTTAAGTTATTTATATTAAGGTATTCAAAATACTTAGTTATGAGTTATACTAAGGTATCAGGTAGTTATCACGATACGGTATAAGATACTAGGATACAGGGATAAGGTATTGGCTCAAAGCAAAGGTATTAACTCATAGCTAAGGCATTGACCCCTAACCAAGGTATTTGGCCATAGTTAAGGTATATGAGATTCAACTAAGGTAATTGATTAGGATACTATGGAAATTATCTATAGGCCAAGGTATTAGTAAGTATAGGTAACAGTGTATATTATAGTATAATAAGGTAGAAACCTACCAGAATGACCTAGAAACCTAGAGATAACCTAGTAACACCCAGTTTTAACTAGTATGGCTTTATAAACCAACTTAGAAGCTAGTTATGAACCCAAATTGGGGTAATGACCTAGTTTGACATAGTTTAGCTAGAGCGACCTAGAAATGGCCTAGAAATTATATTTTGACTCATTTTAACTTATTTATCATTTTCTTACACCCAAGTGACTTGATTTTCCTATATAGGATTGTGTGACACCAGCTCGGACACCGAGTTATCTCTTTTGCTCCAGAACAGAGGCGAGTATATCTCTCTGTTAGTTTTCAGTCATGATAGTATATATATCACATGTTATAGAACTGTTTACTTGATTCCAACACAGTGGCTACACGGACTGGTAATAAATGGATTATGTCATGGGATGTTATTCCTTACTATATTCAGCGGATACTCCTTCACATTTATTTTATCATGTGTATCGGATATTGATTATCGTGTACTTTATGTTCACACACAGCTTCTGTTCAGTGTGCTTACCTACCGTGTTCAGCAGGCACTCCTTCACATATATTTTATCGTGTATATTTGGTATTGATTATCATGTACTTCATGTTCAGTGTGCTTATATTTGTGTTCGTAACATGACGTGATTGGATCCATGAGTATTGGTTGGGGATGGGGGAGTAGGAGTTGGTTATGTGATTAAGCTAGTGTATTCATGTACATGTAGATTACATATCATACTTGTAATTGAGTTACCATATTGTATTCATGTTCAACCTAACCCGATCACATAAAGAACTTGTACTCTAAAGCACATTAGCAAATTTATCTATTTTTATTACTTGCAGATATTCCATATTGCATATTATTTCTTTCTATTATATTACATGTTTACTATAGTTTATTTTATTTCCTGTTGCTCGTTAATCTTGTATTATTTTTTATTACTTGTCATATATGTTCTACCATGTATTTGGAACTGCTTTTAAAGTTTTGTACTTTGCTCCAATTCTAATTAGATATATTTTTTAGATGACTGGTTAGTGGAGATGTGTCCCACATATTACGGGACACAAGATGGTAAGCCAGCAGGAGAGAGAACACCTCTAGTACAGGAGGACGTAGCACTAGCCACATAGGAGACTTAGTTTTTATTATTGCTTTATATTTGACTTTTAGACTTGGCATGTACTATTATTATTTTGGGGACTATTGTGTTGTGACTAGATGTTAGACTTGGACTTGTATCTGTGACTTTTGTATTTTTTTCTTCTATTCTATTTCATGTCATTTCTTCCTATAGTTTGATATTGTGATTGAGTATTGATTTTATTATCATATATTATATTGTTCCTCCATTTGGAGTTAAGATGATATGATAGGTACCTTATATATAATGTAAGATATTTAGATAATATTGTTGACCTAGACAACATTCTACGCCGTTGTTACAGCGTAGGGTGGGTGTGGTTCACGTACTCGTACCCTTATTCTAGGTGCGGGTCATGACACATTTTTTTCGTGGCCCATATAGGTCCAATTTTGCAATAGTGTGATATTGTGGTAGTACAACGGCTTAGTTGTACTACTACGAGCCTGCGATAGGATATAGGATGAGAGTTTACTCAATCACAACTAGGATTTCTTGAGAGATTCCGGGGATGACCATTGAGAATCTCACTATAAACTCTTTTTCAAAATCTGTTTCCACTTATTTTTGTTCACTCTCACTCGTTCGTTATTGAATTTGATTTATGAGTTTCGTTGTTGAATTTGATTCTTGTATCAAGATGAATCTTATGGACTAAGTTGAGGTATATTCTGATAATGTAAATAGATAAGAACAGTGGAAAAGGTAACCGTCTACCTCAGTTATGGAGTCAAGAGTTTATCGCAGCTATAATAGCTGGCGTGGCAAAGACATAGAGCCTGACTTTGGATATATTTTCCTTGGTAATGGAATTTATAGTTTTTGCAACCAAGCATGCGGCAGGGCAAAAATTTTAGATACCATGATTCCAGAGGTGTGTACCTTAGTTACGGACTCTATAGTTTATCGCAGCTATGCTTAGTAGCGTGGCGAGAATTCTGGGTAACATAATTTCAGATAGACGTGTATGATTATCAGAGTGTATGTTAAATTGGTTCTTAATATATCGTCTTTATCCATCAACCTTGATTCATTGAGATTTTGTTCCGTCATCCCTGCTAATTTAGGAATAAAAATATATTTAGTACCTCTAGTTCAATACCTTACAGAGCTTTATTTCTTTAGTTCATGAGGTTCCTTGATAGTGTATTTGTTTGGTAACTTACAATAGGTCTGTGTGTTAGTATCAGTGTTGATTGTTGAGATTGTAGCTGGTGAGTCTGAGTAGTTCCTGGTTGGGCAAGTGAGCAATAGGCATCAGTCTAGAGATAACTCATAGTACAGTACCCTTGTAAAAATAGTTCTTTGGTAGGTGTCAATATAGTTAGAATTGGTACCAATGGTAGAAAGGAGAGTAGAATATCAGTTGTGATTCCAGGAGTTGGTATCAGTGTCATCATGTATGTTTTAGATGAATGTAGAGTGAGCTAAATAGCAATGGAGTATCATAAAATTGTTTGAGCCTTACTATTCTATTGGTGCTTGACACTTAGTTACGTTAGGAGGAGGAGAATGTATATCCAGGAGAGGTATCGGTGAGTGTGCCATAATAGAATGGTACCCATAAGTATAGAACAGTGTGGCAGTATTAGAATGAGTTGTGTTAGTAATGAGACTGGTGTTATGTATTGGACATTGATATTGGTAGATATGAGTGAATGAAAGATAGTAAGTAAAATACCAGTGTGGGTATTTATTGAGTATCAGAAAGTGGGGGTCTGAGTATTAGGAATTCCAATAGTGTGTCATGGGTCGAGAAGTATGAAGATTGGACATACAAAATGTGTTAGTGTACCCTAATTAGTATATCAGTCTATAGGTTCAAGTATATAAAGTATGGAAGGAAATATATATATATATATATATATATATAGAGAGAGAGAGAGAGAGAGAGAGAGAGAGAGAGAGAGAGAGAGATATAGAGAGATAGAGAGAGAGAGAATCATGTATCTGCCTATGAGAGTGAAGAAAAATATGTGTATTGTAAGTAAAATAACTAGTGTATTAGATGCATGTGATCATGAGTTCTAGTGAGTGTGATGGGATGATCTAGTGAGTAAGCTAGTGTCAAGAGTGGTGGTAGTGTGTGATGAGTTGTTATGAGTGTTAAAAAGTTATTGTCCTATAACATTAAGTGCATATGTTATGTGTAGTTAGGAAGTTAGTGCTTCAGCATCAAAAGTGCCTAGAGGGTATCAGTGTCTAGGGTATATCAGGGTTAAGCTGAGTATTGTGTTAGTATCAGTATATATATCTTATTTGATAATATTAGATGGGTGTATCGATTAATATAGATGAAGGGGTAGTTGAGATTAGGAGTACAAGTGTTCTAGACAGTGAGTAAGAGGGATAACCTATATAGAAGTCAGATCAGTAGGTATAAGTACCTTGTTATCTTTAGGTATATGAGTTGTATGTGTCAGGGAGTATATGATGGGTATAATGATATCAGTAAGATGTCATGGTGACATAATGGTTAGGAAGTATCAGTTTATGTTATTTTGATACCAGATACAGGTAGAAACACTAGGGTGATGGCTAGGTATGAGTTGCACTAGATACCAAGATAAGGGAGTACCTTAGTGGTGAGATCCAGAGTACTTCAAGTATTTTGGAAGTTAGGGAGCAGGCATTCTAGTAGCTGATGTACTAAGCGTAGACGAGCAACATGAGTAACCTGGTAAGAGTATATAATCTAAATACCATATATAGGAGTTAGTGCCTTATGTAGACAGTGTCTAGACTTGAGTAGGCATCCTATTGAGGGTATGCAAGATTGGTAAGTATACCAATCGAGCCCTAATTGAAGAGTGAATACAAATGTTCATCACAAGAGAATGGTTAAGCAATTCTTAGGTGATTGCAAGAATTGAGACATAAGATAGTACCCTAGGAGTATTCATATAGTACCCTGGGTAGTTTGTGCCATTAAGTTAAGAGTATCCATGGCCTAGAACCATAGTATACCACTAGAATTGGGTAACCCTTAATATTAAATAATCTTGACTAGGTGGATGTTAGTGGATGCTTGGTGTGAGATATGAACTAGGACACCGGTGGCATAGTAGATTGCCCGCACCAGTAGAGGAAGACACCCAAGCGGGACAGGGCTTTTTGCAATGAGGGTCGAGGGGACCAATGCTACAGGTGTTGGGTTAGTAAGTTATGTTTTCTTTTATCTATTGATTGTGTGATAACTAGTATATTATAGTTGCCTTAGTAATTTATTCTATAGTATAGTCAATAGAAACCCTTAATAAGAATTGTGATTCATGACAGCTAGAGACTATAACCATGTGTGGTTGCTCCTTCAATAGAGTTGTAGAGTTATACGTTATATGATAATACTTTCTTGGACTATGATTGCTGGAGGTTGACCGTAGTAAATTTTTTGATGAATATGTTATGACTGGTCCAAAGAGAGAGGGGTGAGGTATCTTAATTTCGAGGACAAAATTTTTCGAAGGAGGATAGGATTGTCACCCTCACATTTCCAGATGGAGGTATTTTAGTTATTTTACATATATTTAATTTTTTGTGAATTAATATTTATTTAAATTATAATATTAATTAATTTTGCTTGTATTATATATTTATAATTAGTGGGTTAGCCAATTATTTAGACTTGATACTAGTGAATCAAATTAGACTTGTTATGACAACAATTGAGCCCAACATGGACTAGGTTCGAGTTAGACTTATCCCTTAGTTAATTAGAAGGATTAAGAATAATTTGCATTAGTTTAGAGACTTTCCATTATATCCCTCCTTAATATATTCATCATAATTAACCATTAGGGATAAATTATACATTGGCAATTACTTGGGAGAGGAGAAACTAGGGTCCGGACACTTATAGGCCTTCTCTCTCTCTCTCTCTCTCTCTCTCTCTCTCTCTCTCTCTCTTTTCTCTTTATTTGTGTACTCATTTCTAGATCCCCAAATTCCTAGATCCCCAATTCACTTTATCCCTCTATCAATCCCTCTCAATTCATTCACATTCCCTCTCATTCTCATCACTCAAGGAGCATTGGAGTTTGGATTTGCATGGAGCACTTGGAGGAGGCACTTTAGTAAGGAGATCGTGTCCAGATCGTGTCCGTAGAAATAATTTATTGAGAATCCATCTCCCAATAGGTACAATTATGATTTTACCTTCATTGTAGGTTCCAAATCATACATTTGACCATTAAAACCCCTCCCATGGCATACGACTACCTATAGAAACAAGTTCTAGGATAATTGAATGTGTATTATGATTTCTACATGGTATTTTGTCTATTTTTGGAGAATTAAGAGATTGACACATCAAGTGTGTGTTATGACGCTAATTTAATTATATGGGACTTAGATCAGGGTTGGGATACTAGCTATGTCACCCCCACATTTCAGATTAGGGATATTTTCGTCTTTTCATAATTAATGTGTAAATAATTGCATAATAATTAATTACATTTAAATTGCTGTGATTTTATTTGATTGTTGCACTTTACCGTAGCTTCAATAATTAGAGCACTACACTAGCCATTGACTTCCAACAGATTTCACACCCTTGTCCTAGACGTGCCAGACTATTAATTTGATCTTTGTGTGACTCATAACCATGTCCTGTTGGGCATCATTTTAGTCCCACAACATTCGTCGCAAACCGATTGTATTAATTCTATATAAATACAACTTTGTATCCTTGTGTGTTCCAATCGAAATTGGAGGTACAATCTCGACTCATTTTGAGCAACCCAAATTAGGATAATATTCTATTCCGAGTCTACTTCATTCATAACACTTGTGTCCTACTTAATTTCAGTCCCTTGTACTTCTAATTAATTTTAGAACACCATTTGCTTTTATTTTAATTTAATTAAACCATAAACCTAACTTTGTGCAATTTTCTAATTGTTGGGCACTTTTGTGCAAAAGTGCATAAAGGTATCCATCTCGTTGGATACGACATGTGAATAAACCCATTTCTCCTTCATGTATATTTTTCTATAATTTTTAGGAGTGTGTAATTGATATCCTTCCATGCTCCATCATGGGCAACAAGAAGGGTGGTGAAACCTGCATAAAGAGAACACATATCAGTCTCAACAAAGATTGCAAAAGTGTACAACGGCTATATGCCGCTTCCAGGAGATAGCTAAGTCTGTACGCATGAGCAAGAGGAGGTCTCATCCATGCGGCCAAGCTACATATGGACCGATTCCTCATCTATGCGACCAAGCTACAAATGGACTGATTCTTTATTAATGCGGCAAAGCTACAGATAGGCTCTGCGTGCATATTGCAGATAAGTTCCCATCCATGTGGCCAAGCCACAGATAGGCTCTACGTGCATGTTGAAGATAAGTTTCCATCCATGCGGCCAAGCCACAGATAGGCTCTGGACGCATGTTGCAGATAAGTTCTCATCTATGTGGCCAAGCTACATATGGACCTACTCCTCATCCATGCAGCCAAGCTACAAATAGGCTCTACGTGCATGTTGCAGATAAGTTTCTATCCATGCGGCCAAGCCACAAATAGGCTCTACGCGCATGTTGTAGATGATTGCTCATCCATGTGGCAGAACTTTATGGGAAGAGTCTACGTGTGTTCTAGATAATTTCTCATCCACGCTGCAAGGCCGTATACTTGTGTCTCTGTGTCATTGCCATCATGATACACCCCTATCTCCAAAAAGAACGCCAATATCAAGGGTCCAGGGATCGAAGCCGCTCTTGACAAACCCCTCGGCGAGATAGATAGTAGCCCTCGGCATCTTCTTTCATAAAAGAGGAAAAAGACGAGAGATAAAAGTTTGCTCTCCTCTATAGCCCGCCTGTTTATAGGCTCCTAGGGCATGTGAGGTGATGAACCAGGCAGTTATGAGGATGAACCTAATACATCGATTTGCGTGATCTATATTTATCTCCTTAAAAACTATCGTTGACTCAGGGACCCAAGCAATCTCCTTGGAGATCGAGCTAAATATCGGAATTTAATGATCTTACAGCCTGGGGAAAGCACCTATGCGGCAATGTGCTTATGCGGTATCACAACCATGCGGTCGAAAGTGCTCGACCATGCTTCTTGTTCAAAGTATTCCAAACTTGTCATTTTGGAAACTTTGAAGGAGATCTTGTAGAAGCATAGAAAATCTGAAAGTCATGTAGGCCACATAGAGCCCATGCAACCCCAAAGTGAAAGTAGACCGTAGAGGAGCCACAAAAAGTACATGCGGTCGAGGGGCTCTCCTAAACTCCAAAGCATCTATGCGGCCAGACAACCAAGGAGTTGGAGGCCGCATAAGAAGATCCCATGCAGCCTAAACAACCACAGAGTAAGGGGCCATATGAGATTTTCTGACACGATATTCAATGACTGTCAGAAGTTCGGACACACCACTGATCACCCAGAGCACTTCAAGAATCGTGAGAGAGGTGGCAGCTCATAAAAAGATAAAATATCACATCAGTGCATTAATGACTTCGTTAGATGTGCTATTTTATGTGTCCCCTCAGATGTAGCTATGGTCCTATATGGCCTCGTCATCATGTGGTGAAAGTATCCATTTGACCAAGGCTAGACAAGAGCTTGCATACGACCATAACACCATACAGCCGAAGTGTCCATAAGACCAAGGCCAAAGGAGAGCACATATGCGACCAAGTCGTTATGCGGCCAAGATGTTATGCGACTTTCAGCTTGCAAGATCTATCCATTACAACCGAAAAGAACTTCACACAGTTAGTGGTAATTATGTGTCTAGCTGACCGAGTCACGCATACAATGGAGTTAAAAATAACTCCAAGATCTTATCAACAGTATATCCCAACCGAAGCCGTGTGGCAGCCTGCCCGTAGTATGAGGCTACAGTTACAACCGTATTATGTTGAAGGAGCCCCCTGCAGCCACCAAACAGAGGCATATCACCTATAGCCCATCAGCATAACGACTATAAATAAGAGGAACTTGGACGTTCGCAGGCCTCGACTTATTTTATTCTGAGACCATACTCCCCAGGCGAGCTACGTACGTGAATACAAGATCAAGAGAGAGAAAAGAGAAGAGAGCATCCTTATTCCCTTGTCGAACCGTCAACGTAGTAAAGGAGTCGCTGTAGTACTCGATCTCCATCGTCACGTTCCCCAAATCAAAACATATTGTGCTTAGACTTTTTGTCTAAATTTTTTTTGTACTTTTTGTTGGTTATTAAGCAAAAGTTTCTTAATCTTATATTAGTGGCAAACAAGATTGGGATTTGATTAATTGGGGAGGAAGAATGGGGTCTTTGAAAATGGCTCGACGCAACAGGATTCTGCTGTGTGCACAGCAAATAGGAGTGTTCTGAGCCTCCGTACGACGTGAACACGCGTCAATGATGACTTTACATTGTTCGGGGTATACGGGGGGTCGCAGCGCACGGGTCGCTCGACGCAGGGCAGCACTCGCCTACCGGTATGCGGTTGCTCGGTCTCGACCTGGAGGCTCCGTGGCATAGCGGGTGCGGGATTGTCGATGCTCGGGACCGTCGACCGACTGTGAAGGTCGGTTAGAAGTTTTTTATTATTGGGAAGGAAGAGAGAGGGAATAGAAGAAAGATGGGAGTGAATGAAATATGGATATGGAAGAGGAAGTTGGATGAGAAGAATAATAGGGGTGTGGTTCTCTAGCACAAGCGGGGGAGACGTGGGGAGTTTGAATCAATAAGTTTATGATGATTTCTCTTTCATGTTAGGAGATGGGTTGGATTTTAGTGACTTGGGCTTAGGATTAACAAATATATATTATATTTAGAAAATGAATGTGGCAAAGGATTATATCCTACCGGCTTGTACATTTAGTTAGGCTTTAGGCATAAGAAAATGATTTGACTGTTGGTATTATTATGTGGGCTTGCTAATTAATAGATTTTTTTTTGGCTTATAAGATCAAATAATAGATATTTGGTATTAAACAATTTTTTAACCATATATAGTACACATATATATGGATACATATTTTTAAATCCACACACACACACACATGCGCGTCCACGCGTACGCACACACACACACACACACACTAGATATGTATGTACTAACATATGTATGAATATAGATATACAAAAATAATTATTTAGGTTAAACATAATTCTAGGTTATTATGGAAAAAAATATGAGGGATTTACATGTCACGACCTGTACTCAGATGATCGGGATAAGAGTACGTGGATACGTCCAGCCTACGCCGCAGCATCGACGGTATAACATTGTCTAGGTGATCAATATAACTAACTATCAATCTCACACAATAATATCCAACTTCATAAGGAGAACAATGACACACATACACACACACAATATATATATATATATATATATATATATATATATATATATATATATATATATATATATATATATATATATATATATATATATATATATATATATATATATTAGCAATGGCAATACTCAATCACAAGATCTAAAAGAAGATAAGCACGATAATGATATGAGGAGAAAGGAAATCCAAAGTCCCAAATATCTAGAAAAATAACACAATAAGTCTAAGTACCAAATATAACAATCCAAGTCTCAAAAGTTGACGGAGACAAATCCGGTACTAAAATACTAATAAATAAAACTAAGATAACTATTGACTCCGGCTAGACCTTCTAGTAGTCACTCATGAGCTACAAGGTCCAAAGTTGCTGCTACACCCTCCTAGGTCCATAATAGGTGGGACACCAGTCCTCCAACTCAATACCTAAAATGTTATCTAGTGAGGATGGAACAAGCACAACTTTAATTGTAGTTCCAATTAAATGATAAAGACTATAAAATATTAATAGTAAATATAATACATGATGAGAAGACAATAAACTGTTATGCCCCGTGCCCGCGATATCGGGTACGAGTCCTCCTCCTCTTTGGTCTCCTCCTCCTCCTCCTCCTCTTCGGACACCCCCTCCTCGGTCAAACCCCTCCTCTCCGGCCACACCCTCCTTAGGTAAACCCTAACTCTAACTCGGACACACACACACGCTGACACTAACCTTAACCCTAACTCGGACACACACACACACATGCGGACACACTAACACACGCGGACACTAACCCTAATACGAACATGGACACACGGATACACACACATAATGAGAAAGTGTTGTGTGTGGAATTGGATTAGGGGTTGTGTGTGGAACTCAACACACACACACACACACACACACACACATTACCCTATATATCGGTGAGTTTGTTGTGTGTAGAATTGGATTGCGGGTTAGTATTAAGTATAGTATTTGTGGGTGTGACTTGAGAGTGCATATATGTGCATTGGTGTAAGTGCTTTTCTTGGTATGAAAAGTTATGTGTCGAGAGAGTTATGTGCTAGTGTTTAAGTACAGATTTTAGCAAGGGATGAAAGATTTATCTTAGTATAGATATCATGTGTGGTTGAGGGTTGTAGGCAATGTGATAGGGTAGGTTGCTAACATAGGATATTTGGGTACTTGGTGTTGAGGTATCTTGATAGCTAGTAGAAAAGTGGAAACTAATAAAATAGTGATATCTTAGTATCTATAGTCAAGTGTTAAGATTTTAGGTCAATATGGATATTTGGTTAAAATATTATTATGATGTGTTAGTATATAGCTAGCTAATGGGTATTAGGCTAAGATATTATAAGGTATTTATTATATATAATTTATAATAAGTATATGATACATAATATAATATATTAGCTAGTATAGTCTATATTAACTAGTATAACTTAGAAACCTAGTATAACAAGGCATTGACCTAGAATGACTTGATAAACCCCTCCGACACGGCTGCTCCCCTCGCGCGGCTCCTCCCCTCCGATGTCCATTTACTGGAGTTTAAAATATTTGGCTCTACTTTCCGCTCTAATACCGAAAGCCATAAGATATAAGTCTTCTCTTCTCTTTCATATTTCAGTCTCATGGCTTTCGGCACCAGCGTAAGGTAGAGCCAAAGGTCTTATGGTATCTAGGTTCATTTAACTATTTCTTATTAGGTTTCTGGCTAGGTCAAAATACAAGTGAGTATATTGAGTATGTGAGTGTCCACGTGTTACTTGTGAGTCATATCTCTGAAAAGAAATTTGACTTAAATAACCAAGTTTTGACCTAGAGACCGAGTTTCAAGTTAGTATCATGGGTATTTAAAACTGTGACCTAGTGTCATGATACAAGAGGGTATCAATATGTGATATTATGTACCATGGTATGCAATATCTACATGAATGGATCACAAGGAATACGTGACGACACCCATATCCTCAAATTAGAGTTGTCCACATGTCTACTAGGTTTAGAAATCAATATCAAACTTATCTATTTACTTATTTTATGGATACTCATGAGTCATAATATGGATACGCACACATCATAACTCGAATACTAACGATATGACCTAAATACTCACTTTGATGAACATTTGGATAATATACTTGAACGATGTCTATTTATCTTTGTAGAAGTATCTAAAAGTGGATCTGAATTACTACATGCATCATCGTTCGTGGATGTACAACCATCATCCTGATAACATATATGGTGTGCGGGATGAATACACAGAGGGAGTAGAGCAGTTCTTGCAGTTCGTCAAGGCGTTTCCTGAATACATGGACGGCACAAAAATTAAGTATCCGTGTGTGAAATATCATAACTTGAAATATCATCCAGAAGTGGATGTGACATATCATTTGTACTCGAGGGATTTTACTTCGAATTACTATCAGTGGACCTCACACTGAGAGCTTGTTCCTTTAGAATTGGAGCATGAGCTTTATGTGGAGCCATATATGAATGTCCACGAGCATGCTGATTTCGACGATGGGTACGTGAACATGGTTTTTGACACTGTGGGACCTAATTTGATCCGGACAATCATGAAGCAGCTGAGGAGATACTGAATGTTGATACTGCAAAGTTTATAGAGTTGTTGGAGAATATAAGGACTCCATTGTATCTTGGTTGTGAGGATCATTCACCATTAAAGGTAGTCACCAGGCTGTTGAACATAAAGTCTGATTTTAACATGTCACAAGAATGCTATAACTGAATGATCGAGTTGATTCTAGAGATCTTGCTGGAGGGTTCCAAGTTACCTACAGACTTCTACCAATCTAAGAGAATGGTTAGATCTCTATATATGGGATATGAGAAAATTGATTCGTGTCACAACGGGTGCATGCTGTAATATAAAGAAGACAAAGATGAAGCAGTGTGTAGATTCTGTGGTGCTGATCGCAACGAGGCAATTGGTACTAGAAAGACTCCCTGTGCAAGGAAGCCGACCAATTCGATGTACTACCTCCCTTTGACACCATAGTTGTAGTGGTTATTTATGGTGAAGGAGACTGCCAAAAATATGAGTTGGCACAGACGGAAACAGAACGAAGGAGTGTTGGATCATCCATCCGATGGAGAAGCATGGAAGCACTTTGATTGAGAGTATCCCAATTTTGCTTTGGATCCGCGTAATGTCAGATTGGGGATCTCCTCTGACGGTTTTACCCTATTTGGAATTTTGGGCTCCCAGTATTCGTGTTGGCCTGTGATTGTCACTCCGTACAACTTACCGCCTTGGATATGCATGAAGACTCTGTATATGTATCTAATCGTTATAATTCGGGTCCAAACAATCTCAAGAGAAACATTGATGTGTACTTACAACTATTGATAGATGAGTTGAATCAGCTGTGGGAAGTAGGCACCAACACATATGATATTTCCAGAAAGCAGAATTTTCAGATGAGGGCAGTACTTATGTGGACCATCAATGGTTTTTTGGCCTATGGAATATTATCAGGATGGAGCACTCATAATCGTCTCTCATGTCCGTATTGCATGGACCGTACTAAGGATTTTCGTTTGAAACACAGAGGAAAGTTGTGCTTCTTCGATTGTCATCGACAGTTCCTGCCGAAAGATCGCCTGTTCCGGAGGAGCATGAATGCATTTTGTGCCGGTGTTATGGAGAAGGCCGATCCACCGTCAAGGTGGTCCAGAGACACGATATAAGAGGAGGTCAGAGATTTTTTTAGTGCTATCGAAGATCCTACAAGGGGGTACATGTGTGATGGATTTGGTCGAACTCATAACTGGACGAAGAGGAGCATATTATGGGAACTGTCATATTGGAGTACCAATATGATCAAACATAACCTTTATGTCATGCATATTGAGAAGAATATGTTTGAAAACATAATTAATATTGTGATGGACGTAAAGGGAAAGACGAAAGACAATCCTAAGGCCATGTTGGACTTAGAAGAAATATACATACGCCCTGCATTACTTTTGATAGATGAAGGGAATGGGAAGGTGATGCAGCCTAAGTCAATTTTCTCATTGGATAAGGAGCACAAAGGGAGACTTTGTGGGTGGATCCAAGGCCTAAAATTTCTAGACGATTACATATCGAATCTGAGAAGATGCGTCAACCCGAAGGAGAACAAACTGACGAGTATGTAGAGCCACGATTGTAACAAAATTTTCGGTTGCATTTCGAGAATTCTAACCGCAGGTAGTTTGGGATCCATTGACAGGGCTTAGCATATTTTTTAGATATCTTTGTTCTACTAAGTTTCTCATCGATCGTCTAGAAAAGCAGAAGAAGGACATTGCGGTAACACTTTGCAAGCTTGAGAGTATTCCTTTCTAGATTTTTTGACTCTATGGAGCATTTGCCGATTCATCTTTCCTATGAGGCATGCGTTGGTGGACCTGTCGGTTATCGGTAGATGTACCCATTCGAGTGGCATTTGAACCACCTTAAGAGGAAGGTGAAAAATAAGGCACGGGTGGAGGGTTCTATTTGTGAAGCCTATGTTCTCGAGGAGATTACAAACTTTTGTTCGATGTATTTTAAGCCTTATATTGCTACTAATTGAACGATAGCTCCCAAAAATGGTGACGAGTATCAGGAATCTAATGAGGCAATACTGTTAGTATTCAATGCTTTCGAAAAGCCCTCGAGTAAAATGAAGAAGAGATATCTGAATGACGACGAGCTTAGGGCCGCTCAGTTGTATGTATTGCTCAACTGCGACTATGATGAGGTGGAGAAGCTAGAGGGATAAGTAATCAATACGTCCACGTTTACGTCATCCCAATATAATTATTACACTAATTATCCTATGCTTCGTTGTGTTTCAGCACATATAATGATGCGGTAAGGTCGAGTAGACCATATATAACAGATAAAGAGGTAGAACAGGAAATGTGACTTCATTTTTCTTTATGGTTGACAGCATATGTAAGAATCCCGGTAATTATTTTTTGTGTATGTATACTTGCACAATAATTAACATTAAACTTAATATTGCTTATTTGATATTTATGTCGATCGTCCAGAGGAAATACTTGAGAATAAATCTATTAGAACTCTAGCGAAGGGACCAATTTATGCTGTCAAGATCTGGCCAACTTACTGTGTGAATGGGTTTAGGTTCAAGTCAACAAATGCCCCAATAAGAGACAGCTTCCTGGATCTCGATTCTACAAAAAATAGTTATTTGTGTATCAAATCTTTGAACTACAAAGACATCAATCCATGCGCTGATTTCTTTGGCATCTTACGAGATATTGCGGAGTTGACATATAATGATGCCACAGAGCCTACTAAGATTGTGTTATTCAAGTGTGAGTGGTTCGATCCGATCCAAGATCAATATTAAAAAATTGACAAGCATGGTCTTGTGGATATAAACTACCGGAGTCGATATTATGGATATGAACCATTTGTTCTATCAAGTTAGGCTCAGCTAGTATACTTCACAACTTATCCTAAATGAGAAACCGGGAGGTCGGATTGGTGGGCAGTCTGTAAGACTAAAGCTAGAAATATCTTTAACGTTGACGAAATAGCTTAACATGAAGACGACCTACCTCTTATTGCAAATAGTATAGATGTGGACACAACGGAAGTTACTCATGACATGTTTCATCAAGTCGAAGAGGTAGAAGTATCATGAGACGATGACAAAGTAGATGAAGGTGAAGATGAAGAGGAAGAGGAAGATGAAGAGAAGGAGGATGAGGAAGACGAACAAAATAAATTTTCAGATGATAATTAAAAATTAAATAAAATTTATTTAGACTTGTGACATGGTGGCCTAATTTTCTAATACGTTTATCGTGGCCTAGTTTTTTGATGGTGACACTTTTTTTGTGGCCTAGTTCTATGATACTTATGTTTGTGACGGTGATACATACATATCTCTGTGTATTTGTGGCCTAGTTCTGTGATCCTTATATTTTGTGATGGTGATACTTTTATCATTTAGACTTTTATTGTGGCATAGTTCATAACATCTGTGTATTTCTTTCTATCATGTAATCTAAATATCTTTGTATATTTTATTATTATTATATGTTGTTCTCAAATATGTCTAGATGACGCAGATCCCCTTACCGCGGTAGATCCTCTAGACGTAGTCCTCTCTAGGACACATATATTCTTTTTCGATCCTCATACTTGAGTACTCTATACTATCGACCATCAATACCTCAGGCTGCGATTGCAACGACCACACATTATCCACCAGCAGTACTTCAGACTCCGATTGCGACGACCGCACGTGGCATTACTCCTAGGACAAGTAGTTCCAGGCCCGAGGGTATCCCGTCTAGTATTCCTGCTCCGTCCAGTGCTCATGCTGCTGACGGTACCACGGAGATAGAGGAGGAGATGGCGGTCGAGCCGACTCTTTCTCCATATCAGAGTGATCCTCCGTGCGCTCCGCCGGATGAGACGGGAATGGAGATTTAGGCCGATGGCCCCACAAAGTAAGTTAATTAGTTATTTGTTTATATATATATATATATATATGTGTGTGTGTGTGTGTGTATGTGTGTGTGTGTGTGTGTATTCACTTTTTAATGAGTTTAATTATAAATGTATATATAGATATCGTCCCCCGGTGGTACAGAGAGCACTGGAACATTTTCTGAGGCAAAACTATGGGGGTCCATGGATAAACTCCTCGGATGCTTTAGAAGAGAGAAAGATGTTCTTGTTTGGGCACTTCAAGGTAAAAGTATATTTTATTTTAACATCAATAATATTTTTATGTTAATATTTTATAACTTACTATTGTACTTCTTGTAGAGAACATATTTCTATCCACCACACCGGGCCGCATAGATCGAGCAGCAGTTTCCTGCCTTCCTTGCCAAGCTGATACGGGATGCGATTAATGGCCAGAAGAATCGTGATCGATTGGGACAACCAATCCAAGGTTAGATCACGACTGAGCAGTGGAATGCGATGATGGCTAGATTCAAAGAGGATAGGTATAGGAAAAAGTCGGAGAAGGATAAGGTGGCTCGACAGAGGGCGGGAAAGTGGTATTGTGGGTCGATTCCGATGACGGAATATTTTCGTCGCTTGGTACGTCTTTCATTGTATACGTACAATTTTTAATCATCGTGGCCTAATTTTTTACTTTAATAACAAATAATATATTTTTTAACAGGTCCGGAGGGGTGAGGACGCGAACATGGTGACAGTGTTCCTCGCCACTCATAGGAAGGAGGGACAACTAATCGATAATAGGGCGACACAGAGCTAAGTAACTATTACTCTTATGTTTTGTTAATTTTGATATAACTTAGCAAAAAATACATGTAATTAGTAATAATTACCTAATATATAAAGTAAGTAGTAAGATTACCGATAGATACCTATTTTTCTAGGATGAGTATAGGAGGCTCCGCGAAGAGTCGACCCAGCCCACACAAGAAGAGGGGGGTAGTTTCTCGCAATCCCTGGCCCACCAAGCTCCGTCGGATGACGAGCTGTGGATGAGAGCCGTTGGTGGTCTACTTAGGGGTACGTACTACGGTACAGGATCCTACGACGCTTATATTATGTCACAGTCCTCTAGGACACCCTTTGCCGATGTGCGTACCCCACAGCCCTCCCAGGAGAGAGTTGACTTTCAGATTGTATCTATGCGTGAAGAGTTGATGCAGAGGATTATGGGGCAGCCGCAGACGGACGATGTGACACTCATAGCACATTTTGAATCGATGGAGCGTAGCATCATGGAGCTGAAGGATCTGGCCACGTCGACAGAGCGCAATATGACGTCGCTGCAGGAGTCACAGTTGACCGTAGGCGCTACACTATCGAGGATGCAGGCATCATATATTAAAATAAGCGAGCGAGTGGAGACCGTGGACGCTACACTATCAAGGATGCAGGCATCATATCTTGAGATGGGCGAGCGAGTGGAGCATAGTACTAGGAGTTTGTTATCTGTCATGGATACTTGCGACGCTCGACTGATAGAGTTGGAGTAGCGACGTCCTCCTGGTCCGCCTGCATAGTCATCTACATCGACTCCTGCATCGGGTTCCGTGACGCTTACACAGGACCAATTTGACGCGCTATTATCTCAGATTCGACACGGCTCCTTCTCCTGATCAGTAGTAGTTTTTTTCGACATGTGTATTTTGGCCCATTCATGGGAGTTTGTACTTATTATTTGTACACTTTTATTATGTGACTTATTTATACATTTTATCACGCCCTAGTCCTAAAACACGTAGGACTAGGAATACGTAAGCATGCCAGCCGTATGTATATAGCAACTCCAATATATGAAAACCATAACACATACGTACGCTGTATTAAGAATAATAATTCACAAGTGGTATAGATTTATGTCATAAGTCACAGGGAATAATTAGATCTCATCCACAGAATCAAATAACCAATCAACTATATAACTGAATCAAGTATAAAATGCTTGATAAGAATAAGTAGTTGGGTGGAGACAAATCCACTACCAAACTAGAATATAAGAGAAACAAAATAAGTACATCTAATGAATAATGAGGCTCGAAGAGAAGACCTCCTCGAAAGAGAGATAAGTAGTAAGTTCTGATCCGTGCTCCTGCAAATAGTCAAGATCGTCTACACCTGGAAAGGGACCAGGTCCTTAGAGGGACGTAACAAGATACATAGAAGCATGTCAATTGAATATAGTAAAACATGCATAATAGACAGAAAATATACAAGTACGCTGTACTAGACAATCTATATGAATATGCATAATGAGGACAACTTTTCAATGTATGGGCAGGGGACGAATACTCTAAAACACATGCTATCTCACAACTCACACACACGTACATGTACCATCAATCGACATACCTCGAGGGTAGCGACCATCGTGACACCAGAAGCCGACCTACCTCGAGGGTAGCGACCATCGCGACACAACTACCGTAGTGCATCCTAGTACTACGGTTTACCAGAGTGGGTAGCCCATACGCCTACTGACTGTCCTCCCCTCCCATGATACTATGTGTCAAGTGTGTGTCAACATATATAATATATAATCATGATTGAAAGAAAACAAAAATATAATGAATATATAAAAATATGATAAGAATGCAAATTACTGTAAGCAATTTGGCAAGGTATACTTGTTTGGCAAGAAAGCTGCGTAGTGTAAGCGTCCAGACATCAAGCACAAGGGATCAAAAACTATGGCATCCGAATGAACGTCTCCGGATGCTGAAATAAACATCACCAACGTTCCCAGAATAAGAGAGATAGTAAAAAAAGTCTACCCTTTCATCCAATTTGGACACAGGGGCAAAACGGTAATTTTGGGTCAAAGCGGGGTCCACATGTGGCCCACTTTGCTCCGAAATACGTATTAGAGGTAAAGGTCTCTAAATGAGACAAATTATAGGTTAGAAAATTTTTAAATGTCGATACAAACTCAATGGTATGTCTAATTTTGGATTCCGGTGAGCCGATCATAAATTCGCCCTTCAAGTCAAACCGTGGGGCCTGCAAATAGGCGGCTCGATCAACTGTCTCAGAATCGCATGAAACTTGGGTCACAGGATCAGCGTGATACCACGAATCCAATGGAGCAAGTTTTGTCGTATTCCGGCGAGCGTACAGAAAGTGGGGTAGTGGTTTATAAAAGCCACGATACGAAAATATTTTACGGATACGGGTTGATTTCGACGCGCACATACGTCCGAATCAACTTTCGCAAAAGTCCACACGTCAGGATATACCATACACGTCTTTTGATACAATTGGTACGTGACGAGGCGGTCCCGTTTGGCGGGGCGCACTCCGTATCACAAAATTTTAGTTTTAAAATAATAAGTTTTTGGTCGTTTTGGAGGTCAAATAATTTAACAAATAAAATAAATTAATAAAAACTAAAAGAAAAGTTAAATTCTCGATTATATTGAGAAGAAAATCTTTTAATTATATTTTAAAAATATTAAACAGTTTGGTGGCAAATTGGGCATGAACATGGGGGTTTAGGTCAAATTTCTGAACTATTTTTGGTCAATTTTTTGGCCATTTTTCGGTCGATTTTTCGACCAATCCAGGGAACGAAAACTCGTCCCGCATGGAGAAAATCCTAGAGGGTTAGGTTGCGAACGTATACGGACAAACCGCTCGAGAAAATAATGAGAGATGAGAGAGATATAATACCATAAAGAGGGGGGCTCGAGGCTGTGCTGCTGCGCTGTACACGCGAGCGGGCGGCCCGCGGCTGCTGCGACGGCGGTCGCCGGCGGCTGTGCGGCGGCCACCGGCGTCGGGGGGTCGGCGTCGGCGCTGGAGGTCGAGGTGAAGGAGGAGAGGAGAGATTAGGGTTAGGGTTTGAGTTTTGTTTTATATATATATATATATATATATATATATATATATATATATATATATATATATATATATATATAGTTCGAGAGAGAGAGAGAGAGAGAGAGAGAGAGAGAGAGAGAGAGGGGGGTCTGTGGGTGAGTCTTGGCCGCCGGGGGGGGGGGTCGTGGGTTTTGCTGGGTAGGTTTAGGAATGTTTAGGTTGGTTGGTTAGTTTTAGGAGTGGGTTTTAGGTTAAGGTTTGCTTTTCTTTTCTTTTTCTTTTTCTATTCATTTTCTTTTTCCTTTTTTTATTAATAACTATATATATATATATATATATATATATATATATATATATATATATATATATATATATATATATATATGAACAATTTCTAAAATATATTTGCACCCAAAATAACTTCTAGGAGATTTATAATATTTTAACACAAGATAAATTATAGTAAAAATAACTTTGGAGAAATAATTTTAAATAAGTATCTTTTCATAATTAAATAATCACGAAATTCATTTTCTAAGAGAATATTGTAAAAATTCATCATTTAAATGAAGAGAAAATAAAATATTAAAAAATACAAAATAAAGTTGGGGGGTTTCGGTCATGGGTAGGTTTATGATTCTAAAAGAATGAGGTAATGGCAACTAATATGCATATCTACAAAAATAGAAAATGCCTAATTTGGCACAAAAAATTATGGGATGCTAATTATAGAAAAGTTGAAATTAAAAAATAACCATAATTAAATTATATATATATAAATTATCTAAATATTTAACACAAGAATCTATGGTTGTTACACTAATGTCATAGTAATGCCAAAGGATCGAATTTTTGTGCCACGAAAAGATCTTACAGGTAGTGTCACCTATGTAGGCTACTTCCTATGAATGACGATACAGATTTTGGGGCTATCCTATATCATTAATGTCCAAACCACGGTGAAGTATCATAATAAAATTATTAGATTTTATTTGATTTAAAAAATAATCTAAAATAAATACAAGAAATAAAAAATACACATAAGATACCTATTTTTTGGTGAGGGAGTTAACAATCTACCCAACTTAAAAGAATTTCGTCCTCAAAATTAAAAATATAGAATAATTTGCTAAATCTTTCACATTCGTATATAAGGCAAGTCAATCGCAATCTCTTCCCAAATTTAAATAACGAAATCTATTCAAATCCATCGCAATCACTTCAAAATTAAAATAACGACTGCTTAAATCAAAATTTAACCTATCATAATCTCTTATCGAATTTTAAATAATCAACATCCAATAAGTCAAATCTATATGATATCTTCAAGAAATAAATAACCCACATCAAATTTTATATAACGATTTTTAACTATCATAATCTCCTCTAGATTTTGAATAATAAACAATTCTAATAAAATCTTATTCCTATTCTCTATAAACACCCAAAAATTTTCAAAATTTAAAAATAAAATTTTAGGATTTTTTATGATTTTTAACTAATTAAAATAAATATTTTCTGGTATTAAATAATTTTTGTGATTTTATTAAATATTAAAATATTATAAAAATAATATTTTTGAGTGTAAAATAAAGAATTAGACATAGGGTAATTTTTCTAGAATTTATTGGACCAAAAAACTAATTTTAAAGACCTAAAAATAAAGTTTTTAAATAAACCACCCAACCCTATCGGGTCAGATTCGGATCCGAATCCAAAACCCGAACCCGCTAGACTCGACCCGCCTGCTACAGTAACCCCTAATTTCTCCCGTAACCACCGGCCGTGGTTTCAATTTCCCGCCGCCCGACCGACCCGACGCCTTCCGCAACCGCCCAACGGCCGCGTCCGCTCGCCTCCTCGACCGCCGGCCTCTCCCCGTCAACGGCCCACTGACCACCTTCCCGCTCCTCCTATTTAAACCCTTCGAGCCCGAATCCCCACCACTTCATCACAGCCACCGCCGAATCCCTGCTCCACTGCCACCGCCATCACGATCACTCCCCTCCGGCGACTCCTCCGGCTGACCCCGAGCCCCCGTCGCCGAGCCTCCGCCGCTTCTCCCCGGTGACGCCAAGCCCCGACGACACAACAACGAGCTCCGCCACCGCCGCGTCGCGTCGCTCCGTGCACGCAGAATAATGGTTTTCGACCTCTGTTCAGGTGAAAATTTCTCTTTCCTCGCTGCGTCATTTTTTGAACCGTCTGCTGTGACATGTTCCCTACGTGACCCTCTCGAAATCCGTACAAAAAGTTTGGGGTATCGCGTCATGTGTAGGTCACAAATCGTGACGCAAAAACAGGAAAAGCAACCCTTATTTTTGAAAATTCAGAAATTGGTCCCGAACTCTCCAGTTCACGACTGTTTTGCGTGAAACCTGTTAATTATTTCTAAAATCCACTTGAACAATAATTTAGACCATATAACCAAGTTTTAAACCCTGTATTTAGATTAATTTATTTTGCTGTAGTTTGTGATTTATTCGAGGGTGAAATTGACCAAAAACTTGCTTATTTAAAACCTAATTTTTCTCGGAACTGTGTGCGCCCCGCTAAACGAGGCGACTTGGTCGTGTACGAATTTTACCGAAAGGTGCGCACCTTTAATACGGATGTGTGGGATTTCGCGAAAGTTGATTTGGATGTGAGTGCACACAGGAATCAACGCGTAACCGTCGACAAGGCCCCGTATCGGCCTTGTTCTAAAACCCGTTGTAACTTTGTGTGTGCTCGTCGTTTCGAAACAAAAATTGTGCCATCGAAATCGTAGCGATACGTAGGTCCTGTGACCCAAGTATGGTTCGATTTTGAGAATGTTGACAAAATTCCGTATCGTAGGCCCCACGGCTCTGCTTGATAGGCGATTTTGTGATCGGCTCTTCGGAATGTAGTTCTGGACATTCCGTTGGGTTTGTATCATCGTTCTGGACTTGTAGACACTAATTTTGATGAATTTGGAGAACTTAGTCTCTGGCACATTTTTTGGTGCAAAGTGGGCCACATGTGGACCCCGCTTTGACCAGAAATTGTCAATTTTGCCCTTGTGTCTAAATTGGACTTATGGACAGGTAATCCTAACTATTTTATATCTTCTAAGCATAATGGTAGTATTTATTTCAGCATCCGGAGGAGTACATAAAGATTATGCTGTTACATGAGCAATTGGAGGAGTTTAAACCCCATGCAAGTGTGCCTTGCCAATCTTGCAGTACTTGCTACATAATATTCTCTTAATTTATTTATATGATGTATCTGTTCAACCTAGGACCGTGTGACATTACTTAACGTCCGAATAAGATTCGGGTGTCAACGCCGTACGAGGAGTTGTGTAACATCACCTAGAGATTGATATCGCAACCCTATACATTTTCGTGCTTGTATTATCAAGTACGTCATACCATAGGACACTTGACACTGTTCATGAGACAGAATATTCTTGAGATATTCATGGTGATTCTGTATAGGTTACAGGATTCGTGACATAGATATGCTTAGCTATCATTATGACTCGCTTGATCAGTTAGAGGTCATGATCTTGAGTGTTATGGATATGGGACGTGCAATTACATTGGGTGGGGAGACACACACAAGCTACAGACTGATTTTGTATATTATAACGGTGCTGTAGCCACATAGAGCTAGGCCACTGCATGATATCACTGCTATTGGCTCTCCGACACAGAGCTTGTAGTGGTCTCAGCCTGAGTTTTAGTGATGCTCTCATTTGCATATCACTTAGCTGGTTACATAGTTTAACCTATTGATACATTTTTATATACTGTATTTATTTGGCTTGAGTTATTCTTGTACCTTGCTATGTCCCCAAAGGACCTGGAATCCGGATTATGTCCCCAAGTTTAGCAGAGGAGATCTACCCCGAGGTATACGGGACAGGAGAAGACGCTGGAGCTGAACCAATACCAGAGGACGAGGTGATAGCCGAGGATTTCTCCTAAGTATCTGCTTATTCTATAGTCAGTCATTTATGTTTTTAGACTCTTATTTTCTGTCTATTGAACTGCTATATCAAACTCTTTATCGGGTTGTTCCCCGAGATATTTATTGAGACTTGTTGATTATTATATTGATTGTATTTATCTTCGGTGGATGAGATTAGTATCATAGATCGTTACTGTTGTTTTACAGCTTAAGTACACTCTGATGGGTCTATTAAATTGGGTTTACCCATTGGAGTGTGCTGCTGGCCATTGCCACGTGTCTAGTACCTCGATATTTTGGGACTGGGACTTGACATAGTTTTTTTAGTGGCCTATGCAGGTCAACGATTAAATTGTTTCGGTTTTAACTAAGGAATCGAGCAAGCCTGCGAAAAGGATAGGATAAGTTTTAGGATCTCATCCACTTGATTGAATCGTTCTTGATCTCTATATCGAATTCGAATTAATTTGACTTGCATCCTGCCGTGATTCCTCTGTGCGCCTCTTATAGTTTATTTTGGATGCAGAGTAATGGATCCACCAGGAAGAGATGAGACTCCTACAGGAACACCACAAGGTGCTATAGCCACCTACGAAGAAGATGGAGGACGCATAGACTCGAGGATTAGCGAATACGTATAAGATTTAAGTTTTATCATAGTTATCTATTCCTAGTAATGCCATAGCACGTGCCTGTGAATTCATTTCCCTAGACTAAACCTAGTATTTTGAACTTGTGAGTAATTGATACCCTAGTTTCCTAAGATGTAGATTTTCTTGCTCTATCCAGATTCTTTTACTCTTGAATTACCTAACGTTCATTGTCTAGAAAAATACTTTATTCCTTCCCTACGTGTTCTGCTTAACCCTCACATTTTCCTTCGATTTTATTAATCCTGATTCTTTCCTTGTGTCATGCTTTCAAACATATCTTGCAATCGATTCATCTCTTCTGACCGATTATGTTTTCTTAATTGCGAGTATACAATTCTTTTAAGGAAGGTAGATTGTAAACACCCAGAATTTTTCAAAAATTTAAAAATAAAATTTTAGGATTTTTTTGTGATTTTTAACTAATTAAAATAAATATTTTCTGGTATTAAATATTTTTGTGATTTTATTAAATATTAAAATATTATAAAAATAATATTTTTGAGTGTAAAATAAATAATTAGACATAAGATAATTTTTCTGGAATTTATTGGACCAAAAAACTATTTTTAAAGACCTAAAAATAAAGTTTTTAAATAAACCAAAACAAACCGGATTAAACCAGAATAAACCGAACCATATCCTGAACCGAACCGGCCCAATTGAACCGACCCAACCCTAGCGGGTCGGATTCGGATCCAAAACCCGAACCCGCTAGACCCGACCCGCCTACTACAGTAACCCCTAATTTCTTCCGTAATCGCTGGCCGTCGTTTTAGTTTCCGGCCGCCCGACCGACCCGACGCCTTTCGCAACCGCCCAACGGCCGCGTCTACTCGCCTCCTCGACCGCCGGCCTCTCCCCGTCAACGGCCGACCGATCACCTCCCCGCTCCTCCTATTTAAACCCCTCGAGCCCGAATCCCCACCACTTCACCACAGCCACCGCCGACTCCCCGCTCCACCTCCACCGCCATCACGATCACTCCCTTCTGGCGACTCCTCCGGCTGACCCGGAGCCCCCGCCACCGAGCCTCCGCCACTTCTCCCGGCGATGCCAAGCCCCGACGACACAGCAGTGAGCTCCGCCACCGCCGCGTCACGTTGCTCCGTGCACGCAGAATAGTGGTTTTCGACCTCTGTTCAGGTGAAAATTTCTCTCTCCACGCTACGTCGTTTTCTGAACCATATGCTGTGACATGTTTCCTACGTGACCCTATCGAAATCCGTACAAACAGTTCGGGGTATCGCGTCCTATGTTAGTCACAAATCGCGACGGAAAAACAGGAAAAACAACCCTTATTTCTGAAAATTTAGAAATTGGTCCCGAACTCTCCAGTTCATGACCGTTTTGCGTGCAACCTGTTAATTATTTCTAAAATCCACTTAAACGGTAATTTAGACCATATAACCAAGTTTAAACCCTGTATTTAGATTAATTTATTTTGCTGTAGTTTATGATTTATTCGAGGGAAAAATTGACCAAAAACTTGGTTATTTAAAACCCAATTTTTTCCGGAACTGGGTGCGTCCCGCTGAACGAGGCGACTTGGTCGTGTGTGAATTTCACCGAAAGGTGCGCACCGTCAATACGGACGTGTGAGATTTTGTGGAAGTTGATTTGGATGTGTATGCACACTAGAATCAACGCGTATCCGTCGATAATGCCCCGTATCAACCCTGTTCTAAAACCCGTTGTAACTTTGTGTGTGCTCGTCGTTTTGAAACGAAACTTGCGCCATCGGACTCGTAGCGATACGTAGGTCCTGTGACCCAAGTTTGGTTCGATTCTGAGAATGTTGACAAAATACCGTATCGTAGGCTCCACGGCTCCGTTTGACGGGCGATTTTGTGATCGGCTCATCGGAATCCAGTTCTGGACATTCCGTTGGGTTCGTATCATCATTCTGGACTTGTAGACACTAAGTTTGACAAATTTGGAAAACTTAGTCTCTAGCACATTTTTCGGTGCGAAGTGGGCCACATGTGGACCCCGCTTTGACCAGAAACTGTCAATTTTGTCCCTGTGTCCAAATTGGACTTATGGACATGCAATCCTAGCTATTTCATATCTTCTGAGCATGATGGTAGTATTTATTTCAGCATCCGGAGGAGTACCTGAAGATCCTGCTGTTACAGAAGCAATTGGAGGAGTTCAAACCCCAAGCAAGTGTACCTTGCCAATCTTGCAGTACTTGCTACATAATATTCTTTTGATTTATTTATATGATGTATCTGTTCAACCTTGGACCATGTGATATTACTTAACGTTCGAATAATCGGGTGTCAACGCCGTACGCGGAGTTGTGTAACGTTACCTAGAGATTGATATCGCAACCCTATACATTTTCGTGCTTGCATTATCAAGTACGTCATACCATAGGACACTTGACACTGTTCATGAGATAGAATCTTCCTGAGATATTCATGATGATTCTGTATAGGTTACAAGATTCGTGACATAGATATTCTTAGCTATCATTATGACTCGCTACTTCAGTTAGAGGTCATGATCTTGCGTGTTATGGACATGAGACGTCGTGGACATGAGACGTGTGATTCCATTGGGTGGGGAGAGACACACAAGCTACAGACTGATTTTATATATTATGACGGTGTCGTAGCCACGTAGAGCTAGGCCACTGCATGATATCACTGCTACCGGCTCCCCGACACAGAGCTTGTAGTGGTCTCAGCCTGAGTTTTAGTGATGCTCTTATTTGCATATCACTTAGCTGGTTACATAATTTACCCTATTGATACATTTTTATATACTCATTTATTTGGCTTGAGTTATTCTTGTACCTTGCTATGTCCCCTGAGGACCTGGAATCCAGATTATGTCCCCAGGTTTAGCAGAGGAGATCTACCCCGAGGTATACGAGACATGAGCAGATGCTGGAGCTGAACCAATACCAGAGGATGAGGTGATAGCCGAGGATTTCTTATGAGTATCTGTTTATTCTATACTCCGTCATTTCTGTTGTTAGACTCTTATTTTCTGTCTATTGAACTGTTGTATCAAACTCTTTATCGAGTTATTCCCCGAAATATTTATTGAGACTTGTTTATTATTATTTTATCTTGATTATTATATTGATTGTATTTATCTTTTGTGGATGAGATTAGTATCATAGACCTTTACTATTGTTTTACAACTTAATTACACCCTGATGGGTCTACTAAATTGGGTTTGCCTATTGGAGAGTGCTGCTGGCCATTGCCACGTGTCTAGTCCCTCGGTATTTTGGGACTGGGGCGTGACATTCTCAACTTAAGAATTTTGTACTCTTCAAATTTTAAATTCAATTTTCATCCCCAATATTTCAAATAGGTGATCCAACAATCAAAATTTAACTTTTAATTTAAATCATCAAACTATAAAATTTTGAATTCAATCCATCAATGTTCATGTTTAGAGTTTTTTTTTCCTCAAAATTTAAATCGTTGATTCAATCTCCAATATTCAAAATTTAAATCATGTGCTCAAAGCATAAATATTTGGTCCGTAATATCAAGATTTCAAAATTTATTAAATCCACATCATCTTAATCATTCTTCTAAAATTTTTTAAAATTAAAATGACTTAAATCTCTCAATCTAATCTTACTTGATCACAATCTAAAAAATTTACCTCAAGTTGACAATGCAACTTCTACCCAACTTAGAATTTAGCCATCTATCACATAAGGCTATATATTTAAGAAAAACTTTCTCAAATTATTTAATCGTGTTATTCAATCCTCAAAATTTTTAAGACCAAATATATCACATGAGATTTGCCCTTAATTACAAAAGATAGTCACAAAGCAATGTGATTGGCCTATAGGGTATATCAGGTACTCTCCGTGTATCAAACTTATACCAAGCACGACCGTTCGTCTTTCCAAAATAGGGGAAGACGAAAAACAATAATAAAGAATTTAAGGAGGAGGTGATAAAATACAAGTACGGGGTTCAAGGCGATTAAAGAATTCAAAAAAAGAGTTGTTAGGGCAGTTGTGGATTGAAATCTTTTTTTTTTTTGGTAAATTTTTATTCACATGCTTATATCAGTATAGTTATGTAACGATACGATATGCTCGGACATGTTTAGAAGGCAAGTATATTCGTCTACTAGTCAATTATATATCTTAATCCACGTAAAGTAGTCATGCGTAGAGCGAACCAAGCGCACTAAGGTTAGCTAGACCATAATATACTGATTCTGATTTAGACAATGTATTAGTGGGCGTCCCCAATAACACATATGTTATGAACAAGCTCGATAAAAGAATAAGCTTGCAAAACTAGGCTATAATAGCAGCATAAGTCGAGGTAGTCCAGAAAATATAAGTACGCTGGATTATGATGAAGGAAGATACAAAATAATTCAAGTTCACAAAGAAGATAAGACTCGTCCAGTGTTGTGCCTCTACAATTGCCATAGTAACTTCTTGTCTAAGTCTCTAGTCGACCAAATGGGGGTACGGGCCTCTAAGTTCTACAGTCTGGATAAACACTATCTTCTTATGCTAGCCTATAGTTGGTGTTATTCAATTATACTTCATTAATGGGTCAAAAGGACTATGTGATACTAGGTTATGAGGCATACTACCCAACTTACAAGAATTTAACTAATAGTGTTATTGAATAATAGAGTGTATATACCTAGTACAAGTCACCTTTCTAACCTCTACCAAGCACGAAAGAGAAGATAAGATTAACGTTGTGAAAGGATCAAGCAAGATGCAATGCAAGCAATCAAATAAGAATACGAAATAAAATAAAGGGAGGTGATTAAATAAGTTGCTGAGATCCTATACTCTAATCCTATGCGTAGGCTTGCTCGGTACAGTAACGTAACCGAGATAATATGCTCTCGACCTACATGGGCTACCACAAAAATATATCACGCCCCAGTCCTAAAATACGTAGGACTAGGAATATGTAAGCATACCAACCGTATGTATATGGCAACTCTAATATATGGAAACCATAACACATACGTACGTTGTATTATGAATAACAATTCACAAGTGGTATAGATTTATTTCATAAGTCACAGGGCATAACTAGATCTCATCCACTGAATCAAATAACCAATCAACTATATAACTGAATCAAGTATAAAATGCTTGATAAGAACAAGTAGTTGGGTGGAGACAAATCCACTACTAAACTAGAATATAAGAGAAACAAAATAAGTACATCTAATGAATAATGAGGCTCGAAGAGAAGACCTCCTAGAGATAAGTAGCAAGTCCTGATCCGTGCTCCTACAAATAGTCAAAATTATCTACACCTGGAAAGGGACCAGGTCCTCAGAGGGACGTAACAAGATACATAGAAGCATGCCAATTGAATACAGTAAAACATACATAATAGACAGAAAATATACAAGTATGCTGTACTAGACAATCTATATGAATATGCATAATAAGGAAAACTTTTCAACGTATGGGCAGGCTACTCTGAAATACATGCTATCTCACAACTCACACACACGTACATGTGCCATCAATCGACATACCTCGAGGGTAGCGACCATCGCGACACCAGAAGCCGACATACCTCGAGGGTAACGACCATCGCGACACCAGAAGCCGACATACCTCGAGGGTAGAGACCATCGCGACACAACTACCGTAATGCGTCCTAGTACTACGGTTTACCAGAGTGGGTAGCCCATACGCCTACCGACTGTCCTCCCCTCCCACGATACTATGTGTCAAGTGTGTGTCAACATATATATATATATATATATATATATATATATATATATAATTATGACTGAAAAAATACATATATAATGAATATATAAAAATATGATAAGCATGCAAAGTACTGTAAGCAATTTGGCAAGGTATACTTGCCTGACAAGAAAGCTGCGTAGTGTAAGCGTCCAAACGTCAAGCACAAGAGATCAGAAAATATGGCATCCGAATGAACGTCTCCGGATACTGAAATAAATATCACCAACGTTCCCAGAATAAACGAGATAGTCAGAAAAGTCTACCCTTTAGTCCAATTTGGACACAGGGGCAAAACGATAATTTTGGATCAAAGTGGGGACCACTTGTGGCCCACTTTGCATCAAAATGCATGCCAGAGGTATAGGTCTCTAAATGAGATAAATTATAGGTCAAACAAATTTTAAACGTTGATACGAACTCAATGGTATGTCCAATTTTAGATTCCGGTGAGCCGATCACAAATTTGCCCTTCAAGTCAAACCGTGGGGCCTACAAATAGGCGTCTCGGTCAACTGTCTCTGAATTACGTGAAACTTGGGTCACAGGACCAGCGTGATACCATGAATCCAATGGTACAAGTTTTGTCGCATTCCGACGAGCATACACAAAGTGGGGTGGTAGTTTACAAAAGTCACGATACGAGAATTTTTACGGATACGGGTTTATTCTGACACGCACACACGTTCGAATCAACTTCCGTAAAAGCCCACACGTCAGGATATACCATACACACTTACGGTACAATTGGTACGAGATGAGGCGGTTCCATTTGGTAGGACGCACTCCGTATCACAAAATTTTAGTTTTAAAATAACAAATTTTTGGTCGTTTTGGAGGTCAAATAATTTAACAAATAAAATAAAAACTAAAAGAACAGTTAAATTATCGGTTATATTGAGAAAAAATCCTTTCAATTAGATTTTGAAAATATTAAACAGGTTGGTGGCAAATTTGGCATGAACATGGGGGTTTGGGTCGAATTTCTGAACTATTTTTGGTCAGTTTTTCGGTCATTTTTCGGTCGATTTTTTGACCAATCCAGGACACGAAACCTCGTCCCGCTTGGAGGAAATCCTAGAGGGTTAGGTTGTGAACGTATACGGACAAACCGCTCGAAAAAATAATAAGAGATAAGAGAGATATAATACCATGAAGAGGGGGGCTCGAGGCTGTGCTGCTGCGCTATAGACGCGTGCGGGCGGCTGCTGCGGCGGCGATCGTCGGCAGCTGTGTAGCGGCCTACGACGTCGTGGGGTTGGCGTCGGCGCTGGAGGTCGGGGTGAAGGAGGAGAAGAGAGATTAGGGTTAGGGTTTGAGTTTTGTCTTGGATATATATATATATATATATATATATATATATATATATATATATATATATATATATACTTCGAGAGAGAGAGAGAGAGAGAGAGAGGGGTCTGTGGGTGAGTTTGGGTCGCAGGGGGGGGGTGTCATGGGTTTTGCTGGGTAGGTTTAGGAATGGTTAGGTTGGTTAGTTAGTTTTAGGAGTGGATTTTAGGTTAAGGTTTTGCTTTTCTTTTCGTTTTCTTTTCCTTTTGTTTTTCCATTATATATATATATATATATATATATATATATATATATATATATATATATATATATATATATATATGGGATTATAAGAAAATAACTTTTTAAAATATATTTGCATATATATTTATACATATAAATGCGAATATAAAAATTCAAAAATATATTTTCATATAATAAATTCTTAGAATATTTATTCTACTTTAACAAAACAATATATATATATATATATATATATATATATATATATATATATATATATATATATATATATATATATATATATATATAAACAATTTCTAAAATATATTTGCACCCAAAATAACTTTTAGGAGATTTATAATATTTTAACACGAGATAAATTGTAGTAAAAATAACTTTAGAAAAATAATTTTAAATAAGTATCTTTTTATAATTAAATAATCAATAAATTTTGTTTTCTTAGAGAATATTCTAAAAATTTATCATTTAAATGAAGAGAATATAAAATACTAAAAAAATACAAAATAAAGTTAGAGGGGGTTTCGGTCATGGGTAGGATTATGATTCTAAAAGAATGAGGTAATGGCAACTAATATGCAAATCTACAAAAAGAGAAAATGCCTAACTTGGCACGGGAAATTATGGGATGCTAATTGTAGAAAAATTAGAATTGAAAAATAACCACAATTAATATATATATATATATATATATATATATATATATATATATATATATATATATATAAAATGTAAATATTTAACACAATAATCTATGGTTTTTACACTAATGTCATACTAATGCCAAAGGATCAAATTTTTTTGCCACGAAAAGATCCTACATGTAGTGTCTCCTATGTAGGCTACTTCCTATGAATGACGATACAGATTTTGGGGCTATCCTATATCATTAATGTCCAAACCACGGTGAAGTGTCCTAATAAAATTATTGGATTTTATTTGATTTAAAAAAATAATCTAAAACAAATACAAAAAATACAAAATACACACAAGATACCTATTTTTGGGTGAGGGGGTTTACACATTTTTATTGTGTGACTGGATATTGTGTGACTACATTCGGGCCTTAGAGTCATCTTTTTTTATTATTTTATTTCATAATTGTTGTTGTGTGATTGTACCGTTGTTGAGTGTTCCACCGAAGAGGTTGGAAAACCCAGAAAATTCAACAGAGGGTTGCTCCGGGTCTGTCTATTTATTTGAAATGTGATACTATAGGCATGTTATACTGTAATATTGTCGGCATTCATTTATTTTAGTTTTTTTATTTTCCTGGTAATATTAGCGACGTTTAGTGACATTCAATGACATTCAGGGACGTCCTTACGCGTCGCTAATGACGTCGCTAAACTGTCTCATGGCGTCGCTAAGCATCACTACACGTCACTAAATATTGCTGACATGGCAATTTTGGCCTTGTCAGCTATTCGTCGCTGATCCGGTCGCAGGTCATTGCTAAATTTAACGATAGTTACCAACCAAATTTCAAAGTCACAAATTTGGCGACACTCGATGCTAAGAGTCGCCATTTTTGCAACTTTGTAACGTCACTAAATTAAGTCGGTAGAGCGACATTTTCCGACGTTGTTTTGATCAGCGACTAGCTTTTTCGCGACTGAGTCCAAACGTAGCTAAATACGTCGCTACTCGATATTAGCTACGTATTTTTGACATTTGGCTACGCTTTCTTGCATCGCTAATTTGCCTTATTCTGGTAGTGAATCTAGCAATCCTTAATATTATCAAATTTCTAAGTACAATATAATCCCATTGGAATGATATATATATATATATATATATATATATATATATATATATATATATATATAATTATTTAAACCTTTCTTTATTTGAACTAATCCCGTCAAATCCTATCCAAATTAACTAATCCTAGTCATATTTAAATTAAGTAGTTTGTAAACATTATATACACCGATTAAACTTATGAAATAAAATCATCTCCCATCTTTTCTTTCTCGAAAGCTCCTCTCTTTCGTCCAAAATAGTCCAAAAACTTACAAAAAATCAGCCTCGTGTTTAGCAGACATAACCATTTTGAAGAGGCATATAACTCCCAATTTCAGACTCTATTCTTCCTCTAGTTTTTTTTTTAGAACCGTATCGTTGTGAGATTTTACAATTTATATTTTAATAGATTTAATTTGAACTAAAAATTTATGTAAAAATTTTAGTGTATCAGATGTCCGTAAAATAAAAGTGTTTTGGTATTTTCGTGATTTTGGGAGTTCTCGAACACGAAAACGAGATCCATTTAGTTTCTCAAAAATTGGACACAAAGACTACAACATAGTTTAATTTCAGAAATAATTAAATTTATTTAATATATTTAGTATTACCAACATTAAAAACTGACTAAGCAATATAGGTATAACTACTTGGAATCTCAGTTGAATTTTTTTATAATATTTTAAATCAAATAATAAACTTTGTTAGGATTTTGGATTCTCTAGATTTGGGGTTAATAGCAAAGTGATTGGGTCTGGCTTGTCAACTATTTGATTCACACCATCCATTCGAAGGTTAAGGCAAGTATCACTGTGACCTATGTTGTCTTTATTTTGTGTTGCATGTATCTTCGTGTCATCTTTTTAGTGTTACTTTTTCACATGTCATGTTGTTATGGTTCTTGACTCATGATTATTATTACTTGTTCACGCGAGTAGAATCATTAGAGAATATGCACACGTTCATGCCTACTTCTTGTTTAGCATGTTTACTGCTATCGTTAACAGTTTGTTGTGTTGAGCATGTACTTGTGAGTTAGTTGGACGGGAAAATACGACTAGTAGGCATGTGGTACTCCACATATAGTGTTAGTCTAGTATTTATTCGGCAAAGACACCGTCTTACAGAGTTTATTCAGTCAATACACCTTACGTATTTTACTGTCTGATTCCTAACCTAACCACATGTTGAACATTGTTACTCTAAAACAAATTATACTCATGACTATGATTATTGTTGCTGTCTTATTTAGTCTTTCGTCTTCGCTTGAGTATACTTGCATGTTGTTAATGTGACATAGTCGTACTTCTCTTGTTATACCATACCATGTCTATAGTTCATCTATCCTTTGTTGTTGATCCTTCATGTATGTATATTATATTATGTAGCTTAGTGTTATGGTAATCTTGCTCCAATCCTGAATGGATATATGGACAATTTTAGGTGACTTGCTATTCTACACTATGGACCTTTGTTGGAGATAGTGATGCTTTCTTAGATTGTAGATAGACTAGATATTCCTTGATCTAAATATTTAGCGGATTTGTTCCCGAATGCTGTTTCTATTTATTATTAGATTTATAAATCAAATAGTAATTATGAATGAGCAAATAGATTATTGTGTGATCAAATATTATATAATTGATTTATGATTGCTATTGAGGTCTAAACAACGTATTACCGTCGATGTCGCGGCATGTGCTAGACTTGGCCATGTACTCGTATCCCAAAATTGGGAGCGGATCGTGACAATTACTGCTGGATAATGGGGATTTTCGTAGTTATTAGAGACTCCCTATAAGTGCTCCGGGATTACACTGCGATAGCCCAAGTGTGCGAAAGTTGTTCTCTAAAGTGCATTTTACTAGACCGGTACAACAATTAGGCTAACCCATTTATGTTGTGTTGTTTAATTATTTTATTGTTTACTATTATTATGTTGTTATGTATCTTGTTATCTCACTCTAAGAACCTAATTTTCTTCCAGATATAGAAGAAGAAATCTAGCTACCTAGAGGAGTATGGTACATGAATGTTATCTCGTTCCACTCCCATAATACTGAGAAATACTGGAACGGAATAGGCCATTTAGACGATTACGACTATGTAGAAAATAAGTGGGAGGACTTTAGCATGTAATGACCTCAGTCTTAAGGGTCTGTCTTGTCTAACTTAGAAAATAAATTATGAAAAAATGTCACTCTCATGTGTTATCAAACTCACCCCAAGAGGGAAAAAAAAACCTCACACCTTAACCACAGTGTTAGTGGGATCGATTTTGCTAAAAAAAAAATGCTAATTTCTATTGGATGTTAATAATATGTTTGTTGAGGTGAATGGATGGGATCAATATGGTTCTCTCTCTCTCTCTCTCTCTCTCTCTCTCTATATATATATATATATATATATATATATATATATATATATATATTAGACTTGTTCTCCCATCCTCAAGTCTTTCCGTACAATCTCTCCAATGGCTCTCCCTAAAGACCGGTTCCTCCCTCTCCCACTTCTTCAGGTGTGGCTCTCCTTCTCTCCCCCCATTTTTCTTAGTCCATCCCCTCCCCTTAAAAAGCCCCACGTCCACTGTCATCCTCATTCAGGCCAATCCGAGCATGCAATAATTAGTCTTTTCGTGGGTTCGGTTTGTTGGTTTGAGGTCTGGTCTGGCAGTACTTTCTTGGCTATTTAAACAAATTAGCCCCAGACCTCTTCCTACCACCACCGCCGCCGCCGCCACCGCCACTTTCGCCGCAGAAAAAGAATAGAAAAAAAATACCCAAAAGAAATAGTTACTATGGAAGCTAGATTGGTAGCTTTGTCCCTCCTGTTGTTGGCCTCGGTTGCCAGCGCCAACATCGGAGACTTTGACGACCACTGGAAGCAGAGGGCGGAGATCGCCAAGGCCAAAGCCCGAGCCGCCTACAGGCCCGATACCGAAGCCGAAACCGAAAGCTTCAATCACGACGTCCGCAAGTAAGTAGCCTTCTCCACCTCCATGCATCCATCTCTTTTATTAATTCATCTGATCTAATATATATATATATATATATATATATATATATATATATATATATAGTTCATGCAGTTATGGTTAGGTTTTCACTAGCTAGCTGATATATAATGTGTATTGACTTAGGCTGTTGGAGAAGAGCGGCAACAGCACCAGCACCAGGAGGAGCCTACGGTCGAGGTACTACGGCCCGTGCAAGGCGACCAACCCGATCGACCGCTGCTGGCGGTGCAAGGAGGACTGGGCCGAGAACCGGCAGAAGCTCGCCGATTGCGCCAAGGGGTTCGGACGCAACGCCATGGGCGGCAAGGGCGGCGAGTTCTACGTCGTCACCGACGCCTCCGACGACGACCTCATCACCCCCAAGCCCGGCACGCTGCGGTACGGAGTCATCCAGGACCGACCCCTCTGGATCACCTTCGCCCGCGACATGATCATCCGCCTCAGCGAGGAGCTCATGATCAACAACAACAAGACCATCGACGCCCGCGGCGCCAACGTCCACATCGCCTACGGCGCGGGGCTCACCATCCAGTTCGTGCACAACGTCATCGTCCATGGCCTCCGCATCCACGACATCAAGGCCGGGAGCGGCGGCATGATCAGGGACTCCGAGTCCCACTACGGGTTCAGGACGAGGAGCGACGGGGACGGCATCTCCATCTACGGCGCCTCCGACATCTGGATCGACCACGTGTCGATGTCCAACTGCATGGACGGCCTCATCGACATCATCCAGGGCTCCACCGCCATCACCATCTCCAACAGCCACTTCACCAACCACAACGACGTCATGCTCTTCGGCGCCAGCGACGCGTACCAGGAGGACGAGATCATGCAGATCACCGTCGCCTTCAACCACTTCGGGAGGGGGCTCGTGCAGAGGATGCCCAGGTGCCGCTGGGGATTCATCCACGTCGTCAACAACGACTACACCCACTGGCTCATGTACGCCGTCGGCGGCAGCCAGCACCCGACCGTCATCAGCCAAGGAAACAGATACACTGCTCCTCCCAACCCACAAGCCAAGGAGGTGACGAAGAGGGACTACGCGCCGGAAGCGGAGTGGAGGCAGTGGACATGGATATCGCAAGGCGACCAGCTGAGGAACGGGGCCTTCTTCAGGACTTCGGGGCCTTCCGACGTGTCCAAGTTCAAGCAGAAGTACTCTAGGTTCGACATGATCAAGTTCAGGCCAGGAGAGTACGTGACCAGGCTCACGCGTTTCTCCGGCTCGATCAACTGCAAGGTCGGCCAGAAGTGCTGATCGCAATGGCACGCTGAGGAGTGGGGGAATGCGGTGCTTTGACTACAACAAATGCAAGTGAAATAAAAAAGGCACGAGACAGGGAAATCATACGAGCAGATCACTCCATTTAATTTCTTGTTATGTGCCCACCACTATTCATTCATTTCCTGGGATGTATAATATTATTGCACTTTCTTCTCCTCGGAGTTTAGGAAGATTTTGTCTCAAAAATATATTTGATCAATTTGGAACAAAATGGTCTACAAATTTCTGCTTCCTTAATTATATGCTCATTTGTTTGGTTTGATTTGGTTTAAAATGAGGAGAAAAACAGGAAAGAGGAAAGTGTTTGATGTAAAAATGGGGACCATTTACAAATTCAGGATCAACATTCTTCTGTATCTTTCCTTCTATTCACTCTTAGCTATCAAACGTTGGAAATGACGATCTGTCCGGACGATTACAAATGATTGCCATATACATACTATGAGAACATCAAAAACTTAAGACTCAAACCAATCATTTGATGGATAAAATTATTGAATTTTAACACCTCGTTTAAGGTTTTTTTTAGTCTTGTTTTACCTATCGATATTCGTATATCAATATAAGAATATTTATCGTATACTAACATACGCTACACGTAAAATAATTTTTTTAATATTATTATAAAATTATTTAAATATATTTTAATTATAATTTATTATAGATATATTTTTACTCTTTTATAAAAAAAATTCTTGAAAATGCTAGCCGTATAAGCTGTATATCCTCACGTAATTAAAAATTAAATAAAATTTAACTAATTGTTTAGTTACATAATATTATATAACTATAATCAAACACCTCTTCTAGCTCATGTGGTGTGAGACATTCTTCTTGGTTCGATTCTCCATGACGTTAATTATAACAAATTAATTTTTTTCCAATAAACTTTTTTACGTAATATTAATTTTTTATATAAATGGTTGAGTATTTACAAACTGTTAGATGGCTTACTTTTGAGCCGTTTTCAAGCCTCATTATAAGAGTAGAAAATATGTGGACTGGACACGGGTCGGAACGAGCCCAAATTTGATGGATCCGGACCGAACCTGTTAGTTGGTGGGGAACGGGATGGAGTCAAAAAATATTGGAACCAGAACAGACTCTGTCCGGCCCGTTCAAAACTGATCCGAACCGGATCGACCCGTGGGTCCAAACGGTCTGAACCAATCATTATGGACCTACTGTATAGTGAATAAAGGACCGGATAGAATAGAGCAAGAAGAGGAATCATTGTGAAAGCAATTACAAATTGGCTACATACTTGCTTTTATCATTTGCATAACCAATCATTATGGACATAACTGGTTATATATATATGCTCGCTTTTTTCTCATCAGCCGTGCAGAATGTAGTAGAAGCAATAATTAAAGAAATGATTATTAAGAAATATTTCTCTCTGTACATTATGGATACACATACATTTTGTATCTACGTATAGTCCGGCAGCCAGTGCCAAATCAAGGAGGTTGAGCTTAAGCTAATTGCTAGAAGAGCACTTTGCTGATATGGGTGCTGAGAGATGCAGACCACTACTAAAATACTGAATATTAGTGACGGATGTTTGGCGACGGATGGTATCCGTCGCTAGTTGGCGACGACACAGCGGCATCTTGACGACGAATACGTGGGAATAATGTGATTAGATTAGTTGTGTAGAAATTATGTCGCCTAGTCGTCGCTAGACCGTCACCTGTTTGCACGACAGTACGCGAGAACAACGCGACAAACCTTGACGACGGTTAAGCGACATCTTCTCGATGTAGGCAACGGATTATGACGTCGCTAATTCGTCGCCTAGTTCAGTTTCCTAGATTAAAAAAAGGTAGCCGATCAATCGACCGTTCTCTCTCCTTTCTCACTCGACTGTCTCTCCCTCTCCTCTTCGACGCTCCCCTCTCCCCGACGAGCTCCTCCCGTGGTCCCCTCTCTCCTGTGATCCCCTTCCCGTGGTCCCATGCCCCTATCTCTCCCCGTCCTCCCCTTTCTCCAGCGAACCCCTACAATTTTTCCCCATCCCACTGTAAGTTAATTATCCTTCTCTCTTCGATGTCTGTAAGTTATCCTCGAAGTGCACTCATATCACAGCCCTATATTCTCTGATATAAACATTGCTGCTTATGAGATTGGAGTTGCACAACATTGATAATTGGGGATAGTTAATATATGTACACCCACAATCTATAAGCCCCTTTTCTGATATAGACACTGCTGATATAGTCACTATCCAAGAGCAAGATATGAATTTTGTGGCTCTGTGATATACTCGACAGTTTCTGATTTGTGAATTTATAAATTTGGGTTCTGTTGTTCTGTGATATACTCGACAGTTTCTCTGGGTTCTGTGGCTCTTTTGGTTGTTGGTGGTAGTGTTCTTATTGTTGTCGATATGGAGGAAGGAGGATTGAACATGAGTAGAAAGAGAGGGAATGGAGATTTGCAGTGTTATTTGAAGAGGAAATAAATCCTAAATAATGAAACTTGTCTGAAATTGGTGTTACCATATCATTTTGGGATACATGACATATACTTTGGTATGCTTGAAAGCAAACACATTATAATTGATCTTTACAACCTTGCGGGCTAACTTCAATAAGAAGCAGAGATAACCCCTAGAGATGACATGTCCCTCCCAAAAACGTGTCCCTCATATACGCCATTCAACACATGATTCTCCTCTTAATATGTCCCTCCCCTCGGCAATGATGATACCACAATCCATCACTATATTTTATAGTGTGAGATGATGTCTTAGCATCACATTATGTGGGTTCATCTTAATTCTGTTATATCCTTCAGATGCTAAATTTGATAAGAACATATACTACACTAATGTACCGAACTGAGATGATTCACACTAATGTATGCTAGAGTAAAATTCGGTAGTGTTCTGAACCATCCATCCCCACACTTGGCAATGGTGATGCATGGATCTTATTATGAGCCATTCATTTAATGGATTTTGAAAATCGTATCGATCCCGATACTCATAGGAATGGTCCGATCCCGATACTCATAGGAATGGTCCGATACCGATACTTTGAACCTTGCATATCCTTCTTTATTTATGCCAATATGCTTTTAGAATGCCCATCTAATGTCGTATGTACATCTAATTATTTCAGTATATTTTATACTTCTTCTCTTCTAGCACTTCTCCAATTTTTTAAATTAAATTTGGAAGAGAAAGGAGGAGGAAAAAGTAATTAGGGTTTGGAGTTTGGAAGGGAAGAAAAAAGAAACTAGGATTATATATATATATATATATATATATATATATATATATATATATATATATATGTGTGTGTGTGTGTGTGTGTGTGTGTGTGTGTGTGGAGAGGGGGAGTTGATGTTGGCGTCCCGAAAAGGAGTAAGGGGGTCGAGTTTGGAGATGGGAGGTCGACCACTTGTAAGGGGGTGTTTATTAGGGTTTGTTTGAAGATAGTTTGTTAGGATTTTGATGTATATATATATATATATATATATATATATATATATATATATATATATATATATATATATATATATATATATAGGTGTTGTTAGTTGGTTAGGATTAGTTTTTAATTTAGAATAAATGGATATGATTTAAGTAGACTAAATTAGGGTGAGAGGGCTGCTATTAGATAAGAGAAATAGTATTTTAAATATTTAAATTCAGATTTGATTATGATGCAAAGAAGATTGCATAAAGGGTTTCCTAATTTAGAAATATTATATTTTTGAATGAATTAATTGTTTTATTCAGATTTTTGTGTATAAAAAAATGTGGAGTGTGTTGTGGAGTAGGGGAAAAGGTGTGGGGTAGGGTGCACGAGTCATACAAATTACTTCAAGGGTCCGAGTTGGGTGTTTGGGCTCGGTTGGGTTCGGTAAGTCATTAAAGGCCATTTTTGACAAATTAAATGATCAAGGCGATTAATATTATTTTTGGAGCATGTGGGGACTCAAATAAGTATAACACAAATGTCATGCATGAAGTAGGTCCAGTCAGGCTCATTAATATAAATTTTGTTGGAAAGGTTGGATCGATGTTGCGTAGTAAAATCGTCCACAACAAAAAAAGACACAAAAATCTAATTTACGTAAAAGAGTGCCACCTGAGTTGCACGACTAAAATGAAGCACAAAGGACTATATTTGGGAGCAACATGAAAGTTATAAACAGAAATTAGCTCGTCTAGGTCAAGAATGCAAAACTTGTTGGAAGGAAAAAAAGGTTGTGTAACACTCAAAAATATCCAAGCCATGGTAAAAAGATTTTAATCTAAAAAAATAATTTTAGAAATTAATCCTTTAACCTTTTTATTTAAATAAAATAATAATAAAAATAATTACAAAATACCAAAATATCCTATTCTAAAATGAGGGGGCTTACAAGTCCAAAGCCCACTGAGCCTAGTCCATGGGTTCAGTCCATGGATTTAAGCCTTGAACCTGAGCTCGAACACTTTCAATTTTTATTCAACTGCAAAACCTAATGTAGCCGTTGGGTTCAAAATATTCAAATATTACACTGCCCTTATTCGAACCAAACTACCCAATACAGAGTCACTTGCCACGACACAAACATGTGAACACCTGATACTATGTCTGTATAACACTGTGACTTAGACATGAGTTTGTGTGTCATACAGCACCAAAATCTCTTCGGTTTTGAACACATCTCCTCCTCCATAGGATCAACTATTCAAGAAAGGAAAAAGAATTGAGTTTATACCTATGTTTTGGAGTGTCGATTGTAACTCACGAACACAAGCAGGAACCGAGAAAATGATCACAAATTCCTGAGGACTGACTTATCAAGCTCTGTACCAAAAATCAACCGATTTGGATTGAAGGTCTTCCTCTGGGATATTAGATTGAGCACATGATGTGCATTAACAATAATAATAATTCAGAGATCAAATTAAATTCATAAGGACCGAAGATTTGAAAATCATCATCATGAACATCAAACAAACCAGAAAATCAAATTTTAATCGATCGATTTGATCGAACGATCAAAATCTGCAGTAATAGAATTCTCACCTATCAGACCTGTGTCCAAATTCAAACTAGAGTTCGATGATGATCGAGTGTTCGCTTGATCTAGCACCAACCGTAATCGACTCACTGAACTCGTCGAGCCGCTGTCAAGATACCGTTGTGTCACTGCTCACCGCCGATGTCCGCTGTTGTTCGTCGGAATACTGCTGAGAGGAAGGAAGCTACGCCATGGGATGAGGGGGGAATATAGCAGATCTTTGCTACCGTGGTGGTGATAGAGAATAATGAGGGGTCAGGATCTATATATAGGCTAGTGGAGTCGATGTACGGTTAGGGACGGACGACTATAGTTCGTCGGAGTTGAGGCGGTGGAAGTTGACGGTGAGGATGGGCGATGACACAGATCGATGACGTGGAGGGAAGCTTCATGATGCTTCTGGAGCTTCCTAGAATCGTCGGGAATCGACGTACGGGGCGATCGGTCTTACTGAGCGGTGAGGTGAATTCGTTCTCTTTCGGTCAAGTGGGAAAGAAGGAAGATTGGGGAAACTGCTGCTTTGAACGAGTTGGCCTTTGGGATTTAAGGGCTGACCCACTTGATGGGTTGGTTGGGCTTTTAGAGTTATGGTTTAATTGGTTAATGTCTTTGGGGTTTTAAGCCCCACATAGTTGGTCTAATGGGTCAGGTGTGATGGGCTAGGTTATAACTGTGGCCCGGTTGGAGATGATAAGTTTAATGGACCATGTTTTTAAGCCTAATGAGCTTATTCAATTTTAAATGGTTTGCAACCTACTTTAATCCTATAGCAATTTTATAATAATACCTAGAGTAATACTAGCAAAACTTAATAAGATAATAGTATGGTACTAGAATTAATACACTTAATATCTTAGCCTGCTAAAAGAACTTTACCTATGTATATACTCAGACAATAATATTAATAGTAATACTAGGAAAATAAATACTAGGAAATATATATATATATATATATATATATATATATATATATATATATATATATATATATATATAATATTATTATCTATTATTAAGTGAAACTAAATTTTTTTTTATTGAATCCTAGAACGGCGGGGTTACAAATCTTTCCCCCTTGAAAAACTTTCGTCCTCGAAATTTTAGGGGCGAAAGGCAAGGAAATGAAACAAACAGATATGGAAGCCTGGTTGCAATAAAACTCTTCTTCTTGCGATCCACAATCTTCTTTGGTTGCATTGAGTTGGATCCCTGCTGGAAATTTGAATGTGGGTGAAGTCTGCAACGTGTTGTCGCTTTACCAAGTTGGATTATTAGAGGAAAACAAGATTTCAAATGTGAATATCAATCTCGATAGGAAAGTCAAGTTGTTAAAAGAGACTTCATGAAAAATTATGGCTTAGCTGAAATTGTCTTTAATTCTTCATGCTTCACTCCTTTATCTGATATTGCTCTTCTCCAGTCATAGCTCCCTTGAAGAAATACTACTGAGGCTAGGAAAATTACCAAGATAAATAAAATATTAGTGAGAACAGAGTAAGAAAGAACCTGGAATCATGTCTGCAGCGGTCTCAGTCTCCTCAATGGTCATGGCAAAGGCTCGTCCCTGCTGCGGTGCTCCATACCGTTGCTGATTCGGAAGAGCTGGGTCCATCTGCCGAGGTCATGGTGGTCCCTTATGTGCTAGACCAGAAGCTGAGCGAGTAGCAAAAGTACACTCCCTAACATGATGTGCAGCTGATCCACAGAATAGACAAACTTCAAGTATGTTCCAACAGGTATCCCAAATTTGACCTGCCTCTTGCAATCGCTGTAAGAAGCCCTCTGTACTGACTTCTGAAGCTGCTGGTAATACTGGGCTGGGGAACACATGAGAGGAGGATGCTGAGGCTGGGCCTAAAAAATCTTTGGCCGAATATGAGAACGCTTGGCTGGTCCTCTAGTGATGCTACCTCCAACGGTCTTACGATCCCTCTTTGGATGAATATTCAATCTAACCTCTACTCCCTGAGCAACGGACAATATCTCTGCATAATTCTCTATGCCATTAGCAATGACATGAATGCCGATCTCCTGTTCTTACCCTTGTCGGAATCTCCTAGCACGGTTCTTCGGGCCACGAACCATGTAGTCGGCAAATTGACTCAAACGGCTAAACTCAGCCGTATACTCATCCCTAGTACGATTACCCTGCTCTAGATTCTGGAATTGCCTTTCCAGAGATTCCTTAGCCACATTAGGATAGAACTTCTACTCGAACAACTCCCGGAACCTCTTCCATGTCAGTCCCTGAACAATAAGCTTAGGCTCACTCCTGAACCAAGTTCGGGCTGGATCGCGGAATTACTATCCTGCGGCTTCGATCTTGAAATCCTCCGAAAGCCTAGAAACACAGAGAAGTTGCTCAATGTCCTCTATCCACTCGTCCATGTAGATAATCCCCTTCGTGCCTTCAAATTCCCTGGGATTAAGCTTCATGAAGTCCATAATGGTCCCAAACTTAGGCTGGGTGCACTGCTACTGAGTAGTCTGAGTTGCCATATTGTCTATGGCGGCCAAGGTAACTCAGTGAGAGTTTTCTATGCTCTCTTTCATGATAGCAGTATGATCCCGCTGATCCTCAACTAAGCCTCAGATCTGGTCTTGTTGAGAGTCTACTAACCCTCAGATCTGGTCTCATTGAGAATCTACTAAGTCCCGAATCAACTTATTAAGCTGAGATCCATCAAGGGGTGAGGATCCGGTAGGGGGAATGGTCGGAATGCCACCTTGAGGAGGAAGTAAGGGAGGTGGGGAGGGTGTCCCGGTCATCTTTCTATCTCCTGGGTGAGCAGAAGATGCTCCTACAGAAGCCGCTACACTAGGGGTATGGCCTCACGTCTTCTTTCTTCCCTTTGCCATTCTTTAGATTGGAGGAAAGAGGATAAATATCCAAAGGAGATGTGAAAAATAAAGATAATAAGTAAAGACAATAAAACTAATATCATGCTAATTTCCATTATCGGTCCTAAGCTGTGATGATTTTCTTAGACTAACATGTTCCCCAATAACACTCTAAGTCCTAAGTACTATTCGGCTAGACCTGTATATGCCACCACTAAAAATATGTCACACCCCATACTCATAATATCGGGTACGAGTCATGGTCATGCCCAGCCTACGTTGTCGTTGACAGCGGTAGTTAACTATCTATACCTTAATTATCATCAAAATGCTTTTAATTAATCAACTCATCATAACTCTCTAGTCACATTTTCTATGAAAAATCACCATAATCCACTTATTACTCTTTATTACATGTCTTTAACAAGTGATAGTCAGGACCAAACCCAATAAATAGTAAAGATACTACAATCTCAACATCAGATCACAACTACACAACACAACATCCACAACACATATACTGATCACAAATAAAAACTACTGAGTGACAAATCAAAATCTCGGAAGAAATCTTCGGGTCTTGGCCTGCCTCTACCAAGTCTCCCTGTGGACCATAATAGGTCGGGTAATCATCCTCACCTACTACGGTATCCTATCAGGATGGAGCAAAGTAGAATACACAATGATATAAAGTAACAACATATGAAATGGACAACAAAAGAAGTACAATGCAAGAAAAGAAAGTACAATGATCAAGTACAATGGCAGTCAATATGCATGAAACAAAATGTACATAACTACTAAGTGTGTGAAATATCTGAATGTACATGTGGGCAGGTAAGGGCTAAATTCGGTACCTCGTACGTGTAGTGTGCAATCGCTATCATACAATATAAATGATGGATATAAATGGGGTAGTCCACACGACACACAAATACTTTCCCTCCCGACACCAATGCGATCAATAATCAATAAGACAATAAAACAATGATCAATGTATCAATCAATAATACTGTGTGTCCTATCGTGTCACGAAACATGGGAAGGAATTGAAATATAAGCCATTGAGTAGAATACTTGCCTTAGTCCTTGGAATGGATGATGTAGAAAGGTCCTCTTATGAAGACAATATCCAAATATTAGTTTTTAATTCAAAGGTCTTTTGGGATCTCCTAAACTAAAATACCTAATTATTTCAATTTAAACTTTATGCTAAAAAATTATTTATCTAGATTCTTGATTTATAACTAATTGTCGTATCTTACGAAATCTTTTAATTTTTAACTAACCAATCCTAGCTAACTATTCTTGATTAAGATAACAAGTTTAACTGACTACTTCTAACAATATTCTCTAACTAATTATACTAGTTATTAACCAACTAACTTCACTAATCAAATTATTAAATAGCGATCCATCTAACCCAATTTAGTATAAATATTGAACTCTGGCCCAAGGTCCAGAGCCCACTGAACGTAGTCCATGGGTTCAGTCTATGGATTTAAGCTTAGAACCCGAGCCCAAACATTATTCAATTTTTATTCAACTACAAAACCTAATATAGCCATTGGGTTCAAAATATTCAAATATTACTATCACGACCCGCACCCGGTGTAAGGGTACTAGTCGGAAACAACGCCCAGCCTACGCCGCAGAATCGGCGGTAGAACGCTGTCTAGATAATCTATCTAATATAATGAACCACCAATAATGATAGAATACTCAATCACAGAACTAAGATAGAATGAACACGAATCAGATAAGAATAGAATAGTCACAATACAACTCATGAGTCTAAAATAATACATCAATGAGTCTGAAGAAAAACAGAAATAAGCTGGAGACAAATCCAGTACAAAAGAATACTACAAAACTATAAAGCTACAACTCCAGGGATAAGTCCCTCTTGAGCCAGGGTCTCAGAATCTAAACCCACAACATCCTGGGGTCCATAATAAGTAGGGTACTCCTCAATGTCATCTGGAAAAATATATCCAGTCAGGAAAGGAGCAGAGTACAACCCTAACAGTAGTTCTCAAATAATGATAAAAACTATGTAACAGTAAATAGCTGTGGATAAACAAGATGCATAAATAGATACAAGAAATGTATAGACAAAAGGAAGTACTGGAAAAAAATACAATAATGAACAATATGCTGATGGAACAAGAATACTAATGACTAAGTGTGTGAGTACAGCTTAACATGTGATCGGCTTGGGCAGCAATACGGCCTGGCTAATCATACGTGCTGTGTATGATCAACACTATTCAGGAAACAAGACTTTATTCAATAGGGATTTGATCACATATTTATACTAATACTCTCCACCCCCGACTGGTATAATAGATCCAACCACGGTATGTTATGGCACTAGATTCCCCAAGAAGATAGCTAGTCTCCCCGAGAATCGGTGTCTGTACATGTACAAGATAACCAATAAAACAATACTTGCACCATATACACCATATACCAAGGAATAACATCTCATGACGAGATCCGGATATACCAACCCGTGTAACCATAGTGTCGAGAGAAACATGTATATCTACACTAGATACAACGAACATAGAGGATATCATAAATGAGAAACTATCAGAGAATGTACTCGCCTGAAGTCCAATGAACAGTCTCACAAATGTCTGACTCGGTGCCTCGAAGACCTAGATGTGGAATACAACATTAAAACAAGGTCCCGGAAAGAGAACAAGTCAAACTAGACAACTTCTAGGTCAAAAGTCAAATCTAAGTCAAAAGTCAACTATGGTCAACTCTAAAGTCCACTAAAGTCAAATATGGTCAAACCCAAAGTTAACCTCACAAGACATCTATAAAATAATATAGAGATAAACTACAATAATTTAGGAATCAAATTAGATTCCAAAAGAACTCACACAAAGTACACTAATAATACAATTAATATATATCATAAATAATATATATACAAACCAATATTCATACAATTAAAATACTATATTATAATAATTATTATACCTCACAAAACACATATATATATATACATATATATATATAACAATAATATATATAATATAAATAAAAACTGCCAAAGCGTCACTGAAAACAGGGAGTTAAATAATACAATTGAATTAAAACAGCCTATAGTGACAGTCTTGTCTGTCACTGTAAAACTGTCGCAGAAACCCCTGTGTAATAAACACACTGCTGCACCAATGGTGACAGTTAATCAACTGTCACCGAAAACCTGTCGCCACTGCTGCTAAGATCCCGCCCGCAGCATTAATGACAGAATTGTCATTAATGCACAGTGGCTTCAGCGGCTGCTATCAACGGCTCATTAATGACAGAATTACTGTCATTAATTCACTGTCACTAAAACAAGCAAATATATATATATATATATATATATATATATATATATATATATATATATATATATATATATATATATATATATAACAGAATATATAAAACAATATATATATATAAATATATAAAACCATTAATACAAAGATATACATATATATTAATATACACATAAACTTATACATTCAAATATTTAATAAATATTAACACAAAGAACATATTAATGTACATAATTAACATGGCTAGAAACACAACTAAAATATTTACATTAATATCCAAATAATTACATAATAATTATAAATAATATAATTACACAATTAAACATACAATATATTTTACAATTTATATTATTAACAAGTAGTACATATATATTTGCATGTAAGAAATCTATATATATTATATTATACACCATATTAGCACACACAAAAATATAGATCTATGCTACAATAATTACATAATAAATACACAAAATAAATATATAATATCCATATATATTTACTTATTATAAATGAAGAATTAAACCACAATTTATTAGATCTATGCAAAAATACACACAATTGGAGAGTATCTCACCGTATCCCACTAGATCTAGGATACGCATGCGACACGAGTCCAACACACAACCAAATGCACTCCGAAGGACACAAACAAATCATAAATAATATTTATGCACAAATTAAAGTGTCAAAAGTAGATCTATGTGTCCGTGTCAAAATATGACATGTTCAAAGTCCCGTGTCGGAGAAAAACCCCCAAATGACACGTATCACCAAATAGTTGGGATACGAACCACAAGTATCCCAATATGGACACGACACTAGCCTCAAACACAAATCTCATGTCCAATTGATCTATAGGATCAATTGACACACACAAAAAATGTAAATTCGGAATTCCAACAAAATTGACACAAAAAGTACCATAACTTTCTCCATGGGTCTCCTATGAACACAAAACAAAGTCCTATGGGTAGTACATACATATAGGTTGATTTTATATGATTAAATCTCAGATTTAGAAGCTATTTAAATGGGAAAATCTGAATTATACCTATTGGGAGATGGATTCCGAATGAAACCTCCAATTGAGATGAACTTGCTTCCAAATTGTAGATCCTTGCTCCTCTTTGTAGATCCTTGCTTCCTTCTTCTAGATCCTTGCTTCCTCATTCTCTAATGATGAATTGGGAAGAATTTAGAATAAATTTGGTAGGGAATTAGATTGGGAATGGAGGGAATTTGGTAGTGGAAAAATTCTAGATCTAGATTTGGAATGAAATGAGAGGAGAGAGAAATTTCCCCCCCTCCTTAATAGGCCGGCCATAGCCCCTCCCCCAAGCAATTGTAAAATGTCCAATGTACCCCTTGGGGCCTCTCATGAAGAAATAATTAAGGAAGGAAGCTTCTAGTCCAATCATTTAATTAATTTAATCCATCTCCTTAACTATGGGCTTTCTAAATGGGCCAAGTCTAACTAGTTAATTCATGTTGGTCCATGGGTCCAAACTACACTAGTTGGGTCCACTAAAATAAGTCCAAAATAATTAAATAACCTCCAACAATAATTAAATAATACAACAAAAATTATTTACCATGCACAATATTTATTTAAATAGGAAATATCTAAAATACCCTTTTTCCTAAAATGTGGTAGTGACAAGTCTACCCTCCTTAAAATAATTTCGTCCTCGAAATTCAAAGACGAAAACTACCCCCAGAAAAATCACAGAACCGAACTAAAGAATCACAACTAACTATGAAAGAACATAACTAGAAATAACATACCTCAAGGTACAAACAAATATGGATAACGCTCTCGCATGTCATCCTCTCTCTCCCAGGTAGACTCCCCCGGAGAGTGATGCCTCCATGCGATGCGCACCAAAGAAATAGTCTGGTTCCTCAGCACCTTCTCTCTCCGATCCAGAATCTCAACTGGCTGCTCTGGATAGCTAAGAGTAGGGCCCACCTCTATCTCTGAGTGATCCAATACATGACTAGGATCTGCCACGTATCGTCTCAACTGCGACACATGGAACACGTTGTGCACTCCCTCCAATGCAGGTGGCAAGTCTAGTCTATAAGCAACTGCACCGACCCTCTCTAGGATAGTGAAAGGTCCAATGAATCGCGGACTAAGCTTTCCGCCTCCACCGAAGCGAATCGTGCCTCGTGTCGGAGAAATCCTCAGAAACACCAAACCACCCACCTAGAACAAAATACCACCTTAATAACTTAATCTATAACAAACAACCAAGAACAATCACAAAACAAAAATCTAAACTATACCTCGAACTCCAAAGGTCTCCGATGGCTATCGGCCCAATGCCGCTGTCTGTCCTGCGCCACTCGAAGTCTATCTCTGATCAACTGAACCTTCTCTGCTGCATCCACAACCATCTCTGGCCCAAGCAAAACTCTCTCTCCAACATCGTCCCAAGACAAAGGAGTACGACACCTCCGGCCATATAGAGCTTCAAAAGGTGACATCTCTATACTGGCCTGGTAACTGTTGTTGTAAGCAAACTCTACCAAATGGAGATGGTCCTCCCAAGAACCCCCGAAATCTAGTACACAAGTGCGCAACATATCCTCGAGAGTCTGAATAGTCCTCTTTGACTGCCCATCTGTCTGGGGATGATATGCAGTACTGAACTTGAGCTGAGTGCCCAAACTCTCCTGCAAACTCCTCCAGAAATGAGAAGTGAAATGACTATCCCGATCTGAGACTATGTTGACGGGAACTCCATGTATCCTAACGATCTGCCTCACATACATCTCTGCCAGCTTCTCCGTAGACAAACCCACCTTGAAAGGCAAAAAGTGGGCCGACTTGGTCAACCTATCAACAATGACCCAAATCGCGTCTTTCCCTTCTGGAGATCGTGGTAGTCCGGACACAAAATCCATAGTAATGTGTTCCCACTTCCACTCTGGAATGGGTAATGGCTGAAGTAAACCTCCTGGCCTCTGCCTCTCAGCTTTCACCTGCTGGCACACTAAGCATCTGGATACAAACTGTGCCACTTCCCTCTTCATGCCATACCACCACACACTCTCTCGCATATCCCGATACATCTTGTTAGCACCTGGATGTATGGAATACTGAGAGCGATGCGCTTCCTGCAACACCTCCTCACGCAACTCCCCACTAGGCACACACAATATAACTCCATGCCTCAAAGATCCATCCTCTGCAATAGTGAAATCATCCTCCAATCCTGCTCTCACCTGAGCTCTAATACTCCTCAAAGATACATCATCATACTGTGCTGCCTTGATCCTGTCCATCAAATCTGAGTGTATCTGCAATCCCCACATCTGCATAGCACATCCAGGAACAATCACCTCAATGCCCAAGCTCTCCAAGTCCTCCAACAAATATCGATCCTGTGTCAAGAACATAGCTACCGGATACCTGCTCAAAGCATCGGCAACTACATTGGCTTTCCCAGGATGATATTGCAAAGAGATATCAAAATCCTTCATCATCTCCAACCACCGACGCTGCCTCATGTTCAACTCCTTCTGCGTGAAAACGTACTTCAAGCTTTTGTGGTCTGTGAAGATCTCCACACGCTCTCCGTACAAATAATGTTTCCACAACTTCAGGGCAAATATGACGGCTGCCAACTCCAAATCATGGGTAGGATAGTTCTTTTCATGAGGACGCAATTGCCTGGATGCATAGGCAATCACTTTTCCATGCTGCTGAAGAACACAACTTAAACCTTTCCCCGATGCATCACTATAAATAGTGAAACCTCCGGACCCTGATGGCAACGTCAAAATAGGAGCAGACGTCAACCTCTTCTTCAACTCCTCAAAAGCAGCCTGGCAATCTTCCGTCCAAACAAACTCCACATCCTTCCTTGTGAGTCTGGTCATCGGCTCGGCAATCCTCGAAAAATCTTGCACAAACTTCCTGTAGTAGCCTGCCAATCCCAAGAAACTCCTAATCTCTGCTACCGAACTCGGAGTCTTCCAAGATTCCACTGCTGAAATCTTCTTCGGATCCACTGAAATACCATCACCAGTCACAACATGCCCCAAGAACTCTACCTTGTCCAAGAAAAACTCACATTTGGACAACTTCCCATACAGCTTCTCCTTCCTCAGCACATCCAACACAATCCTCAAATGCTCCTCATGCTCCTCCGGTGTCCTCGAGTATATGAGTATGTCGTCGATGAACACCACCACGAACTTGTCAAGGTACTGGTGGAACACCTTGTTCATCAAGTTCATAAATACCGCCGGTGCATTAGTCAAACCAAACGGCATCACCATAAACTCGTATTGACCATACCGAGTTCTAAAAGCAGTCTTCGGTATGTCCTCCGGCTTTACCTTCACCTGATGGTAGCCTGATCTCAAATCTATCTTAGAAAATACCTTCGCACCACTCAACTGATCAAACAGATCATCAATCCGTGGCAAAGGATACTTATTTTTGATAGTGAGATTATTCAAAGCTCTGTAATCAATGCACATGCGCACCGATCCATCCTTCTTCGGTACAAACAATACCGGGGCTCCCCATGGTGAAGAACTCGATCTGATAAACCCCTTATCCTGCAATTCGTCCACCTGCTTCTTCAACTCGACCAGCTCGTTGTTGTTTACTCTATAGACATGCTGCGAAATTGGTTCTGCACCTGGCACCAAGTCTATAGAAAATTCAACATCTCGATCTGGCGGCAATCCTGGCAATTCCTCAGGAAACACATCCAAGAATTCTGCTATCAACGGATGCGGCAACTCCTTGTCTTCCACCATAGCTCCACAAATAATGCCTTCTCCCTGCTCTGCAGCTCCTCTAACAAACTCAAACTCTGGCTCTCCTAGCGGACCAAACAAAACTCTACCTCCTCTACAATCTATGCTAGCACGGTGCCTACTCAACCAATCCATCCCGAGTACAATGTCGTAGCTCGGAAGTGGCATTACAAGTAGACACGCACTCAACTCCCGGCCTCCCAGAGTAACTCTCCGATCCTTGCAAATATCATTAACCAGGATAATGCCTCCCCCGGTCATGATCTTGCAAGTCCTAAGCAAAGACTCAGCTACCAAACCATGCTTTAGAGCAAAAGAAACAGATACAAAACTATGGGAAGCACCACTATCAAACAAAGCTAAAGCGGGAATGGAATCAAGAAGAATAGAACCTGCGATGACATCTCCGGTGGGTTCCTCCTCTTCGACGGTCATAGCAAACGCTCGTCCCTGCCGAGCACCTCCCTGCTGCTGATGCTGGACAAAACGCTGCTGCTGTGTTGGAAGCGGTCCCCTCGGTTGTGCTGCAGGTGGTCTCATCTGTGCCCTCGGAGCTGGAGCTGCTCCCTGAACTGCACGACGAGGACACTCCCTCAATTGATGCCCTTCAGTACCACAATACAAACAAACTCCTAGCCTCTTTCTGCAAACTTCCCAGATGTGGCCGGGCTTCTTGCAGAAGTTGCATGGAGCTTGCTGTAACTGTCTCTGCTGCTGAGGTGCCTGGTGAAAAGGCGCTCTAGCTGGAGTCTGGTTCTGCTGTGGCTGCTGGAAAGGTCTGGACTGGAAATGAGGACGTTTGGCAGATACTGCACTGCCGTTGGTCCCCAGAAAAGAATTACGGTCTCTCTTGGTCTTCAAACCTAGATCCCGCTCAACCTTGCGTGCCTCCACAAGTATCTCCGAGTATGTCTCATAAAAAGACGGAATAAGAATCTTCACTTCCCAGTTTAGACCCTCACGGAAACGAATAGCTCGAACCTCCGGCTCTCTCACCAGATACTCTGCAAATCGGCTCAGCCTACCGAACTCCGCAGCGTATTCCTCCACAGACATGCTTCCCTGAATGAGACTCTCAAATTGTCTCCCCAAGTCAAGCCTGTCTATCCGGGCGAAAAACTTCTTCTTGAAAAGGTCCTTGAATACCTCCCAAGATTGTCCTGCGTCAACCAGAACCGGCTCATTCCTGAACCAAGTACGAGCGACGTCGAACAGTTGAAGTCCTACCGCCTCAACCTTCAGATCTTCAGAAAGACGGGACACCCTCATAAGACGCTCAATGTCCTCGAGCCAATCATCAGCATAGACGATGCCCTCCGTCCCCTTGAAAACCCTAGGCTCCAGTTTCTTGAAGTCCTGAATGTTGCCTGGCCGAAGCTGAGCAACTTGAGGAACAACCTGTTGCTGGATCGGAACTCCTCTCTCGACTACAGCACGAGCAAGCTGATGAGCACTCTCGATGCCCTGCCGTAGAACGTCGGTCTGCCTCTGATGTGCCTCTGACTGAGCCCTCTGTGCCTCGAGCATCTCACGAAACAGTGTAAACATCTGTGACGCCTCTGCTGGCACAGGAGGTGGAGGTGGAAGCCCCTCAAATACAGCTGGCACAGTCCTCTGAGTAGGTGGTGGACCTCCGAAAGCAGCTGACACTCCAATCACCGGAGAAGTGACTGGTGCAGGCCCTCGGGATGTCGCAGACCTCTCAGAAACTGCTCTCCCCTGCTGTGATCTAGTCTTAGGCGGCATCCTGAGACAAAGCGAAAGAAAGAATCAATATGGCACAAGATGTAGAATATCAAGGAAAGGACAATTTAAGCGATCAAGTATCAATGTCAAAGGAGAATAGTTGAATCAAAAGAATTTTCCTAGATGTGATTTAGTATCTCAGCCTATATCCTATATCCTATCGCAGGCTCGCAGTAGTACAACTAAGTTGTCGCACTACCACGACATCACATACTTGTGAAGCTTGACCTGTATGGGCCACCACCAAAAATGTGTCACGACCCGCACCCGGTGTAAGGGTACTAGTCGGAAATAACGCCCAGCCTACGCCGCAGAATCGGCGGTAGAACGCTGTCTAGATAATCTATCTAATATAATGAACCACCAATAATGATAGAATACTCAATCACAGAACTAAGATAGAATGAACACGAATCAGATAAGAATAGAATAGTCACAATATAACTCATGAGTCTAAAATAATACATCAATGAGTCTGAAGAAAAACAGAAATAAGCTGGAGACAAATCCAGTACAAAAGAATACTACAAAACTATAAAGCTACAACTCCAGGGATAAGTCCCTCTTGAGCCAGGGTCTCAGAATCTAAACCCACAACATCCTGGGGTCCATAATAAGTAGGGTACTCCTCAGTGTCATCTGGAAAAATATATCCAGTCAGGAAAGGAGCAGAGTACAACCCTAACAGTAGTTCTCAAATAATGATAAAAACTATGTAACAGTAAATAGCTGTGGATAAACAAGATGCATAAATAGATACAAGAAATGTATAGACAAAAGGAAGTACTAGAAAGAAATACAATAATGAACAATATGCTGATGGAACAAGAATACTAATGACTAAGTGTGTGAGTACAGCTTAACATGTGATCGGCTTGGGCAAGATGCAATGCGGCCTGGCTAATCATACGTGCTGTGTATGATCAACACTATTCAGGAAACAAGACTTTATTCAATTGGGATTTGATCACATATTTATACTAATACTCCCCACCCCCGACTGGTATAATAGATCCAACCACGGTATGTTATGGCACTAGATTCCCCAAGAAGATAGCTAGTCTCCCCGAGAATCGGTGTCTGTACATGTACAAGATAACCAATAAAATAATACTTGCACCATATACACCATATACCAAGGAATAACATCTCATGACGAGATCCGGATATACCAACCCGTGTAACCATAGTGTCGAGAGAAACATGTATATCTACACTAGATACAACGAACATAGAGGATATCATAAATGAGAAACTATCAGAGAATGTACTCGCCTGAAGTCCAATGAACAGTCTCACAAATGTCTGACTCGGTGCCTCGAAGACCTAGATGTGGAATACAACATTAAAACAAGGTCCCGGAAAGAGAACAAGTCAAACTAGACAACTTCTAGGTCAAAAGTCAAATCTAAGTCAAAAGTCAACTATGGTCAACTCTAAAGTCCACTAAAGTCAAATATGGTCAAACCCAAAGTTAACCTCACAAGACATCTATAAAATAATATAGAGATAAACTACAATAATTTAGGAATCAAATTAGATTCCAAAAGAACTCACACAAAGTACACTAATAATACAATTAATATATATCATAAATAATATATATACAAACCAATATTCATACAATTAAAATACTATATTATAATAATTATTATACCTCACAAAACACATATATATATACATATATATATATAACAATAATATATATAATATAAATAAAAACTGCCAAAGCGTCACTAAAAACAGGGAGTTAAATAATACAATTGAATTAAAACAGCCTATAGTGACAGTCTTGTCTGTCACTGTAAAACTGTCGCAGAAACCCCTGTGTAATAAACACACTGCTGCACCAATGGTGACAGTTAATCAACTGTCACCGAAAACCTGTCGCCACTGCTGCTAAGATCCCGCCCACAGCATTAATGACAGAATTGTCATTAATGCATAGTGGCTTCAGCGGCTGCTATCAACGGCTCATTAATGACAGAATTACTGTCATTAATTCACTGTCACTAAAACAAGCAAATATATATATATATATATATATATATATATATATAAAACAGAATATATAAAACAATATATATATATAAATATATAAAACCATTAATACAAAGATATACATATATATATTAATATACACATAAACTTATACATTCAAATATTTAATAAATATTAACACAAAGAACATATTAATGTACATAATTAACATGGCTAGAAACACAACTAAAATATTTACATTAATATCCAAATAATTACATAATAATTATAAATAATATAATTACACAATTAAACATACAATATATTTTACAATTTATATTATTAACAAGTAGTACATATATATTTGCATGTAAGAAATCTATATATATTATATTATACACCATATTAGCACACACAAAAATATAGATCTATGCTACAATAATTACATAATAAATACACAAAATAAATATATAATATCCATATATATTTACTTATTATAAATGAAGAATTAAACCACAATTTATTAGATCTATGCAAAAATACACACAATTGGAGAGTATCTCACCGTATCCCACTAGATCTAGGATACGCATGCGACACGAGTCCAACACACAACCAAATGCACTCCGAAGGACACAAATAAATCATAAATAATATTTATGCACAAATCAAAGTGTCAAAAGTAGATCTATGTGTCCGTGTCAAAATATGACATGTTCAAAGCCCCGTGTCGGAGAAAAACCCCCAAATGACACGTATCACCAAATAGTTGGGATACGAACCACAAGTATCCCAATATGGACACGACACTAGCCTCAAACACAAATCTCATGTCCAATTGATCTATAGGATCAATTGACACACACAAAAAATATAAATTCGGAATTCCAACAAAATTGACACAAAAAGCACCATAACTTTCTCCATGGGTCTCCTATGAACACAAAACAAAGTCCTATGGGTAGTACATATATATAGGTTGATTTTACATGATTAAATCTCAGATTTAGAAGCTATTTAAATAGGAAAATCTGAATTATACCTATTGGGAGATGGATTCGCAATGAAACCTCCAATTGAGATGAACTTGCTTCCAAATTGTAGATCCTTGCTCCTCTTTGTAGATCCTTACTTCCTTCTTCTAGATCCTTGCTTCCTCCTTCTCTAATGGTGAATTGGGAAGAATTTGGAATGAATTTGGTAGGGAATTGGATTGGGAATGGAGGGAATTTGGTAGTGGAAAAATTCTAGATCTAGATTTGGAATAAAATGAGAGGAGAGAGAAATTTCCCCCCTCCTTAATAGGCCGGCCATAGCCCCTCCCCCAAGCAATTGTAAAATGTCCAATGTACCCCTTGGGGCCTCTCATGAAGAAATAATTAAGGAAGGAAGCTTCTAGTCCAATCATTTAATTAATTTAATCCATCTCCTTAACTATGGGCTTTCTAAATGGGCCAAGTCTAACTAGTTAATTCATGTTGGTCCATGGGTCCAAACTACACTAGTTGGGTCCACTAAAATAAGTCCAAAATAATTAAATAACCTCCAACAACAATTAAATAATACAACAAAAATTATTTACCATGCACAATATTTATTTAAATAGGAAATATCTAAAATACCCTTTTTCCTAAAATGTGGTAGTGACAATTACACTACCCTTATTCGAACCAAACTATCCAACACAGAGTCACTTGCCACAACACCGACACGTGAATACCTGATACTGTGTCTGCATAACACTGTAACTCATACACGAGTTCGTGTGTCATACAACACCAAAATCTCTTCAGATTTGAATGCATCTCCTCCTCCATAGGATCAACTCTTCAAGAAAGAAAAAAGAATTAAGTTTATACCTGTGTTTTGGAGTGTCGATTGTAACTCACGAACGCAAGCAGGCACCGAGAAAATAATCCCATGTTCCTGAGACTGACTTCTCAAGCTCTGCACTGGAACTCAATCGATTTGGATTGAAGGTCTTCCTCTAGGATATTAGATCGAGCACAGGATGTGCATTAACAATAATAATAATTCAGAGATCAAATTGAATTCATAAGGACTGAAGATTTAAAAATCATCATCATGAACATCAAACGAACTAGAAAATCAAAATTTAATCGATTGGTTTGATTGAACGATCAAAATCTACAGTAATAGAGTTCTCACCTGTTGGACTTGTATTCCAATTCAAACTGGAGTTCGATGATGATCGAGTGTTTGCTCGATCCAGCACCAAACGTGATCGACTCATTAAACTAGCCGAGCCGCTGTCGAGATTCTGCGGTGTCACTACTCGCCGCCGATGTCCACTGTTGTTCGTCGGAACGCCGCTTAGAGGAAGGAACTATGCCATGGGTTGAGCTCGTGGAGCTAGGCTTGAGGAAGGGAAGGATGAGGGGGAAATTGAGTAGAGCTTTGCTACCGCGGTGGTGATGGAGAATGATGAGGGGTCAGGATCTATATATAGGCCAGTGGAGTCGGCGGACGGTTAGGGACGGACGACTATGGTTCGCCAGAGTTGAGGCGGTGGAAGTCGACGGTAAGGATGGGCGATGACATGGCTCGACAACGTGGAGGGAAGCTTTATGATGCTTCTGGAGCTTCCTAGAATCTTCAAAAATTGATGTACGAGGCAGTTGGTCTTACTCAGCGGTGAGGTGAAGTCGTTCTCTTTCGGTCAAGTGGGAAAGAAGGGAGAAAGAGTGGGGAAACTGCTGCTTTGAACGGGTTAGCCTTTGGGATTTAAGGGGTGACCTACTTGATGGGTTGGTTTGGCTTTTAGAGGTCTGGTTTAATGGGTTAATGGCTTTGGGGTTTTAAGCCCACATGGTTGGTCTAATGGGTCAGGTGTGATGGGATAGGTTAGAACTATGGCCCGGTTGGGGATGATAAGTTTAATGGACCAGGTTTTTAATCCTAGTCAGCTTAATGGATTTTAAATGGTTTGCAGCCTACTTTAATCGTATAAAAATTTAACTAGAGTTATAATAATACCTAGAGTAATACTAGAAAAAAATAATAAGATAATAGGAATGGTACTAGAATTAATACACTTAATATTTTAGCCTGCTAAAAGAACTTTACCTATGTATATACCCAAAAAATAATATTAATAGTAATCCTAGGAAAATAAACAACTGATATAACTGTAGTAGATTGTGTGCCTTCAATAACTAATGCATATTTTGCATCATTGTATGCATGTCTCTGATCACGACTTCAAGGGTATTGAGGCATTGTTCAATATTTCTAGATGTAGTGGCGTCTGGTTCATTAGCGATTGCATATATATTAACTTCCCTATGGAATAAGGAACTAGTAGATTGGGTTGTGTAATTAGAATCTATACTATCCGTTCCAGATCTATGAGGTACACTACCTCCAGGAAAGTTTGTATTGATGTCTACTTCAGATTTTGAAGAGTGACTACTTCTCATCTGAGAGAGTTCTACTCTTCGGGGGCGAGTATTTTGTTACCCTCCTTTAAAAGATTCAATGAGTTGGTCGAATCTTTGTTGGCTGGTTGAAGACGTGGAAGTATTTTGTCTTGACCGCCTCCCACTCCAGGGGAGCCTTGATGCCATATAGACATGGGCAATAGATAACTCCTTGTCGTCTTGCTGTTCACTCCGCCCTCCAGATTGTTATCTAGTTGGTGAGGTATAGTACAATCGACCAAATACAGACTGTCTGGTGGATGATTCAATTGCTTTTGAACAACAATAATTGATTACAATATTATGATAATTGTGCTCATTTGGAAGTACCATTGTAGAAAGAGAATTCCTCTCTCTTTATGCTTCTGAGTAAGTAAATCATATAAATCAGAAGGAGTAAAGGAAGAAGGAGAAGGAGAAGGAGAAGGAGGCATATTCTGCCTTTGTACATTATGTACAAATAATTTGACACAAAGGTCTTGAGCACAATGTGTACAAATAGGAGCTCCGAGTTGAGCCGTGCACAGTTTCCCATCTTTCGTGCACGTAATTTCCATCCGCTGATGAGAATCATTTTCTATATACCTCTTTTGTGTGCACGAATAGAAGTCAGGGCATGGGGCCTTGGTATTCTGTCACTACTGTATTTTCTAGAAAAGGGTATTTTGGTTATTTTATAATTAATTAAATATTGTGCATGTTAAATATTTATTTATTGTATTATTTATTTATTATTAGCATGTTAGATTTATTTTTTGGATTTGTGTTAGTGGACCTAACTAGTTAGAATAGATTCATGGACCAACATGTATTAATTGTTAGAATTGAGCCCAACTAGAAGCCCATTAATTAGGAGGAGGATTAAATTAATTAAACCATTGGACTAGAAGCTTTCCTCCTTAATTAATTTCTTCATGAGAGGTCCCAAGGGGTATTTTAGACTTTATATAGTAGCTTGAGAGAGGGGGCAAGTGAGGCCTATATAAAGGGGATACAAACTTTATCTCTCTTCATTTTTCATTCCAAATCTAGATCTAGAATTTCTCTCAACCAAATTTCATCAAATCCCTACCAAATTTCCACCCAATTAATTCTCAAATCACCATTGGAGACTAGAAGAGCAAGGATCTAGAAGGAGGAAGCAAGGATCTACAAAGAGGAGCAAGGATCTACAAGTTGGAAGCTAATTTCACCAATTTTGGAGGTTTCATTGGAAATCTATCTCCCAATAGGTATAATTTAGTTTTTCCCCCCTTAAAATAGCTTATAAATATGAGATTTAATCATGAATAATCAACCCATATGTATGTACTACCCATAGGATTTGGTTTTGTGTTCATAGGAGACCTATAGAGAAAGTTATGGTACTTTTTGTGTCAATTTTGGGGTAATTCCGAAAATAACTTTTGTTGTGTGTGTCAATTGATCCTATAGATCAACTTGGCATATGTTTATGTGTTTGGGGCTAGTGTCGTATCCACAATTGGGTACGTGTAGGTCGTATCCCAATAATTTGGTGATACATATTGTTTTGGGGATTTTTTCTCCGATACGGGACTTTGTACATGTCGTATTTTGACACGGACACATAGATCTACATTTGACACTTTATTTTGTTCATAAATATTATATGTGATTTTTTTGTGTCCTTCGGGGTGCAATTGGATGTGTGGTGGACTCGTGTCGCATGCGTATCCTAGATCTAGTGGGATACGGTGTGATACTCTCCAATTGTTGTGTGTTTATGTGTAGATCTAATTAATTGTGCTTTAATTCTTGAATTATAATTGTGTATGTATCTATATATATTATATATATATTATGTATATTTATTATAGTGTTTATTGTATCATAGATCTGTGTTTTATATATGTATTAATAGAATATATATTATGTAGCTTTCCTCTACATGCATTAATATATATGTTATAATATATGTTCGGGATGTAAATATATGTATATGTTTTATATAATATATGTGTATGTTTAATTAAGTAATTAGATAATTTATAGTTATTATATGATTATTTATATATATATATATATGTGGTAGCATATGTATATATAATATAGTAAATATATTTATATGTGGTTATATATATAGTTATATTATATATTGTTATGTATTTATATTATTGTATGATTATATATATGTAACATATATGTATAGTTATATATACATATTACTATATGTGTGTGTGTATGTTACTATGTGGTATTTTATACAATTTACTATGTATAAGTGTATGTATAGTTATATATATTTTTATATGTATATCGTATAAATATATATTGTGGGTTATATATATGTATTTAAATATATATTGTGGGTTATATATATGTATTTAAATATATATTGTATAAATATATATGGTGGATTATATATAAGTATTTATATATATATATATATTGCATATATATACATATATTTTCAGCGACAGCAGTCAGCGACAATTGCAGAAAACTATCGCTGAAACAACAGTGTATCAGCAGAGTATCAGAAGCTTCAGCGACAGTTTTTAGTGATAGTGCAGGAAACTGTCACAAAAACTGCAGTGTATCTATATACACAGCAGCTTTCTGTGACAGTGGACAGGGTATTTAGCGACAGTTTGGCAGTTTTTAATATATTAGATATTAATATATATATATATATATAGATATATATGTATATATATATATATATATGGTAATTAATATATATATAAATATGTTCCTAATTGCTATTTGTATTATAGTATACTATAATAGATATTAATATATATAGATATATATTTATATAAATATGTTCCTAATTGCTATTTGTATTATAGTATACTATATATGTATATATTTAGTTGTAGCATATAAATTTATTAGAATAGTTAGTATATTTTAGTTATCAATTGTTATGAGTATGTTTTATATATTATATATTTGTAGGTATGTATGTACGTATTTATGTATTAATAGTTAGTGTGTAGTTGGTAGTTTGTATTATTCTATTAGTACATACTAGAGTTATATTGGATTGATATATGTAATTATTGATGGGTAGTTAGTATATATATGAGATTTTGGCAATTACCTTGAGATATCATGGTAAGTATCAAGATATACCAATGTATGAGTAGTAGGTATTGACATAAGTAATAGGATAGTTGTAATCTAATTATGGGTTGGTATTAAGGTGACTAAAATAAGGTATATAGTATTATATAAATATTAAATACATAGTAGTTTATAATTATTGTTGGGTAGTTAGTATAAATAAGGTTTTGAATTTACCTTGAGATGCCAAGGTAAGTATCAAGGTATTGGAGGATAATCAAGGTATTGGGTTTGGATATCAAGATAGAGGTTTAGTATTGCGATACCAAGTTGGTTCAAAACCAAGGCATCCATTTAGCAGTTATAATTAGGATTTTATATATATAATATTGTTTGATATGTACATATATGTTATATTTATCCCTTGTTTTCGTATCCTGAGATACGGTATCTTAGTATCCTAAGATGTAGCTTGTATGGCCTAGATTCATAGTGTGTGAGCCCAATATCTTTGAGTTAGACTCATGCAACCTAGAAATAGGTAGTTGACCATAATTTGACTATAGTTGACCATAGTTGACTTAGAGTTGACCTAGTTTGACTTTTGACTTAGAAATAGTTTTATGACCTAGAAATTGACTAGTTTAATTTATTTCTCTTCCCCAAAACTTGTATTAATGCAATATTTTATATATAGGTCTGTGACACCAGTTCGGACATCATTTTTTCATTATTTGCTCTGGACCACAGGCGAGTACATTCTCTGATAGTTTCCATTATTTGATTACCACTACAATTCAAGTATTTAGAAATATTACTTATGATTCTTGACACGATGATACATGGATTGGTATTGTTATTGGATCGTCAGTCATGGGATATTACCTTGATTATGGAGATGGTATCGGATACTGTCCTTGTTGGTATTAGATAACATTAAATATTGTAGATTAAACATTGGATACATTGGCTAGTGACGTGTCATGATTCGATCCATCATATCAGTCGGGGCGGGGGAAATACCAATTAAATATGTGATCAAGAAACTATCGGCTAGTAGTGTAATCCTTGGCTACTAACTAACCATGCAATTCATGTATGGTTGAGTTAGCTCCTTAGTGTCATTGAATCTCCCAGGCCGATCACATATTTAGTTAGTATCTCAAATCACATAGTTATTGTAGATTCCATTATTCAGTTTATTGATTACCTTGTTCTATTTTGACATTATAGTTCATTCCTTTATTCTTGTACGTATTGATTATATTCTGTTGTTAGTATTGCCTATTCTTTCATTGTTCTTGATTATCAGTTATATCCTCATCGTAGATAGCATCTTCTATTCTACTGCTTTATAGTTTTTGTCAATTAATTGGAACTACTATTGGGGTTGTACTTTGCTCCATTCCTGACTGGAAAACATTTTTCAGCGGATCCGGGATATTTGTATCCGACATACTACGGACCTTAGCCTATAGATGGTGCATACTTAGACCCACTAGTTCTGGAGTGACTGCGAGAGATTTAGCCGGGTTCACTAGTTAGCATAGTTAGTTCTCTTTAGCATTTTGTTACCGAATTTATTTTTGGCATATATTTGTGTTTGGATATTATTTCTATTTGTTGTTGTTATATTTTTAACTGCTTAGTGATGTTAGACTTCTGTGATATCTTCTCGTGCCATAGTAATATGATTGAGTATTGTGTCGAACTAAGTTGATTATACTCTCATCTTAGAGTTGAGATATTATTGGAGGTTTATGCTTTATAGTGAGATAATTAGATAGTATAGTTGACTAAGACAGCGTTCTACCGCCGATGCTGTGGCATAGGCTGGGCGTTATTTCCGACTTGCATCCTTACACCGGGTGCGGGTCGTGACACATTTTTAGTGGTGGCCCATGCAGGTCAGGCTTCGCAATATTGCGATGTCGTGGTAGTGCGACGACTTAGGTATACTACTGCGAGCCTGCGATAGGATATAGGACATAGGATACTAGGAAGAGAGAGGGATACTCAATCACAACTAGGAATTCCAATCTGAATTGAATCACTACTTTTGATTCCTTCTAAATACTTTTTTCCTTCCTTGATGATATCTTATCTTGTGTCGAATTGATCTCCTTTGTTTCGATCTGTCTTCAGGATGCTGCCGAAGACTAGATCCCATCGATCGGGAGCAGTTTCAGCGAGGTCTGCCACCTCTCAATCTTCCAATCAGGCAGTAGGGTTTGTACCTCCTACGACATCAATTTATGTAGGAGTCTCGGCTGCCTTCGGGGGTTCTCCTCCACCTGTTCCAAGGACTACTCCAGTTGCTTCGGAGGGACTTCCACCACCTCCATTTTCAGGAGATACCGAGCCGATGGTTGCACTGTTTAGAGAGATGATAGAATTACAGATGGCACAAATAGAAGCCCAGCACAGACAGTCAGATTTGATACGGCAGAGTATGGAAAATGCCCATCAGATAGCTATAACAGCAGTTCAGAAAGAGGCTCCCCCACAGCCACAGGATATTCAGATCAAGCCAGGCAACATTCAAAATTTCAAGAAGCTTGAGCCTCGAGTTTTCAAGGGTACAGAAGGTATAGTCTATGCTGACGATTGGCTTGAAGATATCGAGCGACTCATGAAGGTATCCCGTCTTGCGGAGGATCTGAAGGTTGAGGCGGTAGGTCTTCAACTGTTCGACATTGCCCGCACTTGGTTCAGGAATGAGCCAATTCTTACTGATGTGGGGCAGTCTTGGGAGATATTCAAGGATCTCTTTAAGAAGAAGTTCTTTGCTCGGACGGACAGATTGGAATTAGGAAGGCAATTTGAGAGCCTTACACAAGGAAGCATGTCCGTAGAGGAGTATGTCGCAGAGTTCGGGAGACTGAGCCGATTTGCAGAGTACTTGGTGAGAGAGCCAGAAGTTCGGGCTATCCGTTTTCGTGAGGGTCTGAATTGGGAAGTGAAGATTCTCATTCCGTCTTTCTACGAGACGTATTCTGAGATACTTTCGGAGGCACACAAGGTCGAACGGGAGTGGAACTTGAAGCCGAAGAGGGACCGTGATATGTTTGGGGGTGACCGTTGCAGTGCGGGACCGGCAAATAGGCCGCGGTTCCAGCAACAGCAGTTTCCAGTATAATTCGGAGCCTATCAGCAGCAATATCAGATGCCAGAACCTATTGTTGCTCCAATACAAGCTCCAGTACATCAGATACCACAACAGCCTCATAGACAGGTGCAACAAGCTCCTCAATGCACCTATTGCAAGAAGACTGGGCACACTTGGGAGATGTGCCGGAAGAGACTTGGAGCATGCTTACATTATGGATCAATGGAGCATATGGTGAAGGATTGTCTCTGGACAATTCAACGTCCAGGCCAGGATGCCGATCGAGGGCAGAGAGGTGGAGTTAGGCGACCTGTAGCACCACATATTGCTCATCACCCGCAGTGGGAGCTACCTCGGCAGGGCGGAGCATTTACGATGACGGTCGAGGAGACCAATACTACATGTGATGGGTTTGAGAGTCTGTTCTTTCTTTCTGTTCCTTTCATCTATTTTGATTGATTGATTATTTAGTACCTTTTGGATGCTTGTGTTATATAGTTAGTGTAGTTATAGAATACCCTGACAGAGACAATAGTAATATGACATGTGGAGACCATGACCATGTATGTTATTCTTTGCATAGGACTATTCTTAGTGAGATAAGACCTTATTAGACTATGATTGCTGGGGGTTTGACCTAGAAGGAGTACGATCACCCTTAAATTTTGAGGACGAAATTATTTTAAGGGGGATAGACTTGTCACTACCGTATTTTCTAGAAAAAGGGTATTTTGGTTATTTTATAATTAATTAAATATTATGCATGTTAAATAATTATTTATTGTATTATTTATTTATTATTAGCATGTTAGATTTATTTTTTGGACTTGTGTTAGTGGACCTAACTAGTTAGAATAGATCCATGGACCAACATGTATTAATTGTTAGAATGAGCCCAACTAGAAAGTCCATTAATTAGGAGGAGGATTAAATTAATTAAACCATTGGACTAGAAGCTTCCCTCCTTAATTAATTTCTTTATGAGAGGCCCCAAGGGGTATTTTAGACTTTACATAGTAGCTTGAGGGAGGGGGCAAGTGAGGCCTATATAAAGGGGATGAAAACTTTCTCTCTCTTCATTTTTCATTCCAAATCTAGATCTAGAATTTTTCTCAACCAAATTTCATCAAATTCCTACCAAATTTCCACCTAATTACTTCTCAAATCACCATTGGAGACTAGAAGAGCAAGGATCTAGAAGGAGGAAGCAAGGATCTACAAAGATGAGCAAGGATTTACAAGTTGGAATCTAATTTCACCAATTTTGGAGGTTTCATTGGGAATCTATCTCCCAATAGGTATAATTCAGTTTTTTCCCTTAAAATAGCTTCTAAATCTGAGATTTAATCATGAATAATCAACCCATATGTATGTACTACCCATAGAATTTAGTTTTGTGTTCATAGGAGACCTATGGAGAAAGTTATGGTACTTTTTGTGTCAATTTTGGGGGAATTCCGAAAATGACTTTTGTTGTGTGTGTCAATTGATCCTATAGATCAATTTGGCATATGTTTATGTGTTTGAGGCTAGTGTCGTATCTACAATTGGGTACGTGTAGGTCGTATCCCAACAATTTGGTGATACGTGTTGTTTTGGAGGTTTTCCCTCTGACACGGGACTTTGTACATGTCGTATTTTGACACGGACACATAGATCTACATTTGACACTTTGTTTTGTTCATAAATATTATATGTGATTTGTTTGTGTCCTTCGGGATGCAATTGGATGTGTGGTGGACTCGTGTCGCATGCGTATCCTAGATCTAGTGGGATACGTTGTGATACTCTCCAATTGTTGTGTGTTTATGTTTAGATCTAATTAATTGTGCTTTAATTCTTGAATTATAATTGTGTATATATATATATATATATTATATATGTATTATGTATATTTATTATAGTGTTTATTGTATCATTGATCTATGTATTATATATGTATTAATAGAATATATATTATTTAGCTTTCTTCTACATGCATTAATATATATGTTATAATATATGTTAGAGATGTAAATATATGTATATGTTTTATATAATATATGTGTATGTTTAATTAAGTAATTAGATAATTTATAGTTATTAGATGATTATTTATATTTATATATATATATGTATGTAGATATATATTTATAAGTGGTAGCATATATATATATATATATAATATAGTAGATATATTTATATGTGGTTATATATATAGTTATATGATATATTGTTATGTATTTATATTATTGTATGATTATATATATGTATACATATATGTATAGTTATATATACATATTACTATATGTGTGTGTGTATGTTACTATGTGGTATTTTATACAATTTACTATGTATAAGTATATGTATAGTTATATATAGTTTTATATGTATATCGTATAAATATATATTGTGGGTTATATATATGTATTTAAATATATATATATATTATGGGTTATATATATGTATTTAAATATATATTGTATAAATATATATGGTGGGTTATATATAAGTATTTATATATATATTGTATATATATACATATATTTTCAGCGACAACAGTCAGCGACAGTTGCAGAAAACTGTCGCTGAAACAACAGTGTATCAGCAGAGTATCAGAAGCTTCAGCGACAGTTTATAGTGACAGTGCAGGAAACTGTCACAAAAACTGCAGTGTATCTATATACACAGCAGCTTTCTGTGACAGTGGACAGGGTATTTAGCGACAGTTTGGCAGTTTTTAATATATTAGATATTAATATATATATAGATATATATGTATATATATATATGGTAATTAATATATATATAAATATGTTCCTAATTGCTATTTGTATTATAGTATACTATATATGTATATATTTAGTTGTAGCATATAAATTTATTAGAATAGTTAGTATATTTTAGTTATCAATTGTTATGAGTATGTTTTATATATTATATATTTGTAGGTATGTATGTACGTATTTATGTATTAATAGTTAGTATGTAGTTGGTAGTTAGTATTATTCTATTAGTACATACTAGAGTTATATTGGATTGATATATGTAATTATTGATGGGTAGTTAGTATATATATGAGATTTTGGCAATTACCTTGAGATACCAAGGTAAGTATCAAGATATACCAAGGTATGAGTAGTAGGTATTGACATAAGTAATAGGATAGTTGTAAACTAATTATGGGTTGGAATTAAGGTGACTAAAATAAGGTATATAGTATTATATAAATATTAAATGCATAGTAGTTTATAATTATTGTTGGGTAGTTAGTATAAATAAGGTTTTGAATTTACCTTGAGATGCCAAGGTAAGTATCAAGGTATTGGAGGATAATCAAGGTATTGGGTTTGGATATCAAGATAGAGGTTTAGTATTGCGATACCAAGTTGGTTCAAAACCAAGGTATCCATTTAGCAGTTGTAATTAGGATTATATATATATATAATATTGTTTGATATGTACATATGTGTTATATTTATCCCTTGTTTGCGTATCCTGAGATACGGTATCTTAGTATCCTAAGATGTAGCTTGTATGGCCTAGATTCATAGTGTGGGAGCCCAATATCTTTGAGTTAGACTCATGCAACCTAGAAATAGGTAGTTGACCATAATTTGACTATAGTTGACCATAGTTGACTTAGAGTTGACCTAGTTTGACTTTTGACTTAGAAATAGTTTTATGACCTAGAAATTGACTAGTTTAATTTATTTCTCTTCTCCAAAACTTGTATTAATACAATATTTCATATATAGGTCTGTGACACCAGTTCGGACATTATTTTTTCATTATTTGCTCTGGACCACAGGCGAGTACATTATCTGATAGTTTCCATTATTTGATTACCACTACAATTCAAGTATTTAGAAATATTACTTATGATTCTTGACACGATGGTACACGGATTGGTATTGTTATTGGATCGTCAGTCATGGGATGTTACCTTGATTATGGAGATGGTATCGGATACTATCCTTGTTGGTATTAGATAACATTGAATATTGTAGATTAAACATTGGATACATTGGATAGTGACGTATCATGATTCGATCCATTATATCAGTCGGGGCGGGGGAAATACCAATTAAATATGTGATCAAGAAACTATCGGCTAGTAGTGTAATTATTGGCTACTAACTAACCATGCAATTCACGTATGGTTGAGTTAGCTCCTTAGTGTAATCATTGAATCTCCCAGGCCGATCACATATTTAGTTAGTATCTCAAATCACATAGTTATTGTAGATTCCATTATTCAGTTCATTGATTACCTTATTCTATTCTGACATTATAGTTCATTCCTTTATTCCTTTTATTGCCTATTCTTTCATTGTTCTTGATTATCAGTTATATCCTCATCGTAGATAGCATCTTCTATTCTACTGCTTTATAGTTTTTGTCAATCAAATGGAACTGCTATTGGGTTGTACTTCGCTCCATTCCTGACTGGAAAACATTTTTCAGAGGATCCAGGATATTGGTGTCCGACATACTACGGACCTCAGCCTATAGATGATGCAGACTTAGACCCACTAGTTCTGGAGTGACTGTGAGAGATTTAGCCGGGTTCACTAGTTAGCATAGTTAGTTCTCTTTAGCATTTTGGTACCGAATTTGTTTTCGGCATATATTTGTGTTTGGATATTATTTCTATTTGTTGTTGTTATATTTTTAACTGCTTAGTGATGTTAGACTTCTGTGATATCTTCTCGTGCCATAGTAATGTGATTGAGTATTGTGTCAAACTAAGTTGATTATACTCTCATCTTGGAGTTGAGATATTATTGGAGGTTTATGCTTTATAGTGAGATAATTAGATAGTATAGTTGACTAAGACAGCGTTCTACCGCCGATGCTACGGCGTAGGTTGGGCGTTGTTCCCGACTTGCATCCCTACACCGGGTGCGGGTCGTGACATATTCCCTATCTTCAAATGTCGTGGAGTTTGGAAGAGCCATTTTCCATGCTTGCCAAAGGAAGAAAAAAGTGTACGTGTGCTCTTCTTTCCCTATGAGTTATTTTGGACCACGGAGTCCATGCATATGTTGCTTTGCACATTACGCTGAACGTGCAGAGGCCTGGTTGCTTGGCCATAAGAGACCCCTTTGGCATATGTCACCCTCACATTTTTCACTTCAGGTAGTTTGGTAATTGACATGGGTAATTTGAAATTTAGGAATTATTTGTATTTAATATTGTACATGCATGATTTATTTAATTATTTATTAATTTCTACTTATAGTTTTGTTTTAGACTTGTGTAGTGGACCTAACCTATTTAATTAGTTGCATGAACCCAATATTTAGATTGGTTTAGTTTGAGCCCATGAATTAGGCCCATGGATTAGGAGGTTAGATTAATTAGAGAAACCATTAGACTAGAACCTTCCCTCCCTAATTAAATTCTTCATGAGAGGCCCCAAGGGATATTTGGGACATTTTACATTGCTTGGAGAGGGGGGTTACATGGCCGGCCTAGTAGGAGGAGAGAGAGTGCTCTCTTATTTTATTTTATTCCCAAATTCTTAGATCTACAATTTTTCTCTTCCAATTCCCTCCATTCCCTCATCAATTCTCCACCAATTCTTTACCAATTCCTTCCCTAATTCTTCATTGAGGCTTCTACATCAATGATCTACAAGAAGGAAGCAAGGAGCAAGGAGGAGGAGAAAAAGATCTACAAGGAGATGAGCTACTTGGCATTTGGAGACTTTTCATTGGGAATCCATCTTCCAATAGGTATATTTCAGTTTCCCCCCTTCTAATAGACTTTAGATCTGATATTTAACCATGAGAAACTAACCCACATGCATAGGCTACTCATAGGAATTGGTTTTAGGTTCATCGGAGACCTACGGTGGAAGTTATGTCCATTTTGGTGTCAATTTTGGAGAAATTCCGAGATTGACACATGTAGTGGTTGTCATTCGGTCTAATAGATCTAAATGACATATGAATATTTTTTTGTGACTAGTGTCGTATCCACAATTGGGTACGTGTAGACCGTATCTCGTCAATTTGACGAAACGAGTTGATTTTGGATGTTTTCCTCCAACATGGCGCCTTGTGCATATCATATTGTGGCATGGACACGTAGATACTCTAATTACTATACGTATTATTCATAATTAGTGTATTAGACTTGTTCGTGTCCTCTGGAATGCGTTTGGTTGTGTGTTGGAGCCGTATTGTAAGCGTATCATAGAATTAGTGTGATACGGGTTCGGTGCACTCAACGTGTTTGGTGTTTTGTCCCTTTTCCTATACATACATGTGTATTTATATATCTAGATAATAATTAAGTGATATATATATATGTATATGTTAGTGTATTTGAGTTTGGATATATATGTGTGTCTATATGTGTATGTAATAGAGTACATAGATATACATATATATATATATATATATATATATATATTGGTTTATATATATGTGTTTGTGTTTATGTATTTAGAGTGGTATGTATGAGAGGTGTTATATATATCTAGGTATATATATAGCTAGTTATCTATATGTGTATGTGTATGTGTATGTGTATGTGTATGTGTATGTATATATATATATATATATATATATATATATATATATATATATATATATATATATATATATATATATATATATATATACTTGTATAATTGTGTATGCGTGTCTGTGTGTGCTTGAGTGTATGAGAGGGAGTGCTGCATCACTGCACAGCAAGGAAGAAGAGTTCAGCAAGCTGGGTGTGCACTGCTGTGCTGAGGCAACTATTGGTAGCAGTTGCAAACATAGTGCAACACAGTTTCAGAAGAAGGGAGATGTGCATCTCGTGCACAGTCGGGTTCAGTAGCAGTAGCAGCTCGGGTTGGCTGTATACCTACCGAGCAGTGCCTCCTGAAGAGCAAGCAGCCGATGCACAGTAAGAAACAACAGGTTTTGGCGCACAATTTTTCATGTGGATGGTTGATCTACTCCATCAAACACAAAAATGAAAAAATCTCTGTTCCATACCTGCTGGACTTCTCTATCTTTATATCTAAATAAACGAGAAGTTGTGTTTGATTGCAGAAAAGCATATACTGCTTTTATATCAGTTGATGCAGATACGTTTTTACGTTTTTAGTTTTCCTATTTATGAGTGATTATTCCCTTGCCTTTCTACTTCTTCTTGTATGGCACTCTCCTTTTATCTTACTGAGAATTTGAACAATACTTATGTTTCTCTCCCAATCTAGTATCAGGCAAGCAGTTAAGAACTCTATATATGAAATACTTCTCTTGGTCTCAATTCTCCTAAAAACTTGCATTTATGATTCAAATGTTTGTGTGGCCAGCTGCAGAATGTTTCACTGAATCCCTCTTTAGACAATCATCAGTCCTCAGGACTAAAACAATTAGTATATGGGTAGTATTATTAGTTGGATTATGAGTAGTTAGCAAGTAGGTTCAGTTGGATTTGTTTCAAGGTATTAGAGTAGTTGGTTAGTTGTTTATTTGTTAGTTAGATAGGTATTGTATAGTAGTTAATTATGTCATGTGGTATTATATGTTTAGTAGTTAGATACTTTATATAGCTAGTGTTGAGGTATTCATATCTGTATTAGCTATTTATATCTATGTATGTTAGTATTTTGAGAGATTGTCGGACTCGCTTGGGTCAGTGTATGAGATGTGGCTCTGGACAGCACCTGGCGAGAGACTGCCCAATGCAGCAGACACTTCCACCTCTAGCCCCGAGATTAGCGCTTCCAGCACCGAAGCCAACCCAGCAGATGACTGGACCGGGAGCACCTCGACCCCCAGCAGCAGGAGGATTTCAGAGAGGACCACCGCTACCCACTCAAGAGGAGCAGTATATGAGGACCGGACATGGACAGCCGCAGAGGAACGGGCGAGCTTTTGCATTGGAGGTAGATGACATGGATCATGAGGTGGATGTCATAGCAGGTATTACCCTTGCTTTTACTTTTCCTGCTGTGACATTATTTGATACGGGAGCCACCCACTCATTCATATCATCTAGTTTTATTGCCAAATACAACATTGCTTCTACACCATTATCTAGTTGTGTTAGAATTCTTACCGGAGGAGGAGTTGTACCAGTTAGTCGAGTTTGTAGATCGGGCCCTATAGTGATACGTGGCAGAGAGATGAATGCCCAACTCTTAGTCCTTCCTATGCCGTCTTTTGATATTGTGCTTGGAATGGACTGGCTAAGCAAGTACCATGCTTTCTTCGATTGCTTTGGAGGAAGCATTTTAAGGTACCCAGACAGCCTGAACTTGAGTTTGTCCGAGGATCCACAGAAATCCTTGATGGTATGCAGCTCGCAATGGACGATGTTGTCTATCACCCTATTATTTCAGAATTTCTAGACATTTTCCCAGAGGATTTGCCAGGACTACCCCCAGACAGAGACGTAGAGTTTTCAATTGAACTAGCACCCGGAGCAGCACCTATAGCATCGCATGTTTATAGACTGGCGAAGAAGGAGATGGACGAGCTGAAGGCACAGTTAAAGGAGCTAGAGGAGAAAGGTTTTATCCGACCGAGTGCATCACCCTGGGGAGCACCAGTGTTGTTTGTACCCAAGAAGGATGGGTCAGTGCGTATGTGCATTGACTACAGGGCCTTGAATGCAGTGACAGTGAAGAACAAATATCCATTGCCACGCATTGATGACCTGTTTGATCAACTCAGTGGAGCTAAGGTATTCTCGAAGATAGATCTGAGATTGGGATATCACCAAGTGAAGGTACGGAAGCAGGACATTCCGAAGACCGCATTCAGAACAAGATATGGGCACTACGAGTTTTTGGTCATGCCATTTGGATTGACCAATGCTCCAGCGATCTTCATGGACTTGATGAATCGAGTTTTCCATCAGTACTTGGACCAGTTCGTGGTCGTCTTCATAGATGATATACTTGTCTATTCGAAGAGCCACGAGGAGCACCTGCGGATTATTCTAGAGACTTTGAGGAGAGAGCAGTTATATGCTAAGCTCAGCAAATGTGAGTTCTTCTTGGACAGAGTTTTATTTCTTGGACATGTTATTACAGGAGATGGTATTTCTGTTGATCCAGAGAAGATCTCAGCAGTTGAGACATGGCCTGTTCCTAAATCAGCAGCAGAGGTGAGGAGTTTCCTTGGACTTACGGGATATTACCGACGGTTCGTGGAAAACTTCTCAAGGATAGCGACACCTATGACTCGTTTGACTTGTAAGGACCAAGAATTTATATGGACCGACGAGTGTCAAGACGCCTTCGAAGAGTTGAAGAAACGACTGACTTAGCACCAGTATTGACGATTCCGTCAGGATCAGGAGGTTATGTGATCTACAGTGACACATCAGGAAAAGGCTTAGGATGCGTATTGATGCAGCATGGGAAGGTGATTGCATATGCATCTAGGCAGTTACGAGTACATGAGAAGAATTATCCGACTCATGACTTGGAACTTGCAGCCGTTGTATTTGCCCTGAAGCTATGGAGACATTACTTATATGGGGAACGAGTGGAAATCTATACAGACCACAAAAGCCTCAAGTACGTCTTCACGCAGAAGGAGTTAAATATGAGGCAACGTCGATGGCTCGAGTTGATGAAAGATTTCGAGATAGAGCTACATTATCATCCAGGCAAGGCTAACGTAGTAGCAGACGCGTTAAGCCGGAAACCAGCAACTTACTTCTTGACAGCACAGAAGGAAATATTGGAGGACTTGCAAGAGCTTGGCATTGAAGTGATATTATCCGGAGCAGATGGAACACTAGCCAACTTGCAAGTACAATCATCATTGGTAGAGAGAATTAAGGCAGCTTTGCCTACATATGCCAGATTCAGGAGACTAAAGGAAAGGACAGAGGCTGGAGAGCAGACCGGATTGCGCATTCATGAGGATGGGACATTACGATATGGTGATCGTCTTTATGTTCCAAATGGAGAGATTCGACAGGAGTTGATGGCAGAGGCTCATAGTTCGATTTATTCTATTCATCCTGGAGGCACCAAGATGTATCGTGACTTACGACAACACTTTTGGTGGCATGGGATGAAGAGAGAGATAGCTCGCTTTGTAGCTAAATGTCTGGTATGTCAACAAGTGAAGGCGGAGCACCAGAGGACAGCAGGATTATTGCAACCACTCTCGATTCCAGAGTGGAAATGGGAGCACATCACTATGGACTTCGTCACAGGTTTTCCCAAGAGTCCAAGTGGGAGAGATGCAGTATGGGTAATAGTGGACCGGCTCACCAAGTCAGCCCATTTTATACCTTTTAGAGTAGGTCAGTCGACAGAAGCTTTAGCTGACTTATATATGAGGCAGATCGTGAGATTGCACGGCATACCAGTCAGCATTGTATCGGACAGAGATTCGCGCTTCACATCGTACTTTTGGAGGAGCATGCAAGAAAGTCTTGGTACTCGTCTGAAGTTCAGTACATCTTACCACCCGCAGACAGATGGGCAGTCAGAGCGTACTATTCAGACCTTGGAAGATATATTGAGGGCTTGCATGTTAGACTTCGGAGGATCATGGAAGGACCACCTACATCTTGTAGAGTTTTCTTACAACAATAGCTATCAAGCGAGTATTCAGATGGCTCCGTTTGAAGCATTGTATGGAAGAAAATATAGGTCTCCTGTGTGTTGGAGTGACGTGGGAGAACGTCAGATTTTGGGACCCGAGTTGGTGGTCAACACCGTAGAGACAGTCAAGAAGATTCAGGGACACTTGCGAGCAGCGCAAGACAGGCAGAAGCAGTGGGCAGACCTTCATCGTCGTCCCTTGGAGTTCAAAGAGGGCGATCACGTCTTCTTGAGGATATTACCGACCAGAGGCACCATCCGATTCGGAGGGCGCGACAAGTTGAGTCCAAGGTATATTTGTCACGACCCGCACCCGGAATTTGGGCATGAGTCGTGGGTACGTCCAGCCTACGCCGCAGCATCGGCGGTAGAACGCTGTCTAGGTCACAAACATAATATGTCCTGTCAATAATCTCAACTCCGTACGGAGGACAATGATAAATAATCCACAGTTCTAAATATACTCAATCACAAGTTATAAGAATAATGGCACGATGAGAATAGAAAAGAGTTCTATTAAAAACCAACCACAATAAGTCCAACTCAAATCCTGGGTCCAGATGACCTCAAAGTCACAAAATAATAAATACAATTCAGTCTCAGTCTAAAACAATAAATGCAGAAAAATAATCTAAGTACAGGCAGGCAAGTTCTCCTCTAGAATAGGCAACTCCTCTGGGATTTCTGGAGTGAAATCTCCCTCTTTTCCTGGGCCGTAATGAGTGGGGCAAAAGTTCTCCAGGTCCTCTGAAAATGTTTACCCAGTCAGGATTGGAGCGAAGCACAAGCACTAACAACAGTTTCATTAAATTGACAAAATCTATAATCAGTGTAAGAGATACAAGATAGAAATAAATACTGAAAATGAGAAGTACAGGAGAAATGAAATAGACAATAGAGCATCTAGCAATGAACAATAAACAGTGAATGCTAGAACAAATGAATCTGAATAAAGATAAACATCTAACTAAGTGTTTGAAATATTAGTTTATTATGTGATCGGCTTGGGACTAGATCAGGCTGGTTATATATGATTAGCTATGATTCTTGAGGGTCAGGCTAACCATATGGTTAGCTATGATGCATGATAATGGTCAGGCTAATCATATATAACAGCTATGAGGCATGATGATGGTCAGGCTGCACCCGACGTGAGAAGTGGGGTGAGCTATGATGCATGATAGTTTGGATATGATCACATAATCTACTAATAGTTCCCCATCCCCCAGCTAGCACGATGGATTCCAATCACGACTCCTCATGATGGGGATCTAGGGTGCTAACCCGTGTATCCATAGTGTCGGAATCAAGTATGTAATACACTACAATTTATAGAAGTAATCAACAATAAAAACTGTCAGAGAATGTACTCGCCTGTGGTCCTGAGCAAGGTGTGAGGATCGATGTCCAAAGTGGGATCACAATGACCTATTTATGGAATATTAATGTCAGATGCTGAATTAAAGAAATAACAGGTTTAAATAATTATATATGAGGCCTCTAGGTCTTACTAAAATCTACTGGTCAATACTAGCCTATATATATATCATAATAGTCCATATTGGACAAAACCTAACTAAACTAGTCATTTCTAGGTCATTACCTTGGTTCAAGTCCCACCTTATCTAATATCACTAAATGACATTTAAAGAGTGATACCTACTTACAATGACTGCTACTTTAAGTACTAACATCTAACTTAATTAACCAATACATATATACTAACTAATATTTACTTAACTAAACTAACCAATATACTACTGATATCTAACAGAACTAACAATCCCTTGCTATCACTCTTATTACCTGAACTATCTCCACACCTGATACACAACTCAGCTGGAACATTCCCCCCTCACTGTGACACACACAGCTACACATAGTATTCTAGGGTACACATACTGCTACTTTGCTAGGTTCACACAGGCACAGTTTCATGGAGACTTTGAAACATACTGAAATCAATTCCTATACACACACAGTCACATCTTTACACATAGGTCTCTAGAACTCTTTGCACCCTCATATTACTGATACTCCAAGACACACAGGAAACTAGGTTCTATGGAACTCACACACACACAAGTGCACACAGACACTTACCTACACCTCTCACTGAAACCAATCACTATACTCAATACTGATACTGAAACACTAGGGAATATCCTGATTCACATTGGCTCAATTACTGATGTACTAAACCACACAGGTTCTAGTTATACACACTCCACACACAAACACCTACCCAGAATCCTGCACACTGCACAGTTCTTGCTCACAACCTATCTATACACACATATATTTCTATTACTCAGTCACACAGGTAATACACAGTTTGCTCCTCCCTAATCTGATACACATTGCACATACTGAAATTGGTACACACTGATATACATAGGTACACTCAGGTAGGCACTCATCTCACTCTGCTCTCAACTGCACAGGGAAGACACTGATGTTTATCACAGAAATCTGAGAATTCCTCACACAAACAGAAACTGAACTGCTCTCTCTCACACACCTACAGTTCACACACACTTAGACACACAGAGAATTCACATAGGTTTATTCTGAGACACACACACATATAAGTTCTCTGATTCTCACGAGTTGCACACACTAGGTACAGTTTCAATTGACTGTACATAGAGCTACACACCTAAACACCTAAACACTGGTACATTCAGTTTCACATAGACACACACAGATTTCTACCCAATGATCTAACTGACACCCAAACACACAGTACCACAGTTCAAATTCTGAACATAAACTACACACACACACTGCATTACATAGATACATACAGCTACACATCCACACATTGGTTCATTTACTCCCCTATACACTAATACATAACACACAGAATCCTCTGTTGAACCTGGGACAACTCTACACACACAGGTATTAAAACTGAGAACACACAGACTCTCAAGTTCCCTCAGGTTGACACACACACAGGATATACACAAGTTCACCCAGACACTCTATTTTGCACAGCTGCACTCACAGATCTGGTACATACACACAGATATGCTGAAACCTTAATCCTATACACAGAACTACTCACAGGCACATATGCCCCACACATACTCAGGTACACCCAACCCGACTACACAATTTCCCCTAAATGTACACAACACAGTTCTGATACCCGACTGTGCACAACCTATTTACAACACAGTATATATATATATACATATAGATTCATATATCAACTATGCAGAAATTAACTAAGTTAGATAGGTACGTTCCTAATAACATATCATCAAACATATGCAGTGCAGACAAACAAATATACATACAACCCATGAATCCTCAACCCAAAACCCTAAAATCGAGTTCAACCTACACATATGAGATAAAATCAGTCTACCTACAAATACCTAGGGTTAGGGTTCCTGATAATTGGGGAAAACAAATGTTGGGGACACTTAAACCTAATCAAAACCCTAAAATCAAACTCTACACATTAGGGTGGGTTCCTAATGGCCATTATCATCTGAAAACAGAATTAAAATGAATAAAAATAGAGTTTTACCTAGGGAGATGGCTTCTTCAATGGAGGTTCTTCTTCTCCAAGGCTTCTTGACCCAACCCCCTTGCTTCTCTTTGCTTTGGAGGAGGAAAAGGGAACCCTAGGGCTAGATTTCGAATTCTGGAGTGGGGAGATGGCTTTCTCTTGTGGAGGCTAGGGTTTCTCCTTTCTACATGAAGGAAGGGAGGGTTCCTTTTTATATTAAGGCCCAGTTAGGGTTTCTAATGCATAGTTTAGGTTAAACCCCTATGTTAGGTCATGCAGAACCTAATTAACTCAGGTTTAGGCCTTCTAGGGTAAGAGGTTCCACCCTAAAATTAGAATTCTAGGGTTTGACTAGAATTGGTTTTCTTATTAGGGTTGACTCACTAGGGTCTGTCCTAATGAGTTCTAGGGTTTTTACCTTAAACCAAATATCACTAACAATATATAAATAGTTTATAAAACTCAGCAATTTAATTAAATACCTAATTATTCAGAATAGTAAAATTACACAAATGTCCTTATTTGGAATTGTGGTAGTGACAATATTGGACCATTTGACATGCTCGAGAGAGTTGGAGAGGTGGCATATCAACTTGCGCTACCACCTTCACTGGAGGGAGTACATGACGTATTCCATGTGTCGCAGCTCAGGCGATATGTGGCAGACAACAGTCATGTTCTCGACCATTCGGAGATCACCATTGGGCCGAGCTTGTCTTACCAAGAGCAACCCGTGGGAATCCTTGATCGTCGAGAGAAAGTGTTGAGGAACCAGTCTATTCCCTTGGTTCGCGTAGCATGGAGGCATGGCGCGCCAGGAGAATCAACTTGGGAGCGCGAGGACGACATGCGCAAGTGTTTTCCGAACCTATTCGCAAACCAAGGTATGAATTTACATTGTTAATTTATATCTTATACCATCCTTGCATTCTATCGTGGCTTAATTTTAATTTCGAGGACGAAATTTTTACAAGTTGGGTAGAATGTAAAACCCCCTTCCTAAAAATCGTATATACCCTTTAGTTATTAATTATTAATTAAATTATAGTAATTAGGTCTAAATAGGAGAAATATATTTTTAATAATTTTTATTTTAGGTGTTCGGGCACTTAGAGGACTTATGGAACCATCAGGAATTTTTCGGAATTTATTCCATGTAGGAGACCCCTTAAGCAGTTGCTAGCCTAATGGTGTGCATTACCCTAATCCATGAATTTTCTTATGAATATATATAATATATATGTATACACAAAAATATATATGTATATGTATATTTAGAAAGGAAAAGGAAAGAAAGAAAAAGAATTAATTAAATAAGAATTTACTAAGTATAATAATAATAATATAATAATAATACTAACATTACTAAACTACTTATTCCCATCCTAGCAAACTTGCTACTAAATTCCAACAACAGCAACCTTAGAATTTGCTATATATTCCCAGACCGCCCCCATACTTCAGCAACTCACTAGCTAATTTGCATCCAGAGACCCGCACTTCACCCTTCAGCGGCTAACTTCCCAACCCGACCCCTTTGGCCAACTCACCATCTCTCTTCCTATTAAATATATATATATATATATATATATATATATATATATATATATATATATATATATATATATATTTATCTTCCAAAAACCCTAACCTAAAATCTCCAGACCTCCTCTTCTCATCTAGAACCGTCATCGCAGCCAGAGAAGCCCCGCCAAGCCATCCAAACCATCCCGACGACTCCGACCTCGCGCACTGCAGATTCCCACACGAGGCACCTTCGCTCCGGAATTGTTTCCCGTCGACTCGCTCAACCAAACGCCGTTCCGTCTTCACCGGTATTCTCATCCCTTAACCCTCTTCCATATTTGTATTATAGCCAACCTCGGAAAACGTGTACCCCTAGGCGAAAAACAGCGTCCAAAGTGGGCGCGAGCAGACCAATTCTGGGATCGCAGAAAACTGCGGTGACCACCCATATTGCCGAGTTCGTATCTCCCACCACAGAGATTCGAATTTGGTAATTCTTTTTGATACATGTAGAACACTTGACCTAGTTTATTTTCTGTTAAATAATACTATATTATTAGCCACTGTGGACATAATTAAATTCGTCACAAAACTGCGCGAACCCACTTTTTCCAGATTTCCAAAAGTTGGAAAACGGAGCGCGCCCCGCCAAACGGGACCGCCCCGCCGTGTACCAAGTATACCGAACGGTGCACGCAGCGTAACCGGACACGTAAAAATTTGTGGAGACTGATTCGGACGCGTGTGCGCGCCGGAATCAGGCCGTATCCGCGGACACACCCGTGTCGCAACTTTTGTTGAACTCGCGCGTATTTTGTGCTCGCTAGTCAGATTGCGAGGAAACTTACGTCACTGGACTCGTGGTAATGCGCTGGTCCTGTGACCCAATTTTCACGCAATTCTGAGACGGTTGACCAAATCGCCAATTGGCGGGCCCCACAGTTGACTTTTTGACAAAATTTTGTTCGGCCCATCGGAATCCACATTTGGACATACCGTTGGGTTCGTATTGACATTTAGAGTTGTTTGACCTATAGTTTGTCCCATTTAGAGACTGTTACCCTCGACACGCTTTTCGGTGCAAAGTGGGCCACACGTGGACCCCACTTTTGCTCGAAATTACCGTTTTGCCCCTGTGTCCAAATTGAACGAAAGGGATGTACTTTTTAGCTATTTTGCTCATTCCGAAAACGTTGGTGATATTTATTTCAGCATCCGGAGACGTTTGTTCGGAGTCCTTAGTTCCAGGTTTAGTGTCCTTGACATTTGGGCGCGTACACTTTACAGATTTCTTGCCAGGCAAGTATACCTTGCCATTGTACTGTATTTACATTCCATATGAGGCATGCATGTTTATTTACTGCTTATTTAGTTCATTTATTTTAACTGCTATATAAACTGCGCGTCCAAGAAAACTTGGGTGCAACGACGGTATCGTCGTACTATGTTTTTATTTATGTATATGCATTAGACCTACTTTATGAGACTACCCCATCTTCATGAGGTATTTATCTTTCATTGGCCATGACACTATCCTTACACGAGTGTGAGTCACATGTAGGACACGGACTTGCGTATTCGGCTGGCCACTGGTACGTATAGGTCGTGCGACGGATAGGGATAACTGCCAATAGAAACTTTGCATGCTAGTAGACCTGGCGGTTATTAGAGGTTTATCGTGTCATGGACATGACATGCTTAGAGCATGGGGTGGGGAGAACAACAAGTACCGCATTTGAGCTCCTTTGCACTTTTCTCCTGTGCACCCGGATTCTCCACTGGAGATACGGGCGGTGATGACCCATATATATATATTATGTACATTGGCGGGCCTCCGCCGTTCAAAAGACGACGTGCCTTTGGGTCCCTGGATCTCCAAAAGAGAACCATGCCAAATTCCAGTTTTTCAGCCAGATAGCTCACTTGTGAGGAAAGGTGTTCTTAACTGCATTCACTTAGACGGTTAGGCGACCCCAATGGATATTTATTTTCAGTACCTTATTGGCATATTTATATGTATCTTGTTACGTCCCTCTAAGGACCTGGTCCTTTTCCCAGATATAGATGAGCAGGAGTACCCGCAGGAGTATGGACCTGGACCTGACGCTACCTATCAGTTTGAGACGATCTTACCTTCTGATTATATGTGATTCTTTGCAGCTGTTTAGAGATTTTAGTTGCTATTCTTTTTCGAGACATTTATTCTTATATTAGAGCTTATTCTCTTCTCTCCTTAGTAGTTATTATAGTCGATTTGCAGTGGATTTGTTTCCACCCGACTATCACACTTTGAGATTACTATTTTGAGACTGCTTCTTTGATATTCAGTTATTGATTTCCATTATTCTATTATTTGTGCTGTGGATGAGATATAGAACTGCGTGTGACTTGTTGTGACATATATTACCACTGTGGATTGGATATTCATGTACAGCGTACGTGTGTATATGGTTTCCATATATTGGAGTTCGTATACATACGGCTGGCGTGTTACGTATTCCTAGTCCTACGTATTTTGGGACTGGGGCGTGACAATACCGACACATGCGGCCAAAGTGAGACTCGTGCACAAAATATGCGTATGGCTCATATGGAAAGTCCTCACATGTTCTAATCTATGCGACAGACTGTGTGCAAAGTATCCCCATATATAGACTCCTCCTCCTTACCTTGGATGAGCACTTGAACGTTTAGGTGGAAAGTCGGGCCTCATCCTTGGCCTTAGATGAGGAAGCAGGGCGCTTCCCCTTATCGTCAGCTTTCTTGGCCTTTGACGAAGATGACGAAGCTTTGAGGGCCATGGCAATCGTGCAGAGAGTCAGAGATAGAGGAAAGGTCGAAGACAAAAGAGAAAACTTGAGCAGAGAGAAAAGGTTCTCTCTCGTCGGCAAAAATCCTTATTTATAGGGAAAAGAAGATAGTGGCGACTCCTTGATTCTTGTGCTGCGCTGTAATTATTAATTATGACGGCAACGCTTGGGTTTTCCGCTCAACCTTATCCTTTGATAAACCCTCACTTCGGGATCCTTACTGAGAGATGGTGCAGAATCCCCAAGAAATCTACTCCAGGATTGAGCCAAATCCTGCATTAAATAGAGATTTGACATCCTGACAAAGACTCGCCCTCCATCCACGCGGCCAAGGGTCCTCTCCTCTATTCTTCTTTTTCAAATTATTCCAAACTTATTAGTTCAAAAACTTTGAAGGGGGTCTTGTAGAAGCATGGAAAATCTGGATCCATGCGTCCAACAACCATGCGCCCCAAGATCGACTCAAAAGAAATCAGGCCACAAAATGGCCATGTGGGAAAGAAAAAGCAGCATCCATACACACCAATATTGGACACATAATAGCCTGACACAAATATTATGTCTGACACAAAATCTAACAAACAGGATTTTTTGAACATCTAAAAAAATATGAGCACACTAAGCGACAAGAAGCTCTCGTCAGATTAATAATGACTCATGACAGGCGCGCAATGCCACATGTATAACACGACAAAAGCTCCATGCGTTCCATGAGTCCCTGGCCCTATGCATCCCAGACTTTATGCATACCATGTGTCTCTGGCCCCATGGTTCCTAGACTCCACGCGTCCCATGCATCTCTGGCCCCATGCATTCTAGACTCCATGCGTCCCATGCGTCTCTTGCCCCAAGCGTCCCGGACTCCATGTGTCCAACGTGGCAGGGTTCCCTGAGACAAAATATTTCTATTATGACTGAAGTAATTCTCTTTAACTAAATACGGACCACGTGTCAAGCTAACCAAGTCATACAAACAAAAGGCGAGAACTGCCAAGATCTTCAGCAACAGCAAATCACAAAAAATATCCACATGGCAACCTAGCTTGGACTCAACTACCTCTTGTTAAGGATGTACACGTGGTAACCTGTCCATCATATTCGCTTACATTTGCAACCACATCCTATTGAAGGAGCCCCCTTGTGGCTACCAAATAGAAGCACACGCGACACCTATAGCCCATCAAAATGATGGCTATAAATAGGAGCAACTTAGACGTTTCAAAGGTTGTCTGGATTTTTCTACTTCAGAGAATATACCCCACTAGGCGAGCTATGTACGTGCCCACAAGCTCAAGAGAGAGAGAGAGAGAAAGAGAGAGAGAGAGAGAGAGAGAGAGAGAGAGAGAAGAGAGAAGAGAGCATCCGTTATTCACTCATCGGACTATCAACGAAGTAAGACAGACGCTGCAGTTGTTTGTGGTATTAAACGAAAGAACGAGATGTATATAAGACGAGGTTTCCACGAAACCCGCTTTCTTTGGTTTACAAACAAACTTGTACAATTTAATCCTATACGAGGATGTCGAAGTATAATTTATAAATCTGGGTAAATGATTGCTATAGGTGTCTGATCTGCAGTCGATCACTTTAGCCCTTGGACTACACGATGGTGAAGAAGTGCCGTGGAAGACGGAAAGCAGCTTCGGAGGTTGCGAAAGAGGATGGATGCACGATGCCAATGTCGTCGATCGCTACTCTTCGCCTGAGCTCTGGATTCTTCTCTCTCTCAAAGACTCTTCGACCTCTCTTCAATCTCCAATGTTTCAACCCGTGGTTCGATCTCTTTGGAGGTTTTTTGACCAATTTCTTCGACCTTGTCCTCTGTTGATATAGGTCTCTATTTATAGAGTTTTTGTGACAGTGACCACTCAGTCGGTGTAGAAACCGAGTAGTGGAATGTACATCACCCTTTTACACAATGGTTAAAATAACCAATGCATGCGTATAGATGATTTTTTGAATGAGCGTGTGACGCGGGTCCAACTAAGGGACAAAATGCGTATAATCGCTGCGAAGATCACGGCGTAGAAGCCACGTAGGTAGGTATCCCTCGTGTAGAAGAGGTTGGCGTAGAAGCCAATGTCTGTCACCATGGCATAGAAGCCGAGTAGGCGTAGAAGCCTGATGGCATAGAAGCCGAATAAGCACAGAAGGCCGAATGAGCATAGAAGCCGAGCGAGCATAGAAGCTGAGAAGGCGTAGAAGCCGAGCGGGCACAGAAGCTGAATAGGCGTAGAAGCCGCTACGTGACGTACCAGAGTGATGATGTGGATGTCTTAGCCGAAATTTACGGCTCTTGGAGATATAATCAAATCTCTTGCATTAAATGCAGAGATCCGCTATCATCTTGTGCATTAATTGTAGAGGCGTGTTCTGAAGGCCTGCCACCGTTCTGAGCATTAGGTGCAGAGACGTGCCTCGAGCCCTGTACGAAGAGCAGCTTTTGACGTGGCAGTCTGTTTGTCTTCCGCGGAGCATAAACAGTTCACGTCTGCCTGTGTAAAACAAGGCAGCGTATCCCCTTGTATGTGTAAAAGCAGTTTATGCTGAGGGGATGTCAGTAAACGACGGTTCGGTGATATTCAATCAAATCCTCTGCATTAAATGCAGAGATCCGCCATCATACTGTGTATCAAATGCAGGGGCGTGTCCCGAGTGGTCTGCCATTGTTCCAGCCATCGTCTGGGTAGCCGTGCAGCACCTTTTGTCAGGAGTCAGACGTCAGGTTCACTGCGTGATTTGACAGGTTCATTTCGGGGAAGACGAAGCGTTCCTCGTACGCTTTAATGCTGCTTTGAAAGCGGATGAGTTTTACGCCATGGAGGCGATGAAGCACCCCGTCTACGCTGAAGCAGCCTGGACATACTGTATTTACGCGGATGGTCCCTTCATATTTTACGATGTGCTCAGCGGAAAAGCTCCGTTGCACTCTTGATGGCCCTGGGATCCCCTGCTTACTCTGCCCTACATCACCATGTTGCGTAGAGCTATCCAGAGTATTTTTCATGCTTCTACAAGACCCCCATCAAAGCTTTCAAATTCCTCGAAATTTAGAACGCTTTGAATGAAGCATGAACCTCTCCTCGTAACTCGAAACGTTTCTGAATGGAGCGTTAAAACGGTCGATGCTGACTTTATGGCGGATTTATTGGGGACCGGTGTGACCTCTCTCGTCTATAAAAGGCTGAGGAGTTTAACCTGTTCTTCTCGCATTCCTTTTGTCACACAAGGATGATCGCCGGAGTCCGTCGGGTCGATCTGAGGAAGAAGAAGACCATGTTCTTCCAGCATGTAAGGGGCCGAAAAAGATGGCATCTTCGAGCAAATGTCATCTGCAACGATGGACCATGGAAGGATATCATAGCCTCCCTTACTCGGGATAATCAGCAACTTTGTATGGTGGTTCTTCGGGAGAGAGGAAGAATCATTTTCCACCAGGGCGCTTGCAAGTGGCGCCTTCTTCCATTACCTCCGGGGGGTCGGATGTAAGAAAGCAGATTTACTCTGCTTTTCTTCTGTTGGCAGTATGGGCCTATGCCCAGTTCTGTATCCTCCCGCCGTTTGACCAATATATCAGTCAGTTTGCGGCAACCGACTGACTGCTGGAGAAGATGGATGAAGAATTGTGCCCATGCGAGAACCTGGCAGAACAGATTCTGGGTGCGATCTTCAGACGACGATGAGGAAGCCCTTTGTCGATGGGATTTCCCTCGTATGTAATCATGAAAATAGAGAAAAACCCTTGTGGATTGGATTTCCCTCATATGTAATTATGATTTTTTTCTTTTTAATAAAATCGTCTTTCTTCCGTGCATATGATCATCTTGCCATACTTTGTTGCTGTGAAATCTGAATATGTGTAGCTTCGACACGTCTGATTCTTTACGCCGACTCTTCTTAGAAAGAGTGCTATGTCCTGTCCTGTCTTTTACGCATAACTAGAGATGCGTAGAAAGCCGCTTTAGCATTCGAGTGTTCGAACTGTCCTGCTGTTTTTAGGAGTGAGGAACCGCGTAGAATTCTGAACTGCTGCTTCTGATAAACAGAATTCTTGTTCAGACATCATCTTCAAGAATGTTTTCTCGAAAATCCCTTGGAACAGGGTCGAGAAATGGCAGTTAAACTGAGTTGCCATCTTGAACTGTAGATGAAATATTCAAACTGGAGTCTGGATGAACTTCCAATCGACCCATGAAGAAGAGTAATTTTCCAATGTTGAACTCTGCATGCTTCGGGTACTTGGGGTATCTTCTGGTCAAGAAGGAGTATCTTCTGTGTGAACTCTCGCAATTGACCGCTTTGAGAACCGTTCGGATGTACGCGTAATCTGGCCGGCGTATCCTTCAGATGTGCAGGAAGTCGTGGAGCGTGAAATCATTAGTCTGTAGCCTCTGAGCGTAAACTAAACACCATCGAGCGTGAAATCATAGACTTGTAGTTCCTGAGCGTGAAGTCGTAGGTTTGTAGCCTCTCGAGCATAAAAGCTACTGAGCACAAAGGCATCTGGGCGTAAAATCCGACTTGTAGCCGTCGAACGTAAAGCCGTAGATTCGTAACTGTCGAGCGTAGAAAGCTCCTTAGCGTAGAACTGTAGATTTGTAGCTGTAAGCCCCTGATTTTTCAAAAAATATTAAAATTGGGATTTTTTACAATTTTCTGGAATTTTCTGGGAATTTTCTGTAATTAAATTCAAGGTTTTGAATTATTACATGATTTTTAATTGATAATAAATATTATTAAAATATTATGAAAATAATATTTTTGGGTGTAAAATGAAAAACTGGACATAGGATAATTTTTCTGGAATTTATTGGGCCTTAGACCTATTTTTAAATGCCTAAAAACTATTTAATTAATTATGTATTTAATTAACTGATTTATTGTTATTATTAATATTATTATTAATTGTTTTTTTTGGCCCAAAACCCAGCCGGCCCATTGGGCCCAAACCAGCCCGGCCCAGTCGACTTACCGGGTCGGGTCGGGTCAGCCAGACCCGACCCGCCGTCTGCCCGACCCGGGCGACCACCTCTCCCCCACGACCCCGTCCCTGCGCTTTTTCCGGCGAGCTCCGCCACGACTCCGCTCCGCCGGCCTCCACTCCATGACCCCGCACCCCACGCCACGTCCCCCGCACCCCTCCGCCTTCTCCGGTCAGCCTCCCCGCTCCTATCCCCTATAAAACCCCTCGGCTCCGGCCAGATCCGCCACCGCCCTAACCCCGAGCTCACCGCCACCTCGCCACCGGCCGCCTCACCCCAGCTCCGCCCCGACCAGCCCCCTCCTCCTCCTTCCTCTCCTTCCTCCGCCCACCTCTCGTCGACTCCGGCTCCCCACGACGACAGCAGCAGCAGCTCGGGCAGCTCCCCGAGCCGCCTCCGGCCACCCGCAGCGCCGACGAGCCCGGTCGTCGCCTCGCCGCGCTGCCCCCGGCCCCCTCCGCCTCAGCCAGGCCGCCCAGCCGCCGTCCCCGCCGCGTCTCTGGCCGAATCCTTAACCCTAACCCTAATTTCTATTCCTGTGTCAGACACGAACACGTGACACAGTGTCCGTGTCGTGTCGGACACGATTTTGCCCCGGTTTTCGGGCCCAGTTCAGGTGCGTGTATTTTCTTGCTCGTAGCTCGGATTTCGATTCCGTAAATTGCATTGTGAAGCCTGTATGACCCTCTCGGTGCCCGGACAAACCGCTCGGGGCATCGCGTCCTGTGGTGATCGCACACCGCGATCCAAAAACAGGGAAAACATCGACCCAATTTACCCCGGAACTGGGTACGCCCCGCCAAACGGGACGACTTGGTCGCGTGCGGTCTTCACAGATACGTGCGTAGCGTTGATACGGACGTGTGGGATTTTGCGGAAGCTGATTCGGGTGTGCGTGCAAACCGGAATCAACGCGTATCCGCGAACATCGCTCCGTATCCGACTTTTCTACAATTCGTCCTAACTTCTTGTACACACGTCGGATCGAGACGAAACTTGTGCCATCGGACTCGTAGCAATACGCTGGTCCTGTGGGTCAAGTTTGGTTCGATTCTGAGAACGTTGACGAAATCGCGTGTCGTGGGCCCCACAGGCCCCGCTCGACGGGCGATTTTGTGATCGACTCATCGGAATCCAATTCTGGAAGTTTCGTTGGGTTCGTATCATCGTTCCTGACCTGTTGAAACTAAGTTTGGTGAATTTGGAGACCGTTGACCCGGACACGTTTTTCGGTGCAAAGCGGGCCCACCGGCGGACCCCGTTTTGGCCCGAAATTGCCGTTTTTGCCCTTGCCTCCAAATTGGACTCAAGGACAGGCGTTTCTAGCTATTTGATATCTTCTGAGCATGATGGTAATATTTATTTCAGCATCCGGACTCATCTCTGGAAATTTTCCGGAGACACAAAACTGTAATTGGACCCAAACATCAGGCAAGTACCTGCACTTCAAGTTTATTCTTTATATTGTGATAATTAATTCCTTGCTCTACTAGTACCATTGGATGTTTACACGTAGTGTTAGAATCTGGATTTCATGTCTTGAATATTGGATTTTATGTCTTGCTTTTCGTGTCGGGTGGGAGAATACTAAAAGGCATGTAGTTTACCCTGCCCCTTGCCGTGTTGATAGCTGTTGGTACAAGACTGTCCATCAGCCGGATCTCGATTATATTGTTGATAGCCGTCTATGACGGCCGGTTTAACCTTATAAACCCCTACATGCCAACTAGGTATTCTAAATACACAAGTTCACACACATAGTTTCTTGTCTTGTTGCAGTTCCTGTTGTCTTGTTGCAGTTTCATTTACTTGTCTCATTTATTCCGGTTTTACTCATATCCCTGTTTATAGCTTTTTAACTCTTAGTTATTGTTGCTTCTTTTTGCATATTCTCAACATGATACTTAGTCAGTTCTTTTCTTACTTGTCATAAATATTTACTTTAAATCTTGTTGTGCATTGTGTACTTTGCTCCTTTCCTGACTGGATCCGTTGATTTAGACGATGATGAGAACTTTGCCCCCACCTATTATGGCCCAGATAAGGTAGCAGGTGATACAGTTGAGAAGCCGGTTCCCACTCAGGAGACTACTCCTGCGGAGTAGTTAGCAGTTAGCTATTCATTTCCTTTCAGCACAGTACTCGGGTTTGTCCCCGATTTAACTTCTGGTTATGTAATAAACTCTGGATCTGTTTGTCACATTTTGATTATGAAATCTTAGCATTCCTTTTCCTGTTATCTTCCTTGCCTACTTATATATTTGTGAATGAGCTAGAATTTATTTAACTGTGGAGATGACCTAGACAGCGTACTACCGCCGACACTGCGGCGTAGGCTGGACGTACCCACGCACTCGTGCCCGAATTTCCGGGTGCGGGTCATGACACGTTTTTGTGGTGGCCCATGCAGGTCAACGACTAAATTGTTCGGTTTCAACTTAGGGACCGAACAGGCCTGCAATAAGATTAAGAATTTTAGGAAAAGCTCATCCACTTGATTGAATCGTTCTTGATATTCATATCGGCTTCGAATCATTTTATTGACTTGCATCCTGCCTTGATTCCTGTGCGCCTTTATCGTTTATTTTTGATGCAGAGTAAAGGATCTACCAGCAAGCGACGAGGTTCCTACAAGATCACCACGAGATGCTCTACCAGCATGACCGTGGAGAACGCGCAGACCCTTGGAGTAGCTAATGCGCGTAAGTGATTGTAGATACCGTTCCTAGTATTGTTTAGCTCGTGCCTACTGGTTCGTGACCTCAGTCCCAACCTAGTAATTTTGAACTTGATAATAACCTGGTATGCTTTTGCAGTTGATAACTAAAAAGATTGTAGAGTCTTTTGTTATTGTGCTTATTGTGTGTTATTTTTGTGAACTTGAATAATTTGTACCTCCTTTCATCATCATCTAGCGCACTTAATTTTGTTGTACTACCTTGACTCATGCTGCTAATATAGCCTAGTTTTGCAAGCTTACCCTTCTATCGAGCTTGATCATGACATATGTATAAGTGGGTTAACACACTGATATATTTCAGAATCAGTGTATTACGGTCTGATCAACCTTAGTGCATTTTGATTCGCACTTCGCACGACTACTTTACGTGGATTGAGATATATAGTTGACCAATATACTTGCCCTAGATATGTCCGAGCATATCGTATCAGTTACATAACTGTACTACTACGAGCATGCGAATAAAATGATTACTAGAATAGGATTTCAATCCATAACCGCCTGACAATTCCCATTAGAATTCCTTAAACGCCTTGATCCCTATACCTCTGTTCTACCACCTCGCCCTTGAACTCTTTATTATTGATCCTCGTCTTCCCTTATTTCGGAAAGACAAAATCCTGTGTTTGGTATAAGTTTGATATATAGAGATAGTACTAGATATACCCCTCAGACCGGTCGAATTGATGATAACCCTTTATGACTAAGGAATACCATAGGTGGTGTATTTGTGTTAAAGACTTAAAGATTTAATACCATGATTAAATAAGTTGGGACATAGCTTTACTAGCTGTATAGCCTTAGAGGATAGATGGGTAAATTCTAAGTTGGGTAGTGACCGCAATGTTCACCTGAGAGGAACCCGTTAGACTGTAATCAAGTGAGATTGGACAAAGAGAACCCTACCATATTTTAAATTTCGAGGACGAAATTTTATAAGTTGGGTAGATTGTAAGCCCCTGATTTTTCAAAAAATATTAAAATTGGGATTTTTCACAATTTTCTGAGAATTTTCTGTAATTAAATTCAGGGTTTTGAATTATTACATGATTTTTAATTGATAATAAATAACTTTAAAATATTATGAAAATAATATTTTTGGGTGTAAAATGAGAAACTGGACTTAGGGTAATTTTTCTGGAATTTATTGGGCCTCAGACCTATTTTTAAATGCCTAAAAACTATTTAATTAATTATGTATTTAATTAACTGATTTATTGTTATTATTAATATTATTATTAATTGTTTTTTTGGCCCAAAACCCAGCCGGCCCATTGGGCCCAAACCAGCCCGGCCCAGTCGACTTACCGGGTCGGGTCGGGTCAGCCAGACCCGACCCGCCGTCTGCCCGACCCGGGCGACCGCCTCTCCCCCACGACCCCGTCCCTGCGCTTTTTTCGGCGAGCTCCGCCACGACTCCGCTCCGCCGGCCTCCACGCCACGACCCCGCACCCCACGCCACGTCCCCCGCACCCCTCCGCCTTCTCCGGTCAGCCTCCCCGCTCCTATCCCCTATAAAACCCCTCGGCTCCGGCCAGATCCGCCACCGCCCTAACCCCGAGCTCACCGCCACCTCGCCACCGGCCGCCTCACCCCAGCTCCGCCCCGACCAGCCCCCTCCTCCTCCTTCCTCTCCTTCCTCCGCCCACCTCTCGTCGACTCCGGCTCCCCACGACGACAGCAGCAGCAGCTCGGGCAGCTCCCCGAGCCGCCTCCGGCCGCCCGCAGCGCCGACGAGCCCGGCCGCCGCCTCGCCGCGCTGCCCCCGGCCCCCTCCGCCTCAGCCCGGCCGCCCAGCCGCCGTCCCCGCCGCGTCTCCGGCCGAATCCCTAACCCTAACCCTAATTTCTATTCCTGTGTCGGACACGGACACGGGACACAGTGTCCGTGTCGTGTCGGACACGATTTTGCCCCAGTTTTCGGGCCCAGTTCAGGTGCGTGTATTTTCTTGCTCGTAGCTCGGATTTCGATTCCGTAAATTGCGTTGCGAAGCCTGTATGACCCTCTCGGTGCCCGGATAAACCGCTCGGGGCATCGCGTCCTGTGGTGATCGCACACCGTGATCCAAAAACAGGGAAAACATCGACCCGATTCACCCCGGAACTGGGTACGCCCCGCCAAACGGGACGACTTGGTCGCGTGCGGTCTTCACAGATACGTGCGTAGCGTTGATACGGACGTGTGGGATTTTGCGGAAGCTGATTCGGGTGTGCGTGCAAACCGGAATCAACGCGTATCCGCGGACATCGCTCCGTATCCGACTTTTCTACAATTCGCCCTAACTTCTTGTACACACGTCGGATCGAGACGAAACTTGTGCCATCGGACTCGTAGCAATACGCTGGTCCTGTGGGTCAAGTTTGGTTCGATTCTGAGAACGTTGACGAAATCGCGTGTCGTGGGCCCCACAGGCCCCGCTCGACGGGCGATTTTGTGATCGACTCATCGGAATCCAATTCTGGAAGTTCCGTTGGGTTCGTATCATCGTTCCTGACCCGTTGACACTAAGTTTGGTGAATTTGGAGACCGTTGACCCGGACACGTTTTTCGGTGCAAAGCGGGCCCACCGGCGGACCCCGTTTTGGCCCGAAATTGCCGTTTTTGCCCTTGCCTCCAAATTGGACTCAAGGACAGGCGTTTCTAGCTATTTGATATCTTCTGAGCATGATGGTAATATTTATTTCAGCATCCGGACTCATCTCTGGAAATTTCCCCGAGACACAAAACTGTAATTGGACCCAAACATCAGGCAAGTACCTGCACTTCAAGTTTATTCTTTATATTGTGATAATTAATTCCTTGCTCTACTAGTACCATTGGATGTTTACACGTAGTGTTAGAATCTGGATTTCATGTCTTGAATATTGGATTTCATGTCTTGCTTTTCGTGTCGGGTGGGAGAATACTAAAAGGCATGTAGTTTATCCTGCCCCTTGCCGTGTTGATAGCTGTTGGTACAAGACTGTCCATCAGCCGGATCTCGATTATATTGTTGATAGCCGTCTATGACGGCCGGTTTAACCTTATAAACCCCTACATGCCAACTAGGTATTCTAAATACACAAGTTCACACACATAGTTTCTTGTCTTGTTGCAGTTCCTGTTGTCTTGTTGCAGTTTCATTTACTTGTCTCATTTATTTCGGTTTTACTCATATCCCTGTTTATAGCTTTTTAACTCTTAGTTATTGTTGCTTCTTTTTGCATATTCTCAACATGATACTTAGTCAGTTCTTTTCTTACTTGTCATAAATATTTAGTTTAAATCTTGTTGTGCATTGTGTACTTTGCTCCTTTCCTGACTGGATCCGTTGATTTAGGCGATGATGAGAACTTTGCCCCCACCTATTATGGCCCAGATAAGGTAGCAGGTGATACAGTTGAGAAGCCGGTTCCCACTCAGGAGACTACTCCTGCGGAGTAGTTAGCAGTTAGCTATTCATTTCCTTTCAGCACAGTACTCGGGTTTGTCCCCGATTTAACTTCTGGTTATGTAATAAACTCTGGATCTGTTTGTCACATTTTGATTATGAAATCTTAGCATTCCTTTTCCTGTTATCTTCCTTGCCTACTTATATATTTGTGAATGAGCTAGAATTTATTTAACTGTGGAGATGACCTAGACAGCGTACTACCGCCGACACTGCGGCGTAGGCTGGACGTACCCACGCACTCGTGCCCGAATTTCCGGGTGCGGGTCGTGACAGTAGCTTCTGAAAAGAAAATTTTTCCGAGCGTGAAGTCGTGGATCTGTTGCTTTCGAGCGTAAACTAAGCGCCACCGAGCGTGAGATCATTGATTTGGTATCTGCTGAGCGTGAAGTCGTAGGTTTGTAGCCTCTCGAGCATAAAAGCTACCGAGCACAAAGGCATTCGGGCGTAAAACCATAGACTTATAGCTTGCGAGCGTAAAAACCGTAGATCTGTTGCTGTCGGGCGTAGAAAGCTCCTTAGCGTAGGAACCGCTGACCTGCTTTGCGCGAAAAACTTTTCGAATTCGCTGACTGTCCGCCTTCTCTGAATAATAGGCTGACGTAGGACCCAATCATAACCGAATATTAATTAGGAGATTTGGTTCGGGGTCCGAGGAGTCCATCCGAACTCTATATATATCCCAAGTTTTCTGAGGGAAAAACTTTTCATCCGTCTTCTGCGAAAGAAAGCCTTCGATAGTTTGAGTTCTTCTTCGAGTCTTCTCTGAGTCTTCAAATCATCCAGTAATGGCCTCGAAATAATCCTCCTCCTCTAAGGGAAAGAAGATTGACTCTTCTTCTCGTTCTTTTGCCCAAGCAGGAGTGCCTTTGGTTGGACAGGACGAACCTCATTCTGAGCGGGACGAGCAGTGCACCCGGCCTGAAAGGTAGAGCTTTTGGGATGAATGAGAACGACTGAAAAATCCTTCACACACGTTGAACGTGACCGCGCTAGGTCGTCTTCTGTGCTGATAGCCTCTTCGAGGAAGATGATGCATGGAGACGTTTTATCTTTTACGCCTACATTTCTAATGTATTAGCGTAAAAACTCCAGATTTTCGCAGTTGAGCGTAAAAGTTTTGACTGCCGAAAACTTGGTGTATACTATAAAAATTTGAACTTTTACGCTTGTGGATCAGAATTCCAGCGTAATAGCTCGAACCTTGGCAGTCTGGCGTAAAGCACAGACAATATACTGCCGACTTGAATTTTTACGTTTCTGGATGAAAATTCTGGCGTAAACGATCAAGTTTGTACAGTCTTGGCGTAGAGCTTAGACCGTTGCCTCTTGGCATGTGCTGCGATATTGTAACGTCTAGTATAAAACTGACGTGTTTTTCTTGCAACCTTGCAGTTAACTTGGGTGAGTCTCCGCTAGCCGAGGTGATGGATTCTGCCGTCGGGCTGCTGCACTCCAACTATCTGGAGGATCTGTCCCATGTGATATTTCCTATCTTAGGGCCCCAATATCCCAAAGGAAGGAAAATCTTGATATCGGCTCAGGGCGAGCGAACGCTGCTGAACATGATTAATGGAGAGCCCTTGACGTATGTAGACGGGGACCAGTATATAAAGCCGGCCTTTCTCTTTGGGGACATGATTGATAAGCAGTCCCAAACGAAGCCAAAGAAAGAACTATGGGTTTTTTCTGTCGGGAAGTTGGTCTTGAGTCTGCCCAAGATGCCGAGAGATTATCCCATCTCGGCATTCTTCCATGCTACACATCCCAGGATGATGTCGTGGATGCTGACTCCCGATCTTCACGGTAGACCAGGGAAGATCTTCTACCAGAAAGGATCTGGCCTATTTGTCAGCCGCCCTTCCGGTCCTGTAACGTCGTTCAGGGGATTGTACCCGGGCAGTGTCCCGAGTGAAGACAGCTTGGTGCTCCAGCAGGTGCAATTGTCGACCTTTTGCAATAATTTCATGGGGCGCGGAGGAGTATACCCCAAGGTGAATCCTCGATGCAATGGGTGGATGACCCCAACAAATCTTCTATGGGCTCTCTTAGTTGATTGGGCCCTAGAGAATTTTTAGATCGAGTTGGAGAACATCGATCTGTTGGCAGCTGTGAGTGCCACCAGTGTCGGGTTACCTCCTAATCCTAACCTGTTTTTGGCACTGATGGAGCGATACATTCCGCTTACCGGGACTTTTGCCACTCCGCTGGGGGAGTTGGGATTGGCCCTCCATGAGATGGCAGAGATCTCGAGACTGCCGATGGGGGATACTCCGTATGAAGAGTACGTTCCCACGAACCGGGAGTTGGGGGATTCAGACCCTCGGGTAGTGGAAGTGTACCAGGAGCTGATGTGCCACTACCTTGCTTGCACCGCCTTTTATATTGAGCCTTCAGATTTGGCTCACACCAGTAAATGGACCTCCTACCTCTTTTTTTTCACCGGGCTAGGGCTGCTCAGCCGGAGAAAATCTTGGAAGGCAAGGATGAGCCCGTGAATCCTCTGAGCGTGCTTACTACTCAGGAAGTCGACGATCTTATGGAGGATGCTAGGGCTCCTGATCAGATCCTCGTCGAAGGGATAGGAAGATATCCTGCAGGTACTAAGGCCTACAACTATCTGAGGCATTGCCGCAGGGCTCTATCCAAGGAAGCTCAACTGGCTGGCTTCCTCTCTATATGGCTGTGCCGACTGGTGGTACCCGGCATCGCTTCTGCGGATTGTATTCACCGCAACACCTTGTGGCCTGCAGTGCGTCTGGTGTTTAGGGCGAGACTGGGCTTGCTCCCTGCCATGGTGTGCCGTATACAAGCTGGCCTGAGGGCGATGATTGAGGCGCTGCTCGCTGATGAAGCTCGGCGTGAAAGCTTTTCCCGGGTGGAATTACCATACTTGTATTTGATGGGATGGTTAATTCTCCATAACCCCCGGGTGATGTCTCCCGGTTCCGGCAGTAGCTTGGGGGGGAGTTTCTTGCTGAATTACAAGAAATCCTCCTGGAATGTGCTCATAGTTTTAGACTGTCGGCGGGTGCTGCATTGCGGTCATAGTTGGAAGCTCCTTTGCACTGTCCCCTCTGTTCATCGCAACCAATCGGGGATTAGGCTTGAGGACTCAGGTAGAGATAAGACCATTCTTTCTTCTGAAGCCTTCAATTGGTTGGTCTGCATTAGACCTTCCTACCTGCTGTACAGAAGTGAAGACCATTGCTTCTTCGAACCCTACCTGCCTAGTCGGTTTGCCAGGCAGTTTGGGTATGATCAGTTGCATGTGGGCAACACTGTCACCAGCTTCAGGTCCATAGGTGGACTCATCGATGGAGCGAGGGGATGGCGATATTTTATCATGGACTGCACTGGGGCAATTTTTATTGTGCCGGTCGTCACAGCCTCCACGGAGCTGCGCATCCTACATTCGTATGCCCAGTTCTATGTGGCAACGAACACCTTCCATCGCGATTTTGATATGCGTAGAAGCTTTAGGGTGCCCTCTTCCAAGCCTGGGGGAAGGGTCGAAGTCCCCTCGATTTCTTCTGACGAGGGTGACGAGTCCGTTACTCCAGATGAGCCTCTCGTATCGGTACCAAGGGGTGAAATACCTCCGCCTGCAGGGGCTTTGGTAATCTCCGGGAAACGAAGGGCTCCTGCTCCGAAGGAGGCTTCCCCTCGTAAGAGGAAGAAGAAGATGGTTACTCGTCCTCTCCGGATTCCTGGCATTGAGGCTCCTGGAAGTGAGCCTGCTTCTCCCTATGTTGGGGATGATTCTTTGATTGGGGGTTCCTCACCTTTTAGAGAGGGACCTTCTGCAGTTTCGGCCGGTGGCGCCGAAGAATCTCAGCCGGAGGCTGCTATCGCTGCTACTGCTTCAGGTAGTGGAACGAAGTCGCCTTCGAGGCTGGTTATAAGACTCCATATACCTTTGTCCGGATCAGCATTGGGAGAGACCCCTGCCGTGCCTGTCAGCGCTTCTGGCGAGATTCCAGTCGATAAGCCTCAAGTGGATCTCGGCGAAGACCTGGAAGAGTATTTGCCAGCGTCAGTTAGCAGGCCCCCCTTCTCCAGGTATGACAGCTTGCCTAGCACCATTTGGCCATGGGTAACTGTCGTCTTTTCGTGCCTCTTCTTTAGGAAAATTAACATCATGTTGACATTAACTTCCTCTTGTCTTTTTCTCAGGGGACGACCTCTTCGGGGAGGGCAATGTATATGCGCCCTTCGGCACCATGTCAGGTCCTGGCGTTGATACAGAGGTGCCTGATTTTGAAGAGGAAGCATCTTCGGGTGCCGGCTCGCCTGCCGACGAGGTTTCGATACCTCAAGAGGACGACCCTATCATTGTGATAATGCCTCCTTCGAGTATGCTGGTTACTTCGTCTGGTGTTGGCGCTTCTTCTTTTGTCGCACCACCTGTTAAGACGAGGACTGTGTCCACGTCGATTGTGGTCGCCTCTGGAGCGAGGTTCGACAACATTGCAGCCACTCCCAGCGTGTATTCGGGTCTAGCTGTGCTGACCGAGCAATATACCAGTATCTTCTATAACACTTTGAAAACGCTGATATCAATGGTGTTGGAGAAGAATTTGAACTTTGAGCGCCTGAAGAAGTCCTCTCAGTTTTCGATAGAGGCGATCAGGGACCTTGGCGATACTGGGTTAGCTGACGCCCTGGAGGAGGTAGTTAATGGTTTGGAGCAACCCATTAACGAATACTCGCAGCTATCCCAAGACAGTATTGACGATCTAGTCCAGGATGAATACTTCTCGCTGACTGCAAGGCTGGGAGAGTTGGAAGCTCTGAGCAGGTCCCTCGAGATGCGGCAGAAGGAGATGAGTGACGAGCACACCCTCTTAGAGTGTATTATTCCCCAGTTGGCCAAGAGTAAAGCTGAACATGAGAAAAATGAAGCGAGGGTCCGCAAGTTGGAGGCTGAGCTTGCTTTAGCGAAGGAGTGGTCTCGTGCTTCAGCCGCAGGTGTGCATGTGTTACAAAGCCAGATGGAAGAGGCTCAACAGAACTTGTCACTTGCGAGTGCCATGCACGCCGCTCTTACACATTCTCTGTCTGATTTATTCGGCTTGAATGATGAGGAGACGAGGTGGGAGCGAGCTCGAGCTACCGTTTTGGACTCCAGGAATGCGAGGATGGCTGCACTGGCACAGCAGATTCGTGATTTGACTGCTCCCCCTTCATGATATACTTTTGCTTTTGCTTTTCCATGTACTTTCGCTCTTTTTTGGGAATAATAAAGAGGCTTTTCATTTGACTTTGTGGATCCATCATTTCGGAATGTAAATGACGGGTTTGGGTGAGAGTGATATCAGAGGTAGTATGGACGTGATAGACTCTCGGTAAACTTTTAGCAGGGCGTATCTATTCAGAGGTTATATGGACATGATAGAATACGACCCAACTAGTTTCGTTTTGGAAGTAGTTTTGTCAGAATGAGATTTTCGCCTTATTCCACTTGAGCAGAGGAGGTTAAGCATAGTACCTTTTCAGGAATTTGCCATTGATAGGAGCCATTAGTAGGTCTCCATTAGGCTGGGCTAACCTGTAAGCGCCATTTGAGAACGTTGTCTCGATCACGTAAGGGCCTTCCCATTTGGGCTAAAATTTGCCCTTGCTCCTGTGAGTGAGAATCATTGGCCTTCTTACAGCTAAGACTAGCTCGCCAACTTTGAACACTCTTTCCCTTACTTTTTGATTAAAAGCTCTGGAAATGCGCACTTGATAGAACGCGATGCTCTGTTTAGCTTGAAGGCATTTCTCGTCTAATCCTTCTAGCTCCTGAAGCCTTAAAAGGTTATTCTTTTCCCGAGTTAACTTATTAGCGACTGCTATCCTGAGTGACGGGATTTGAATTTCGATGGGAAGAACTGTTTCACTCCCGTAGACCAATGAGAACGGGGTGCAACCTGTCGGTGCTCGGACCGTTGTGCGGTATGCCCAGAGACATTCTCCCAGCTTCTCGTTCCAATCCCTCTTGTTCGAGGAGACGAACTTCTTCAAGAGTTTGATAATGGTTTTGTTGAAGGCTTCCGCCAAACCATTAGCAGCTAGATAATACGCCGTAGAGGCGATATTTTGTATCCGATTTTTATCGTAAAATCGATGAAACGCTTGGCTGATGAACTGAGGCCCATTGTCGTAGATTATCCTTCGGGGAATCCCAAAGCGATAAATGACGTGATGCTTGATGAAGCTGATCACATTAGATATCTTTACCTCAGCGAGAGGGATCGCCTCTGCCTATTTGGAGAAGTAATCCGTGATGGCCAGTATGAACCGGTGACCTCTGGAAGAAGACGGGTGAATAGGACCAATGATATCCATACCCTATGCTTCGAAAGGCCAGGATGCAACCGTAGGATGTAGATGTTCAGACGGCTGATGTATGAAGTCTGTATGAACCTGACAGGCCCTGCATTGTCTGGCATACTTGATTGCGTCTGCGATCATAGTGGGCCAGTAATAACCCATTCTCCTGATACGATCCTGTAGCTTAGGACCGGGTTGATGCGCCCCGCATACGCCGTCGTGAGCTTCGTGGATAATCTGCTGTGCTTCGTCATTAGAGAGACATCTCAATAGCAGTCCGTCGTAGGTCCGGCGATATAGGCATTGTGAAGATGCATCGAAGTAGAAGCGTAATGATCGTCTTTTGACGGATGCTGCTTCTTTAGGGTCCTCCGGCAAGATTTCGTATGCCACGAAATCTATAAAGGGACTTTTCCAATCTCTCGTAGGAGGATCGGTGTTCACAGCGTAACTGCGTTCGATGTGAGAGTTGTTCTTCACACAAAATAGATCTCTGTTAAGAAGGATTACCGAATTCTGCCTTCTTATAGGAGTAGCTAAATCTGCAGCTAGACTGACTAGGGCATCGGCTTCCAGATTCTGAGATCGAGGTACATGCTCTAGGAAGAACCCTTTGAATGTCATGGCTATCTCGACCGTTGTTCGGTGATAGGGGATGAGGTCTGGATTCCGAACTTCATATATTCCTCTGACTTGATTGACGATAAGCAGAGAATCACCCAAAGCTTCTAGAGATTCGACCCCCAGCTCTTTAGCAACTTGAAGCCCGATTAGTAGAGCGTTGTACTCCGCCACATTATTGGAACAGGGCTCGTCAAGAGAGTATGATCGATAGATGACGAGTTTATCGGGAGTAACCAGGACAATTCCTACCCCGGAAACTACATTTTCTTGGGACCAGTCCTCGAGGCACCGTCGAAGAACAGTTGCCATGCGTCACTTTCCATTGCGGAACTATATTCTGCAACTTCGTCGGGAATGTCCTCGTATAATTTGGAGGCCTCCGGGATCGGATGAGCAGCTAGAAAGTCAGCCAATGCTTGGCCTTTGATGGACTTCTGAGGGACGTACACCATGTCATATGGTGTCAATAACATCGCCCAAGTCGCGAGTCGGGAGTTAAGAACACTTGACTTGTTCATCAGTACCCGAAGAGGATTGATCTTTGAGATGATGTGAATAGTCTGGCCGGTGACATAGTGCCGCATCTTTTGGATAGCGAACATCAGAGCAAAACATTCTTTTTCCACTGGACTGTACCGGTGCTCAGCTCCGATCATCATTCTACTTAGATAGTAGATAGACTGTTCATGTCCCACATTTTTTTTTTGCGTGAGAAGAGCTCCCAGAGAATGGTCCATCGCTCGAACATACAGGAATAATGGTCTTTCTATGACGGGAGGTACCAGAACTGGCGGACTAGTGAGGTAGCGCTTGATATCCCCGAACGCTTGCTGACAGGCTTCGTCCCATACGAAGGATACACCTTTCTTTATGAGACGAGAAAAAGGCTGACATCTTCCAGAGAGGTTGGATATGAATCTCGGGATATAGGCCAGACGACCTTGAAATCCCCTGAGTTCCCTCAGATTACGGGGTGGTCTTATTTCCAAGATGGCCTTGACTTTATCAGGGTCCACTTGAATGCCTTTGGCGGTAATGACAAATCCCAGAAATTTGCCACTAGATACACCCAGAAAGGACTTTGTAGGATTCATTTTGAGTTGATATTGGCGCATCAGCTCAAATATCGTCTTTAAGTCTTGGGTGTGATTGACCCTGAGGTGGCTTTTGACAGCTATATCTTCTACGTAACATTCCACTGTCTTGCGTAAATGCTTGGGGAATATGTTACTCATAGCCCGTTGGTAAGTAGCCCCGGCGTTCTTTAACCCGAAGGGCATGACCGTATAGCAATATACCCCCAGTGGTATCCGGCAGGCAGTATGCTTCTCGTCTTTAGGATGCATCTTGATTTGATTGTATCCTGAGAACCCGTCCATGAAAGACATACGTTCGAAACCGCAGGTATTGTCAATCATGACGTCTGTGATGGGAAGAGGAAACTCGTCATTGGGGCAGGCTGCGTTCAGATCTCGGTAATCGATGCAGACTCGTACTTTCCCATTCTTCTTCATGACCGGGACAACATTGGCGACCCAGTCGGGATGTTGTTCCTCCCGGATAAAATCGCAGGCTATCAACTTCTTGACTTCAGCTTCAATGGCGTCCATCATATCCGGGCGGAACCGGCGTTGGTGCTGCTTCACAGGTAATATGGACATGGCAGTATTTTGTGGACTTAACACTACTGGCGTACTTATGGCTAAGTACGGGTGTTAAGTGTAGATGACAACCGATTTCAGAGGTAGTAAGATAACCGATGGTCGAAAGTTTATTCAGAGGTAATATGAACATGACAAACTTTTGATCGTGACTCCATTGGGGATGGAGGTACACGTCTGCTCAGAGAAAATATGGACATGGCAGTGTTTTGTGGACTTAACACTACTGGCGTACTTATGGCTAAGTACGGGTGTTAAGTGTAGATGATAACCGATATCAGAGGTAGTAAGATAACCAATGGTCGAAAGTTTATTCAGAGGTAATATGAACATGACAAACTTTTGATCGTGACTCCATTGGGGATGGAGGTACACGTCTGCTCAGAGGTAATATAGACATGGCAGTTTTTTGTAGACTTAACACTACTGGCGTACTTATGGCTAAGTACGGGTGTTAAGTATAGATGACAACCGATATCAGAGGTAGTAAGATAACCGATGGTCGAAAGTTTATTCAGAGGTAATATGAACATGACAAACTTTTGATCATGACTCCATTGGGGATGGAGGTACACGTCTGCTCAGAGGTAATATGGACATGGCAGTTTTTTGTGGACTTAACACTACTGGCGTACTTATGGCTAAGTACGGGTGTTAAGTGTAGATGACAACCGATATCAGAGGTAGTAAGATAACCGATGGTCGAAAGTTTATTCAGAGGTAATATGAACATGACAAACTTTTGATCGTGACTCCATTGGGGATGGAGGTACACGTCTGCTCAGAGGTAATATGGACATGGTAGTTTTTTGTAGACTTAACACTACTGGCGTACTTATGGCTATGTACGGGTGTTAAGTGTAGATGACAACCGATATCAGAGGTAGTAAGATAACCGATGGTCGAAAGTTTATTCAGAGGTAATATGAACATGACAAACTTTTTGATTGGGAAAATTTACTATAGAGTGATTTTTTCTGAAGGATCCACTGGGAAAACCTTTTAGGGACTTATCATCTGGTATTTTTCTGTAGTGATCGTTCCCTTGTTTATAAATGCAAAGTGATGACCTTGGCATCGATCAATTCCTGAATTCTCCTTTTTAGTACATAGCAGGCCCTTATAGGGTGATGGGTGTACCGATGGAAGAGGCAATAATCTGGGTCATCGACTCTGCCGGCTCTCTCAGGGTATCTGATGTTGGGTAGCTGAAGCTTGCGTTCCTCCTTCAAAATATTGAAGATTTCAATTATGTCATCTTCTTTGAAGGAGAAAGTCCCTTTTGGTCGTAGGGCTCCTGATGCCTGAGTTTTACGGTCTTCTGGGAAGATTGTCGTCGTTGCATCATCTTCGAATCTTGAGGACATTCTGCCCCTAGCCTTAGATGCCGCCTTGTTTTGTCGAGGTGAGTTACCCCCAGACATGCCGTGGCCTTCGGTCACAGAAACTGATTTAGCAGGAGCTGCCTTTGGTTGTACAGGATTAGATTTTGAAGTTTTGGGTTTTGTGAGAGATGCAGTATATCCCAACCCGAAATGAGCTTGTTGATGGTGAGAATTCCCATGCAGCGGTGTTCATCTACCTTTTCCATAGTTGAGGCCTTGCTTCAGCTTCAAATCATAACCCATGCTTTGCATAATATTTAATTCCTGCGGGCTATATCTGTGGGTTTGTATCCTGCCAGTTTTAGACTCACAAAATTCTTCATGTATGACCGGGGTGTTCCTCCTGCGTTCGAAGATTATTGGACGCTGATTGTCGCGAGTTGGTGGAATAATAAAGATGGAATCTTCGTGTGGTCCCCCTGTCATGACGATACTAGATGTTGACGCATCTTCCCATAAGACCTCCCCGTGTTTGACCGTTAGGGGATTTGAAGTCCGTTTATGACTCTTGCCTTTGCGTTTCTGGATCAGATAATCCCGCAGGTCAGGAGAAGTTGCAGAAGAAGAAGATGATGGCTTGTTCCTCCTGTTCCCATTGGTAGGCATGCGGACGATGGGGACCATAGTCTTCCTTGTGCCACCCGCATACAACAGATTGGCCATCTAGGTGGCGGATAATCTCCGAGGAGCGTATCTTTCCGTCAATCGAGCCTTCTGTACGCTTAGGGACTTCGCCTGGCATAATTTGGAGCTTCACTCTGGTTGGCGTAAGGCTGAGGATGTCCTCAGGCGGCCATCAGTTTTTCGCGTAATTTGGAGGGAGGGTAGATTGTTCCCTTGCTGGCGTAAATGCCGAGAAGTTAAGTAGCTCGCCGCTTGCTTTCCCTTGTGGAGATCACAGGGATCATCTGGTTCCCCGTAGAGGTCAGATGTTGTCTTATGCGCGGAGCGTGCTTTGTACTTCCGATTTGGTGCTAAGGCATCATCAGAAGTTTGTCTATTCTGCCAGGGACGGGAGACTAAATTTCTCGCGCAGAGCGCGGAGGATACTTCTGGGTTAGCGCTGAGGCTTTGCCAGAAGTTTTGTCTGTTCCGCCAAGGACAGGAGACTGAATTTCTCACGCAGAGCACGGAGGATACTTCTGGGTTAGCGCTGAGGCTTTGCCAGAAGTTTTGTCTGTACCGCGCGTGGTGGGAGACTGAATTTCTCGCGCAGAGCGCGGAGGATACTTCTGGGTTAGCGCTGAGGCTTTGCCAGAAGTTTTGTCTGTACCGCGCGTGGCGGGAGACTGTTTCTACGCGTAGAGCACAGTGGATACTTCTGGGTTAGCGCTGAGGCTTTGCCCGAAGTTTTGTCGGCCCTATCAGAGACAGGCGACTGAGTTTCACGCGCAGGGCTTGGAGGGAGCAATGCTACAACCTCGTTGGTCGGAGAGATCGGAGAGATCGGAGAGTCCACAGGAATGGTAGAGGATATCTTGGGCATCCAGACCTTGTGCAGCTTCCTGTTGTTTTATACAGAGAGAGAGTGAAAGCTACCCCCCATCCAAAGCATGTCTTCGTAGGCAGACTGGTCGAACTGGACGACCAATGTCTTCTTCAATGATCCCACGGATACCGCATCGTGTTGAGCAATCGCTTCCTCATCAGAAGAGAAAGATGTTCCCAGCAGAGTCGCCATCTTGTTTGTGGTATTAAACGAAAGAACGAGATGTATATAAGACGAGGTTTCCACGAAACCCGCTTTCTTTGGTTTACAAACAAACTTGTAAAATTTAATCCTATACGAGGATATCGAAGTACAATTTATAAATCTGGGTAAATGATTAATATAGGTGTCTGATCTGCAGTCGATCACTTTATCCCTTGGACTACACGATGGTGAAGAAGTGTCGTGGAAGACGAAAAGCAGCTTCGGAGGTTGCAAAAGAGGATGGATGCACGATGCCAATGTCGTCGATCGCTACTCTTCGCCTGAGCTCTGGATTCTTCTCTCTCTCAAAGACTCTTCGACCTCTCTTCAATCTCCAATGTTTCGACCCGTGGTTCGATCTCTTTGGAGGTTTTTTGACCAATTTCTTCGACCTTGTCATCTGTTGATAGAGGTCTCTATTTATAGAGTTTTAGTGACAGTGACCACTCAGTCGGTGTAGAAATCGAGTAGTGGAAAGTACAGCACCCTTTTACACAACGATTAAAATAACCAATGCCTGCGTATAGATGATCTTTTGAATGAGCGTGTGACGCGGGTCCAACTAAGGGACAAAATGCGTATAATCGCTACGAAGATCACGGCGTAGAAGCCACGTAGGTAGGTATCCCTCGTGTAGAAGAGGTTGGCGTAGAAGCCAATGTCTGTCACCATGGCATAGAAGCCGAGTAGGCGTAGAAGCCTGATGGCATAGAAGCCGAATAAGCACAGAAGGCCGAATGAGCATAGAAGCCGAGCGAGCATAGAAGCTGAGGAGGCGTAGAAGCCGAGCGTGCACAGAAGCTGAATAGGCATAGAAGCCGCTGCGTGACATGCCAGAGTGATGATGTGGATGTCTTAGCCAGAATTTACGGCTCTTGGAGATATAATCAAATCTCTCGCATTAAATGCAGAGATCCGCCATCATCTTGTGCATTAATTGTAGAGGCGTGTTCTGAAGGCCTGCCACCGTTCTGAACATTAGGTGCAGAGACATGCCTCGAGCCCTGTACGAAGAGCAGCTTTTGACGTGGCAGTCTGTTTGTCTTCCGTGGAGCATAAACAGTTCACGTCTGCCTGTGTAAAATAAGGCAGCGTATCCCCTTGTATGCGTAAAAGCAGTTTATGCTGAGGGGATGTCAGTAAACGACGGTTCGGTGATATTTAATCAAATCCTCTGTATTAAGAGATCCGCCATCATACTGTGTATCAAATGCAGGGGCCCGTCCCGAGTGGTCTGCCATTGTTCCAGCCGTCGTCTGGGTAGCCGTGCAGCACCTTTTGTCAGGAGTTAGACGTCAGGTTCACTGCATAATTTGACAGGTTCATTTCAGGGAAGACGAAGCGTTCCTCGTACGCTTTAATGCTGCTTTGAAAGCGGATGAGTTTTACGCCATGGAGGCGATGAAGCACCCCGTCTACGCTGAAGCAGCCTGGACATACTGCATTTACGCGGATGGTCCTTTCATATTTTACGCTGTGCTCAGCGAAAAAGCTCCGTTGCACTCTTGATGGCCCTGGGGTCCCCTGCTTACGCTGCCCTGCATCACCATGTTGCGTAGAGCTATCCAGCATATTTTTCATGCTTCTACAGCAGTACTCGATCTCCATCGTCACATTACCCAGATTAAAAATATTGTACTTAAATTTTTTGTCTAGGATTTCTTTGTACTCTTTTTGTTTGTTGTTAAACGAAAGGTTTTCCAAACTCACTTTCAATGGCAAACACTTGCACAAAGAAGAAGCTTTCAGCCACTGGGGGTAGTTCTTCCTTAGGATGCCAGGTGGCTACGCAAGTTGTGGTTGTAATCTCCCGGACCTCTATGACAACCCGATATTCTGAAAAGATAAAAACTTCCAAGGAACAGATGCTGAGATCCCTGGGGGTAGCCACCCTCATCAAAAGGATGCAGCTTCCTACGCTGGCATAGTATTCCCTCCGAGTCCGAAGAGGATACGGCACTACCAACTTTCCCGGATGACTATTTACGACAAGAGTCTGAGGCAAAAAGTGTGACGTCCACCGTTCCATCCATTTCTCCTCATGTGAGAACAACATACATGACATGGGACAATCATGAGGGCCCTAACAATTGGGAGCCCATCGAAACCCTCCAGGACATGATGCAAACCATGAGCGCGTTAATGCAGGCCTTGATCTAGACAATGTTGGAGATCAAGGCGAATATAGCCTCAATACCAACAAGGGCCTCTGTTCAAGCAAGCCTGGATTCAAATGCAACCGCTCCACCCACTGGCGACAATTATCCCCTGCCCGAATTATTTGCCCCTTCCGCAGTCGATGAAGCATGGGAAGCAAAGCGGGAGGTGCGAGAACTCCGAGCCCACCTAGACTCAATGGGTTATCGGGACTCACTGCGCGAGATCGGGATCCGACAACAATATCCCCTCAAGTAGAGATATGTACCATACCCGCTCAAGTATAAGCGCTTTAACATAACTCCGTACACGAAAATTTGGTATGAGTAGTGGGTACATCCAGCCTACACCGCAGTATTGGCAGTAGAATATTGTTTAGGTCCCACATAGCAATCTATCAATGATATTATAACCAGTCAACATATCTCAACTCCAAACGGAGGACAATGAATATATATATATAATCATTAACTCATAATATACTCAATTAAAATAACTATAAGGAAGGTAAATGGCACGATAAAGATGTAAAAAAATATGAGAGATAAAATAATATATAACTCAACAAGTCAGAGTCTAAGAGTCTATCTACCTTAGCACAATATAAGTCTCAACATAATACAACTCAAGTCTCAAAGTTTGGAACAATCCAATACATAAATAAACTAGACTAAGTATTGTCTAAATAACTGCGGGTGGTGTCTCCTCTATATGGAGGGGCTCCTTTGGAATCTCTGGGATATAATCACTATCTACTCCTGGACCATAATGGGTAGGACATAAGTCCTCAAGATCCTCTGAAAAATGTTATCCAGTCAGGATTGGAGCGAAGCACCAACACTAATAGCAATTTCAATTATATTGATAAAAACTATAAAATAGTGTAAGAAAGTACATGATGAAAGAAAATACTAGAATGCAAGAGATCTGGAGAGACATGTAAACATCATATAAAAATAACTAGCAGTGAACAGATATATGTGAATGCTAGCAATAAATGTACTGGAACAAGGAATAAAAAAACTGGTTAAGTACCGTAAAATATCAGTTTGCTATGTGATCGCCTTGGGACTATATCAGGCTTGTTATATATGATTGGCTATGATACATATGAGGTTAAGCTAACCTTTTGGTTAGCTATGATGCGATTAATAGTCAGGCTAATTAAATATAACATGTTATGAGGTATGTAAATGGTCAGGCTATACCTTATGTTATGTGTGGGGTGAGCAATGATGCATGTAAGGTGGGGTATGATCACATAACTTGCTAATATTTCAATGTCCTCAGCTAGTACGATGGATCCAATCACGGCTCCTCATGACAGGTATCTATGATACTAGCCCGTGTATCTGTTGTGTCAAAATTAAGTATACACTACAACTAGAATCATAGTAATGATCAAAATAATAAAAACTGTCAGGGAATGTACTCGCTTGTGGTCCTGAGCAACTAATGAGGATCGATATCCAAGACAGGATCATGAAGAGCTAAATATCAAATATTAATGTCAAAATAGTGTTTGGAATGATACAAGTGGTTAAATAGATTGAAAATAGGTTGTTAGGCCATTTCTAGGTCCATGCTAAATCTAGGAAGCCAACTAGGTCAATACCTAGGTTCCAAAGTCCCAAAAAGGTTAATTAGTCCCAAAAAGGTTAATTAGCCAACTATGTAGATTACAGCTAATACCTTACTAATTCACTTAGTACTTAACATGCACTAGACTTCAATATTACCTTAACTACACACCATTAATTATTTTTAACATACCTAGACCCAATACCTTACTTCTAATAACTTGGTAACTAATATATACTAACTTAATGTTTCCTGTATACATCCAATTACCCTCAACACACTGACTGATATTAGCATGCAACTTAACCGTAAACGGTGGAGAATACTACAATGCAGTTTAATGTCCAAGACCTACTGCTAATACCCCATTCTCTTATAACTACAACCTCACCACTTATTGGCTTAATTAGCAATGGATACTCCTTGGTATCAGTCCCCAAATGCTATTACCTCTACTCAGTAACTTGATATCCCTTATCTAACCTATACCCTGGTACCCTATACATTTTACCTCAACACTAGGTACCCAGGTCCCCTCTACCCCCTGATATAGAAGTCTGTAAACCGGTACAACACTGTGTACACTGGACACTTTCCTACAGACTCCCAATTGAAGGGAACTCTTTGCCAATTGTTACAACCATCTATACCATGCTCACTGATACCAACCTAACACACTAATATGTAAGCACAAAGGAACATGCTATATACCTACTAGTATTAGAGATACACCAACACTACTAGGATACATCCTCACATCCTTCCTCCATGCTACCTGAACTCCCCCATAACCACTGCACAACAACACTCTAGTGCACTGCCTGGACTAACTTCCAAGCCATCCATACTCCACAGAGTCTACAGTGCACAATTGTGCACTGCCTGTACTTAGGGTGACCTCTCTGCACTGCCGTTGTATGAACAACACTGCATAAGTGCAATCCACATTGATTTAGTTGTCCCTTGAAAGGAAACACTGCCCAATAATCTGACTGATACCAAGGTATTAATCACACAGCACTTTAGTCTTTACTGAACACCATCTCAAACCTATCACCCAAGCCTTCAAGATATAAACTGATAACCCCATCAATAAATTGCACAATTATAGTAGTACCAAGCCAACATGTGAACTGCACCTAGGAACCCAATGTTTGTACTCCCTTGAATTATTCTTCAATCATCAGAACACCCCACATGCAACATGTAAATAATACTCATTTCTTACCTGCTTGCCTATGCTACTTCTATCAAACTACCTTGCTTGCTACAATATGTACATGCCTGCTCATGCTGGAATACTCTACCCGAGACTATGCTACACAAGCCAAGGTTTATCCATGCCTGCACTGGATATAGTACCTAAGTCAGTGTGTGCATTGCACCAAGTACATACTGATATGCAGGGCTACCCAACCCCCTTACAACTGCTCATCTGCAGGGCAACTAGCTGCTGCTACTGCTATATCATTTTATGTTGTCTAACCCGACCTCACCTATTCCCTGGTTCCCCATATGATACATGTGTATCAGTATCAATCCTAGGTTCCAATTTGGGACTTCTACCTAGGGTATTATCTAAACTAGAGCCTGTTCCATACTGATACTCCAATACACACTTATACATGTATGTACGTATACAACCACATACACATATATAGCATCTGATGGTTGTCATCAGAAATCGATCCTCCTCCTGAACTAAAGACCCTCATATAGCTATAAAACACAACTACACCCTACCACTGGTTTCAAACTACAGTACCATGCCTATACTCTATGCTTGCTATTGCTATATTGATTCATCATACTGTTGCTGCTGTCGAGATCTGATACATGTCCTACCCGACACCCCACACTGTGACACAGTATCACAATACAATATAACAAGTATATATACTATATGTATACACATTATCATATGAATAACACCCTCTAAATAGATACATATTCAAATAATTAATGTAACAAACATCTTGAGTGCACAATATGGATACTTATGATACTCAACCAATCTTCATGCCAAACCCCCCAATATACAACTAATGATATATCTACATATCAAATATAATTATATACATCTAATATGATTAGTTGTCATGAAAAATAGGAGAAAATACACCCATAATCATAAAATCCCAAATATGGACACAACACCATAAAGAAATCATGATGGAAGCTAATAGAACTCATTCTCTCCCCTTGTGGATATTCTCAATCCATGGGTGGGCTCCTAATGGCCAAGCAAATAATAAAAACAAAATTTAAAAGAGAGATTTGAGGATTCACCTATTGGGAGATGGATTCCCAATGCAAAACCAATAATTCTCCAGCCAAACTTTTTCTCCTCCAATGCTCCTTGAGATCCTAGCTTCCAGGCTTCTTAGATGAGGGAAATAAGAGGGATTTGGGATTTATTTTCTGAAATTTGGTAGAGGAATAAGGAATTTTGGGGAAGAACTCAAGCTAGGGTTTTAATGAACATTTAATGAGACTAGAGGGAGGCTCCTCCCCTCCTTATAGGGACGACCAAGTAAAACCCTAGGTCTAGCTAATGCACAATGTCTAATATGTCCTCTATGGTTATCATGAAGAGTTGCTTAATTATTGGAGTTTTTATATTCTAATGAGGGTTTTAACTAGTTTCTAATTAATGAAGAAAAATAACTAGTTGGTCCAAAATGACTAGTCTAAGGTTGATTTTGATGGTCAGATCAAGTCTAGCCCACTAACCCATATTATTGATAGCAATAACATATATACTATACCCATTATATAAATTATAAATAATATATATACGACTATTGCAAATGATAAAAATGCCACTATTCTAGAAATATGGTAGTGACAAGTCTACCCTCCTAAAAAAATTTTGTCCTCGAAATTGAACTAAACTAGCACAAGATCATAATCAGAACAATACCTCAAGGCTCGAAGAGATACGGGTATTTTTTGCACATTTTATCCTCTCTCTCCCAGGTTGACTCGCTTGGAGAATGATGTCTCCACGCGATACGAACCAAAGGGAAAAGTTTGGTTTCCCAATACCTTCTTTCAACGATCCAAAATATCTACTGGCTGCTCTGGATAGCTGAGAGTGGGACCAACCTCGATATCTGAGTAAGCTAGTACGTGACTAGGGTCTGCCACGTACCATCTCAGCTGTGACACGTGGAACACGTCATGTACTCCCGCTAGTGCAGGCGACAAGTCTAGTCTGTAGGCCACTACACCGACCCTCACAAGAATACCGAAAGGTCCGATGTACCGTGGACTAAGCTTCCCGCCTCCACTAAAGCGAATCGTGTCCCATGTTAGAAAAATTTACAAGAACACCAAATCGCTAACCTGGAACAAAATACAGCCTTAACACACAATCTAAAACAAGGCAATCACAATCAATTACAATAAAATCTATACCTCAAACTCCAAGGGTCTACGGTGGCTCTCGGCCCAATGCCCTGTCCGTCCTGCGTCACTCGTAGTCTATCCCTGATAATCTTCACATTCTCAGCTACATCCACGACCATCTCTGTTCCCAATAAGACTCTCTCTCCGACATCATCCCAAGATAATGGTGTGCGATACCTCCATCCTTATAGAGCCTCGAATGGTGATATCTCAATACTGGCCTAGTAGCTGTTGTTGTAAGCAAACTCTACCAAGTATAAATGATCCTTCTAAGAATCTTCGAGATACAAAACACAAGTGCGAAGCATATCCCCGAGAGTCTGAATAGTCCTCTCTGACTACCCGTCTGTCTGGACGTGATATGCGGTATTGAACTTGAGCTGAGTGCCCAAACTAGCCTGCAAACTCCTCCAGAAGTAGGAAATTAAATGAATATCCCGATCCGAGATGATACGCACAGAAACCCCATATAATCTGTAATCTGTCGTACATACATCTTCGTTAGCTTCTCCGTCGATGTACCCACTTTGAATGGTAAGAAGTGGGCTGATTTGGTCAACCTGTCTATGATGAACCAAATTATGTCTTTTCCTCCTAGAGAATGCGAAAGCCCCGAAATGAAGTCCATAGTCACATGATCCAACTTTCACTCTGGGATGGGTAAAAGCTGAAGCAATCCACCTGGCCTCTGTCTGTCCGCCTTTATCTGCTGGTACACTAAATACCTGGATACGAAGTGTGCTACCTCAGGCTTCATACCATACCACTAAACGTACCCCCTCAGGTTTTGATACATCTTGTTGGCACCTGGATGCATCGAATACTGAGAGAGATGCGTCTCCTGCAAAACCTCCTCACGTAAGTCCCCGCTCGGGACACATATCCTATTACCGTGCCGCAACGATCCATCATCAGCAATAGTGAAGTCTCTGATAATCTTGTACGAACCTGTGCCCTGATACTCCTCAAAGTCTTTTCCTTATACTGCATGGTTATGATTCTGTCTATCATCTCAGACTGTATCTGCAATCCCTATATCTGAATCTCGATACCAAGAACTAGCACCTCAATTCCCAAGCTATCAAAATCGGCCAACAAGTGCCTATTTGTCGTCAAGTACATAGCCATCAGATACCTGCTCAAGGTACCTGCGAATATGTTGGCCTTCACTGGGTGGTACTGCAATGAAATATCAAAGTCCTTCATCAACTCCAACCATCTCCTCTGCTTCATGTTCAACATTTTCCGCGTAAACACGTACTTCAAGCTTTTGTGGTATGTGAAGATCTCCACACGCTCTCCTTACAGATAGTATTTCTACAGCTTTAGAGCAAAGATGACCACTGCCAACTCCAAATCGTGGGTGGGGTAGTTCTTCTCATGGGAACATAATTGCCTAGAAGCATAGGCAATTACCTTCCCGTACTGCTGAAGAACGCAACCCAAATCCTTCCCTGAATTATCATTATAGATAGTGAATCCACCTGTCCCTGATAGCAACATTAAAACTGGAGCTGTCATCAATCTCTTCTTCAGCTCATCAAATATGGCCTGACAATCCTTCGCCCAGACAAAATCCATATCCTTCCTGGTCAGCCTAGTCATCAGCTCTGTAATCTTAGATAAGTCTTGTACAAACCTCATGTAGTAACCTGCTTGTCATACCCCAGTCCCAAAATACGTAGGACCAGGAATACGCAACACGCCAGCTACGCATTCGACCAGACTTTGGTCCGACTCGAATACGTATAAGCTGTAAACTAATGGTAACTATCTAAATAATCCAGTAGAAATAAACCTCTATGTCTCAATCCACAATAAAAAAAATACACAAGAATGAGCTACATGTACTAAAGTCGACCGCCGAATAACACACAAACTCGAATAGACTCGAGAAAAATATGAGTCTATAAAAACTAGGCTACAACGACAGATGAATAAACAATATAAAATAACCATAATGCCGGTAGAAATAATATGAGTACCTGGTACCAATGCCTGCAAAACAACCAACTCCATCAGCAACTCCAAAGGCTCCATAATCGTCTATGCTGCAAAACTGGCAGGGGACTAGGTCCTCAGAGGGACGTAACAAGGTATAAAAATACAGCATGCCAAAGTAAAATAGAAAGTACGATGGTGTAATCTAGCATAACCACCTAAGTGAGATACAGTTTGAAGACAATGATCGACGCGTGGGCTGTCCAAAATAAAACCGTAGCTCCGAACACAGAGACATACGGGGCGTACCATAGCTCCGAGCACAGAGTCACACGGGTGATACTACTACTCCGGATACAGGAACACTACATAAGTAGGACATATATATATATAAGAGCGTACAGAGGAGCCCAAATATCTAGTGACTGTCTTCCCCTTCCCAAGCGGTCAACGATTGTGCGCTGAACCTGAACCTCTATCTAGCAGTCTCGTCATACAGAACTAACTATCAACAAACGAGACCCTAAGGTCATCCCAGATCCCGGTCATGCTGTCAGTATCAGGATACAAGAAATCTGGCATGATGACAGTGTCTGAATGTGTCCAAGGGTTATGATATAACCAAGTGTGTACATTAAGGTATTGCAGACATCTATCAATCATTACCAGACGTCACCGACGAACGTCTACACCCGGTTATGACCCGAACACGAAGTAACGGTTCTAATCCAAAATGCGTACAATGCATATAATAAATAATAAATATCTGGTAACTGAAATACAGTGTGACAATGTACACTTGCCTGGATCCGGCTGTTGAAGATGGGACTCCGGTACAACATCCAAGTCCGCGGGTCCCACAGTACCTAGAGACGAGATACAAGCTCCATCAATAAACTATCATGAGGCTAAAATAAGAGGTGACACACGTCTAACTTATGTTTCAATCTTAGTTACAGGTCACCTAGACATTTATGCTTGAGGGTTGACCAAAGTTGACTAAAGGTATATTAGACCTAGTACGATCAATCACAGTATACTATCATCAGACAAATCCTCAATCTTATATTTCACCACGGTGTTTATCAGTATCTCAAGCCATGATCAATCCTCAGGTTTCACCCCGGTGTTCACAGACGTTAACATGCACATTTAATTTTTATTCGAATAAATAATTATTTATTAAACCCTCAAATATATACAATCACTATCATTTCATAATAAAACTTTTCCTCAATTAAATTCATTATTATTATTTATCTCTTAATAAATGACCAACATTTAGGTATCACGACATATACTTAATCAACCGATCAACAGTGCATTTCACATTATGTATAAAACCCTAAAATCTCATATGGCATTTAAACTCCAACCTCATTATTTATAACATTACCAACCATCAAATGTATATATTTCATAACCTCAACCCATGAATATTAATGCATTCAAAACCCTAAATAATCAACTTAGCATATTTAAACCTCTTAAACCCTAACGCTAACTAACTAAGTTATGCATAATAATATACAAAACACAATAAGGAACCATATGGAGATGGGGGAGAGTTTACCTCGGCGATATGGTGGTGGTGCTAGCCGGTTGGGGTTGGTGCTGTGGTCGACAGCGGTGGCTCACCACTCGTGTACCAGGGATGGTGGTGGTGTTAATGGTGGTGATGATGATGATGATGATGAAGGTGATGATGGTGATAATGGTGATGATGATGAAGGTGATAATGGGTTGTTGATGGTGATGATGAAGGTGATAATGGGCCATTGCCGGAGGGGAGCTGCAGCGGCTACGGGTGGAGTCGGCGGTGGGCGGTCGACTGGAGGCCGGAGTAAGGTGCAGCGGGTGGAGATATAGGTAGAGTCGGGGGTGGCCGGTCGATTAGAGGCAGCGGGGGTGTCGGGGTGGGAGAGCTTAGGCAGAGGTGGTCGATGTAAAACCCCTATTTCAAAAAAAATCATATTTATTAATTTTTTATTAATTAATAATTTAATTAATTTAATTATGTGCTAATTAGGAGAAATAGATTTTTTATTAATTTTTATTTTAGGTGTTGGGGCACTTAGAGGATTTATGGGACCATCAGGAATTTTTCGAAATTTATTTTATGTAGGAGACCCCTTGAGCAGTTGCTAGCCTAACGGTGTGCATTATTCTAATCTATAAATTTTCTTATGAGTATATATATATATATATATATATATATATAAATATATATATATATATATATATATATATATATATATATATACAAATATATATATGTATATATATATTTAAGAAGAAGGAAAGAAAAGATAAGAATTATTAATAAACTAATAAAACTAATAATAATAACTATCCTAATAATACTAATAACTTAAAGCTAGCAAACTAGCAAACTTAGCTACTTTTCCACCTAAAGGACTCACCACAGCAAACCAATCCCAACTAGCAAAACTTTCCCACAAAGCCACCAGCAAACCATTACAACTATTCACTATTATATATATATAATAGTTATATATATATATTTAATAACTACTAATAACAATCCAATAACAACTTATCAAGCAAACTTAGCAACCATTACATCCCTTAGCTTCAGCACATCCCCTTATTTCCAGCGCCACTTCTTGTGAGCAGCCAATACCCGCCCATTAGCCAACCCCCCTTTTGTTAAGTCCACAGCAAACCCGCCCCCTCGCAATTCCACGCGGAACCCACCTCCTCTCTCCTCTCTCCCTATATATATATATATTTCATAAAACCCTAACCTAAAACCTCCAGACCCTCCTCTTCTCATCTAGACCTAGAGAGAGCCATCACCGCAGCCAGAGAGCCCCGCCAGGCCGTCCAAACCAATCCCGATGACCCCGACCCCGCGCACTGCAGATTCCCACACGAGGTACCTTTGTTCCAGAGTTGCTTTCCGTCGACTCGCTCAACCAAATACCGTTCCGTCTTCACCGGTATGTTCACCCCTTAATCTTCTTCTATATCTGTATGATAGCAGATCTCGAATAACGTGTACCCATAGGCGAAAACAGCGTCCAAGTTGGCACAAGCAGACCGAATTCTGGGATCGCAGAAAACTGCGGTGATCACCCATGTTGCCGAGTTCGTACCTCCCACCACAGAGATCCGAATTCGATTTTTTTTTGGTATGTGTAGACCACATGACCTAGTTTATTTTTTGTTAAATAACCCTAGATTATTAACTGCTGTGGACATAATTAAATTTGTCACAAAACCCCGCGAACCCACTTTTCCCAGATTTCTAAAAGTTGTGAAACGGAGCACGCCCCGCTAAACAGGACCGCCCCGGCGTGTATCAAGTGTACCGAACGGTGCACGCAGCGTAACTGGACACATAAATATTCGTGGAAACTGATTCGGACGCGTGTGCGCGCCAGAATCAGCCCGTATCCGCGGACACACCCCGTGTCGCAACTTTTGTGAAAGTCACGTGCATTTTGTGCATGCTTGTCAGATTGCGAAGAAAATTATGCCACTGAATTCGTGGTAACGCGCTGGTCCTGTGACCCAATTTTCACACAATTCTGAGACGGTTGACCAAGTCGCCAATTGGCGGCCCCCACAATTGACTTTTTGGACGAAATTGTGTTCGGCTCATCGGAATCCACATTTGGACATACCGTTGGGTTCGTATTGACATTTAGAATTGTTTGACTTATAATTTGTCCTATTTAGAGACTGTTACCCTTGGCACGCTTTTCGGTGCAAAATGGGCTACACGTGGACCCCACTTTTACCCGAAATTATCGTTTTGCCCCTGTGTCCAAATTGGATGAAAAGGAAGTACTTTTTAGCTATTTTGCTTATTCTGGGAACGTTGGTGATATTTATTTCTGCATCCGGAGATGTTCATTCTGAGGCCGTAGCTTCTGACTCTTGGTGTTGACATCGGGACACTATATTTTGCAGCTTTCTTGCCAAGCAACATACCTTGCCAAATTGTTTACAGTATTTTACATGCTTAGTATATTTCTGTATATTTATTACATTTTTATTTATTTATTGCATGTGTAGTTCTTTCAGTCATTACTATATATTAGATATTTTGACACACACATGACACTTAGCATCATAGAGGACAATTATTAGGTGTATGGGCTTTTAACCACTCTGGTAAACCGTAGTCACTAGCACGCACTATGGTGGTCGTGTCTGATAGTCGCTACCCCAGAGGTATGTCGATTGTTGGAGTCCGAGGGTCGCTACCCCAGAGGTATGTCGGCTGATGATGTCCACTAACGAGCGTATGAGTTGTGAGGATTATATCGAGTAGCCTACCCTTGCCCATACGTTGAAAAGTTGTCCTCATTTGCATTCATATAGATTGTCTTGTACAGCGTACTTATTTATTTTCAAACATTATGCATGTTCACTGTATTCAAATTGGCTTGCTTCTATGTATCTTGTTATGTCCCTCTGAGGACCTGGTCCCTTGCCAGGTATAGACGACCAGAAGTATCCGCAGGAGTACGGGCCTGGACCTGACGCATTACTTTCTGCCGAGGAGGTCTTACCTTCTGAGCATCTTTGAGTACATCTAGCGATGGATTCTTTTAGCTGATACACTTCTGTCTTCACATTATTTTATATTGGAGACTTTATACTCCTCTCTCATTTTAGTTTTGGATATAGTCATTGGTAGTGGATTTGTCTCCACCCGACTATTATTTTGGATATTTCAGACTCCTTATTCTAGTTTAGTATTTCTTTTCTATGACTTGTTGTGTGGATGAGATTAGCATATCTGTGACTTATGATATTATATATACCACATGTGAGTTTATATTCATATTACAGCGTACATATGGGTTATGGTTTCCATATATTGGAGTTGCCATATCCATGCGGTTGGCATGCTTACGTGTTCTAGTCCTACGTATTATTGGGACTGGGGCGTGACATGTTTTTGTGGTGGCCCATGCAGGTCGAGTTAGCCGTTTTGGTTACGTCACTGTACCGAGCGGGCCTGCACCTAGGATTAGAATTTTAGATCTCATCCACACTTGACTATAACTTACCTTCCTTCCAACATATCCTACTTAAGTTTTTGCATCCTGTTTGATTCATGTACTCTTCTTAATCCTTCGTCCATCTCTTGCAGAGAGATGAATTTGCATAACGGGCATGTCGCCACTGGGGACAATACGTCTCCAGGGAACGACGACCAATCACCAGGAGTGATCTCAACGACACCTTTTCTTCCCGGACCGGATGGACTGACTAGTAATCCAATTCCATCAACCCCTTCCACGATACATAACAGGACTTTTCCAGCTCCACTAGTACCGCAAGATGGCCAAGCGCAGCTGTTCCAATTCTTCCAGATGATAATACAGGAACAGAGGCAACAGGCAGCAGAGCAGAGGCTAGAATTTCTGGCAGCACTGGAGAGAATAGCTGCACTAGCCCCTATACCAACCCAGGCACTAGTTTCAGTACCACAAGCTCAGGTTGGTTCAGTCAAGGACTTTGTACAGATGGGCCCTAAGCCATATAAGGGCAATGAGAGTCCAGAGGAGACCATGAACTAGATTGCCAATACCAAGAAGTTGTTAGAGGCATCACAATTACCTTCTGACCTATGGCTGATAGGAGTAAGGACTCAGTTAGAAGGCAATGCGCATCACTGGTGGGAATCAATGGAGTGCCAGTTGGGTATGCGTCAGACTTGGGAATAATTCTTGGAATGCTTTGAGAGGAAGTACTTCCCGGATAATGTAAGGGACACAGTGTACGATCAGTTCCTCCATCTAGAGCAAAGGGACAAGACGGTTGATGAGTATGACGTAGAGTTTAGCCGTCTCAGTAAGTATGGCACGGTCCTAATACCTAATGACTTAGAGAAGGCTAAGAGGTTTTACCGTAGGCTGACTCGGGAGCTCCAGCACTACACTAGCTCACAGTCTCGGATCTCTTATGTCGAGTTATTGACAGAGGCCAGGATCCAGGAGGCCATCAGCAAAGGCAATAGAATTCAACAGAGAATTTATCAGGGACCAGTAAGGACACAGCAAGGAGGACCCATTAAACACCCTTTGACACGCCAGCAACCAGATAGTGCTGCACCATATCCAACCAAGGAGCTCCGTACTTGTCACTATTGTGGTAGGAGAGGTCATATTCTAAGAGACTGTCATCGTCGATTGGGACTGTGCATGGTATGTGGATCAAGTCACCATCAAGCTCGAGAATGTCCTCAGCAGAACCCAGGGTCTATGGCATTAAAATCAAGAACACCGCATACACCTTCAAGTATAGAAGACCAAAGGGACCCACCACTGCTTCTACAGTCTGCACAAATGGAGGGGACTAGACCCCAGTTGATCAATCAAGGACAAGGACAAGCACTCATTATGACAAGTATGGGAGAGCAGACACAGGAAGCCGTAGATACAGGTATGACCTTTTAGTTATAACTGTCTTTGCATACTTATAACCCTATTATGACACAAGATCTTAGATGTATAAATAGTTGTAGAATTATATATATGGTAGTTTAGCAGTTATGAGGATGTATGTATATTTTACCCAGGTAGCATACACGCGATGCTAATGGATGACGTGAGTAGCAGTAGTAGTATTCTTCCCCTATCCTTATCTCGCCCTCTTGGGTGACTCATCTCCTCTTTTTATATTCATTCCTTATCTCGTGCTTAACTCTTCCTATCATAGTTGTATCTTTCGTGCCATTATGAATTATTTGATTCATATCAACCTCACCCCTATTTTGTTAGTAAAATATAAATGTGTAGTATTGCTTGATAACTAAGGATAAGTTCTTAATATGTATATGCACTATAGCAATATATGTATTCCTTATTAGTTAAACCCTTAAGTAGCTCCATGTAGCCTAGTAGAAATTGTTAGATCATTCGAGATAGATCATACCCCTAATAGTTAGTCAAGACCTTAAGTGGTTCCCTAAAAACCTAGACTATGCCTAGGAAAGAGTTGAAGGCACTTGTTACGAACTGATGACTATAACAAATCGCTGGCGAGGTAGCGACAGTTACAGCCAGATGATTATGGTAGAGTAGTCGAATTACTTGCAGCCATACTGGCCAGGTGGCGTGGCAGTATTAGACTATGATACTTGACGGTTATGGGAAAAGTCATAGTTATGAGATTCTAGACAGGTATCCCAAGATTCTCGACCCAATAAAGTATATTTGCCTTACAAACATAGACAATAGCTTCAAAGAAGGTGACCACTAGTAGAATTTTTGTAAGTTGGGTAGTGTAGACGAGTTAGAGGATGATAAAATAGTGTATGGACAATAGATGAGGAAGTGTTAGAATGACAGAGCATGAGTTTTAGGAGTCCTGCTAGATACCAATGTAGTGTAGTAGCTATAGTTATCATTATGAATATGGGTTAGTGTCAATTTCGAGGAAGAAATTTTTGTAAGTTGGGTAGAATGTAAAACCCCTATTTAAAAAAAAAAATTATTAATTTTTTATTAATTAATAATTTAATTAATGTAATTATGTGCTAATTAGGAGAAATAGATTTTTATTAATTTTTATTTTAGGTGTTGGGGTACTTAGAGGATTTATGGGACCATCAGAAATTTTTTAGAATTTATTTCATGTAGGAGACCCCTTGAGCAGTTGCTAGCCTAACAGTGTGCATTATTCGAATCTATAAATTTTCTTATGAGTATATATATATATATATATATATATATATATATATATATATATATATATATATATATATACAAATATATATATGCATATATATATTTAAGAAGAATGAAAGAAAAGATAAGGATTATTAGTAAACTAATAAAACTAATAATAATAACTATCCTAATAATACTAATAACTTAAAGCTAGCAAACTAGCAAACTTAGCTACTTTTCCACCTAAAGGACTCACCACAGCAAACCAATCCCAACTAGCAAAACTTTTCCACAAAGCCACCAGCAAACCATTACAACTATTCACTATTATATATATATACTAGTTATATATATATTTAATAACTACTAATAACAATCCAATAGCAACTTAGCAAGCAAACTTAGCAACCATTACATCCCTTAGCTTCAGCACATCCCCTTATTTCCAGCGCCAATTCTTGTGAGCAGCCAATACCCGCCCATTAGCCAACCCCCCTTTTGTTAAGTCCACAGAAAACCCGCCCCCTCACAATTCCACGCGGAACCCACCTCCTCTCTCCCCTCTCCCTATATATATATATATATATATATATATATATATATATATATATATATATATATATATTTCATAAAACCCTAACCTAAAACCTCCAGACCCTCCTCTTCTTATCTAAACCAAGAGAGAGCCGTCACCGCAGCCAGAGAGCCCCGCCAGGCCGTCCAAACCAATCCCGACGACCCCGACCCCGCGCACTGCAGATTCCCACACGAGGTACCTTTGTTCCGGAGTTGCTTCCCGTCGACTCGCTCAACCAAACGTCGTTCCGTCTTCACCGGTATGCTCACCCCTTAACCCTCTCCTATATCTGTATGATAGCAGACCTCGAACAACGTGTACCCATAGACGAAAACAGCGTCCAAGTTGGCGAAAGCAGACCGAATTCTGGGATCGCAGAAAACTGCGGTGACCGCCCATGTTGTCGAGTTCGTATCTCCCACCACAGAGATCCGAATTCGATGATTCTTTTTGGTATGCGTAGACCACATGACCTAGTTTATTTTCTGTTAAATAACCCTAGATTATTAACTGCTGTGGACAGAATTAAATTCGTCACAAAACCCCACGAACCCACTTTTCCTAGATTTCTAAAAGTTGTGAAACGGAGCGCACCCCGCCAAACGGGACCGCCTCGCCGTGTACCAAGTGTACCGAACGGTGCACGCAGCGTAACCGGACACGTAAAAATTCGTGGAAACTGATTCGGACGCGTGTGCGCGCCAAAATCAGCCCGTATCCGCGGACACACCCCGTATCGCAACTTTTGTGGAAGTCGCGCGCATTTTGTGCACGCTTGTCAGATTACGACGAAACTTGCACCACTGGATTCATGGTAACGCGCTGGGCCTGTGACCCAATTTTCACGCAATTCTGAGACGGTTGACCAAGTCGCCAATTGGCGGGCCCCACAGTTGACTTTTTGGACGAAATTGTGTTCGGCTCATCGGAATCCACATTTGGACATACCGTTGGGTTCATATTGACATTTAGAGTTTTTTGACCTATAATTTGTCCCATTTAGAGACTGTTACCCTTGGCACGCTTTTCGGTGCAAAGTGGGCTACACGTAGACCCCACTTTTACCCAAAATTATCGTTTTGCCCCTGTGTCCAAATTGGACGAAAGGAAAGTGCTTTTTAGCTATTTTGCTTATTATGGGAACGTTGGTGATGTTTATTTCAGCATCTGGAGACGTTCATTCTGAGGCCGTAGCTTCTGACTCTTGGTGTTGACATCAGGACACTACATTTTGCAGCTTTCTTGCCAAGCAAGATACCTTGCCAAATTATTTACAGTATTTGCATGCTTATTATATTTTTATATATTTATTGCATTTCTGTTTATTTATTGCATGTGTAGTTCTTTCAGTCATTACTATATATTAGATATGTTGACACACACTTGACACTTAGCATCATAGAGGACAATTAATAGGCGTATGGGCTTTTAACCACTCTGGTAAACCATAGTCACTAGCACGCACTATGGTGGTCCTGTCCGATGGTCGGTACCCCAGAGGTATGTCGATTAATGGAGTCCGAGGGTCGCTACCCCAGAGGTATGTCGGCTGATGATGTCCACTGACGAGCGTATGAGTTGTGAGGATTATATCGAGTAGCCTACCATTGCCCATACATCAAAAAGTTGTCCTCATTTGCATTCATATAGATTGTCTTGTACAACGTACTTATTTATTTTCAAACATTATACATGTTCACTGTATTCAAATTGGCTTGCTTCTATGTATCTTGTTATGTCCCTCTGAGGACCTGGTCCCTTGCCAGGTATAGACGACCAGGAGTATCCGCAGGAGTACAGGCCTGGACCTGACGCATTACTTTCTGCCGAGGAGGTCTTACCTTCTGAGCATCTTTGAGTACATCTAGCGATGGATTCTTTTAGCTGATACACTTCTGTCTTCACATTATTTTATATTGGAGACTTTATACTCCTCTCTCATTTTAGTTTTGGATATAGTCATTGGTAGTGGATTTGTCTCCACCCGACTATTATTTTGGATATTTCAGACTCCTTATTCTAGTTTAGTATTTCTTTTCTATGACTTATTGTGTGGATGAGATTAGCATATCTGTGACTTGTGACATTATATATACCACATGTGAGTTTATATTCATATTACAGCGTACGTATGGGTTATGGTTTCCATATATTGGAGTTGCCATATCCATGCGGCTGGCATGCTTACGTGTTCTAGTCCTACGTATTATTGGGACTGGGGCGTGACATGTTTTTCTTGGTATACGTATAAATATTGGTTGTACATATTTATATATAATATTGTATGTGTATTTTAAATATAAATATGTATATATGTTATATATACACTTATACCTATTTTTGTATGAAATCATTGATATACACTTACATCTATAATATACGTATTTGTTTGATATATATATATATATATTATGTGTATAATATATATATAGGTACTAGATGACCGAGTGTAAATACGGGTACCCCGTCTTTACACATGACCTCTGGCCCTATGAACTGTTAGCAAACTGCCACACGTACACTGACGTACTGGCAAGCCCCGTACCGTTTTGATCGTCTGTCTTGCCCTGCAATCCCAGACGTGACGCCCGTACAACTTGACGCACTTAACCCTAGATGACTAGTGCCATACCTGGCACGGCCCTGAGTTCGATGTATATGATTGTGTTAGTATAGCATCTGATACAATTATTATATTTGTGATATGTCTATAGGACTGTTGGTTTATCCAGACGATACTCTGGAACAGGACATTGGTATTACCAGCTAAGGACCCAAGGCAAGTACATTCTCTGATAATTTCCAATTCCTTGATAATTTCTATAAGTTCAGTAATCTAGAAATGTTACATCTGAATCCTTGACACTGTGCTACATGGACTAGTATATAGCTTGGATCTGTAGTTATGAGATATTACATTGATTATCGTATTGACATTGTACACGACATTTATATTAGACATCGTATATGATAGATTGGATATTGCTCGTGTATCGTGACGTGTCATGGTTGGATCCACAGTACTAGTTGGGGGCGGGGAAGTAGTTAGTAAGAAATGTGATTATACCCCTTTTATACAAGTATAGAACAATGTAAGTGTTAATCATGCTCTTCACATATGATTAGCCAGGCCATATAGCTATCGTACATGTTCCCAAGCCGATCACATTTCGAAACTACTATTTCAAACACTTAGAATAGATTACAGTTCTCTATTTTAGATCATATACTACATCACCCGTATATGATATTGTACCTTATTCTCTTCATTTCATATATGCACTGACTGTATCATATTTCCTATATTGCCCGTCTCTTTACATTGCCTGCCTCTTATTTTGCCATTGCATTTATTCACTGTCTTCTCTCAGTATCTAGCATCATCTGTTTATTTCTTTATAGCCCTTATCAATTAAATGAAACTGTTATTTGAGTTTGTACTTTGCTCCTTCCTGACTGAAAATATTTTTTCAGACTATGCCTTAGAGGATAGGTATCCAACACTTTATGGACCATATGGTGAGTAGTTGCAGACTTGGACTTGGTAGTTCAGTTGTGATTCCGGGAGGTCTATCCGGAATCACTAGTTTTCTAGTTAGTTCTTTTAGTAGACTATTTGGCACCGGATTTGTCTCCAGCATACTTGTTGAAACATGGATAATTGTTGAGTTAGATTATTATATTTAGACTTGTGTTATATTTTATTTTGTTCTTCGATATCTTATCGTGCTGTAGTTATGTGATTGAGTATGTTGTTCAATTATATTTGTGTCATCCATGCCTCCTTATGGATATTGGATGCTCGTGTGAGATTGCATAGTTAGTATCATGACCTAGACAGCGTTCTACCGTCGATGCTGCGGCGTAGGCTGGACGTACCCGCGTACTCGTGCCCCAATTCTGGGTGTAGGTCGTGACACGTTTTTAGTGGTGGCCCATGCAGGTCTGACTTCGCGAGTTATGTGATGTCGTGGTAGTGTGACATCTCAGTTGTACTACTGCGTGCCTGCGATAGGATCTAGGATATAGCATACTAGGATGAAAGCGAATTCTCAATCACAATTTCTTGAGAGATTCCTGGGATGACCCCTGAGAATCTTATTATAATTTCCAAATGTGATCATTTCCCCTTGTTTTCGTCCGTTCTCACTTGATGATATTAATTTGATTATTGTGATCAGTTATTAAATTAAGATCTTGGGTTCATTATAGAGTTTGATTTCATATCAAGATAAATCTTACGAACTAATGGTATTATCTGATGACACATGTCGATAAGGACAGTGAGAAAGATTAACACTAGGGATATTGGACTAACAAAATATGGATTTAAATTATAATTTGAAGATTGAAAATGAATTGCAATTTTTAAGAATTTGGAGAAGTTGAGATATTGTTATTAAATTTTTTGAGGATTCAGATTCAATTCAATGAACCTAGACAAAGCTGTAAGGATTTTTGGAAGTGATAAAATTTTCGTTTCAGTATTTGAATAATTGACTTTGAGGAAGGTATATGCATTTTACTTTAAATTATTCGAGGAGTTAGTTTTGAGGATTTTATTTGAGGATAAAGTTTTATAGTGGGAGAGATATATTAGTATATAAGTAGATGAGATGCATGTGTAAGGATCTGTTGGCTTGAGCATGATTGAGATTTCACTGTAAACTGGCTTGGGTGTCCATCTAGGATTGTATTAGAGGGAAAAGTACTTAATATGGTGTTGCGTTTGATATGCACTTGAGTGATAAGAATAACTAGTATTAGCGATTGCAGTAGGTAAGAAAGATAGCAGTGAGTGTGCTTGTAGTAGAACTGTAGTACCTAGAGGGATAGAGGTATCAATTCCATGGATGCATCATTGACCTATGCAATCACAACTAGGAATATTATTCCAATCTATTTATCTTGAATGTTGCTTCTTTAGAACTTTACTGTCCTTCCTTGATGATATCGCATTTTTGTCTTAATTGATTCTTTTGGACCTGTCTTTAGGCTGTCGCCGAAGACACGGTCTATGAGAGTGGGAGCATCAGCCTTAGAGGGGTCTTCCACCTCTCCACCTTAGGGACAGACAGCCGTAGTTCCTCCTACATCTCCGATACATGTAGGAGTTTCTGCACTTTTGGGGGATCCTCCTCCCCCACCTGTTCAGAGGATTGCCGCAGCTGTGACGGACAACCTTCCTCCTCCACCGACTCTGATTTCAGGAGGTTTGCCCATTGACGGGGCACAAATGTTTACCTTGATCCATGGCATGGTAGATGCTGAGAGAGTGACGGCAGACGCTCAGCAAGTTCAAGCTGAGGCTCAAAGGGTGCAAGCAGAAGCGCACCAGGCACAAACCGAGCTGATGAGAGAAAGCATGGAGAATGCTCATCAGGTGACTCTCCAAGCTTTGGAGAGAGTAGCTCAATACCAACAGTTTCTAGGCCAGCAACAACAGAGATCAGGCACTATAGTGGACTTCAAGAGGATGATGCCTCGAGAGTTCAAGGGTATCGAAGGGATACTCTACGCTGACGACTGGCTAAAGGACATAGAGATGAGCCTGCGATTGGCCCAGATCCCACAGAGCTTACGGATAGAGGCGGCTGGCAGTCAGATGTTCGATATCGTACTCACGTGGTATCGCACGGAGCCGAGACTTACTGCACAAGGACTTACTTGGGAGACCTTCAAGGAGCTCTTCAAGGAGAAGTTATTTCCCGACATGGCATTGGGAACCTTGGAAAGTCAGTTTCATGACTTGGTTCAAGGAAACATGTCGGTCGACGAGTACACTGCAGAATTCTGTAGATTGAGCCATTTTGCATCGTCTATGATTCGGGACCCAGGAGATCGAGCCCGAAAATTTAGAAAGGGGCTGACGAGAGAGATTAGGTCGCGTACTTCTGGTCGTCGTACCGCTACCTTTGAGGGTATCTTGATGGATGCCCAGATTGCATAAGAGGATCTGGATCTCAGGCCTAAGAGGAGTCACAATATTTCTGGAGATACGAACGGTAGCGCAGGACCGGCCAAGCGTCCCCATATTCAGCAACATCCATGGGCATTTCAGCACCAACAGCAGTACCAGGCACCGATTTATATTCAGCAACATCCGTGGGCATTTGAGCATCCACAGTAGTATCAGGCACCAGTTCATATTCAGCAACATCCATGGGCGTATCAGTACCAACAGCAGTACCAAGCACCAGTTCATGTTCAGCAGGATCAGCAGCAGCCTCCGAGAGAGACACAACAGACTTGTCATTTCTCTAAGAAGCAAGGTCACCTTTGGGAGAGCTGCAGAACGAGGCTAGGACTTTGTTTGCACTGCGGCGTTACGGGACATCGAGTAAGGGATTGTCTTCTAGCCCCTTATCTTCCCGGCCAGCACGCAGCTCCAAATTATAGAGATCCAGTTAGGCTACCTGTGGAACCGTATATTGCTCAGCACCCACGAAGGGAACCACCCCAGCAGGGCGGGGCATTTGCGATGACGGTCGAGGAGACCGATACTGCAGGTAATGTATTAGCATGTTCTGTTCTTTCCTTCCTTCTGTTCCTTTCTATTTAATTGATTGACTGATTCCCTAGTATCGTACTTGTATGCATGATTTTTGTTAGAATGTAGTTAGTAGTACACCTGACAGAGACTGCAATACCATGACAAAAGACACATGACCGTACATATTTTTCTTAGATTGCATGACTGTAGGTATAATTTTTCTTAGACCATGATTATTGGGGTTGACCATAGTAGATTTATGAAGAGGTTATGACTTGACAAGAGAAACAAGATGCTTAAAATTTTGGAGGATAAGCATAAAGTGTTAAGGATTTAATATGGCAGAGTTGACGAATCATTGATTTTATCAAGATTGAGATATGATTAAATTATCATTAAAATTTGAGGATAAACATTGATTTAAAATGAGAGGTTAAGAATTTAATATGGTAGGATTGATGATTATTGATTATGATATATTTATCATTAAAAACTTGAGGAAATTTGGGAGATTATCATTATATTTATTTGATTGCAAGTTATGAATTTTAAATTTTAAATTTTGGATGTTGCATTTGGAGAATCCATAAGTATCGCATTATTGAGTATTTTGAGGGAAAAGGAAACCGAGAAATAAGATCATTGATGGATTAGTATTTGAATTCAAACTTTTTTGGACGAGATTTCAATTTTATATGCATTAATTAAAATTAAATTTGAGGAGTAGATATGAAAATTCGAGTATTAAAATTTTTACTTAAAAAAAAAAAATCGGAGGAAATTCTGAGGAAAATGGAAACTGATTTTATTTCGAGGATTTTTCAGGAATACAATAATTTTAGAATTTTTGAAAATTGTGAAATGACAAGGTAGATTATTCCAGGATTATGTGGGTTGGTGACTTTAACTATTGATGGAAAATAGTAATGTGTATGAATAAATACTACTATGAGGATTTAAATTTCAAGGACGAAATTCTTTTAAGGAGGGTAGACTTGTCACTACCACGTTCCGAAAACAGGGATATTTTCGACTTTTTATAATTATTAATATTGTGGTAGTTACAATTAAATGATTTCATGAATATTATATATTTAAATTAAATAACTGTGTGAGATGTGTACTTTAATATATTATATTATATACTATGTTCTTAATGTTTGAGCTGGTAGACTTGACCTAGAAACCCAGTAGATGAACACCTGTCCGAATTATGGGATTATGTGGTTAATTGTTTTATTTAGAATTAATTTATTGGATGTAGTAATTAATTACCGTAATTTTATTGAATTGTTGCGCCCTACCGTTGCTTCGATATTTGGAGCGCTACCCTAGCTTTTGCCTTCCAACTAAATTCACAACTTTGCTCTAGACATGCCCGCCTTCCATTCTGACATTTTTGCAACTCATAATCATGCTCTCTTGTGCTTCGTTTTAGCCGCACAATATTCGTCGCGGACGTTTATTTAATTCCTAAATAAATTTTGATTTTGTATCGTTGTGCGTTCCAATCGAAATTGGAGGCAATCTTGACCTATTTTTTCGTGCAACCCAAATTAGGGTAATATTCTGTTCTGAGTCTTCTTCACTAATGATATTTGTGACCCGACCTAATTTTGGCCCCATGTACTCCTAATTAATTTTAGAACACAGCTTGCATTTATTTCTAATTAAATTGAGGATACCGTTTTGACTGATTCCGTAAATCCTGATTTAATTCCAGTGCCCTACTAATTAAGCCCATACCAAACACACAATGCCCCTTCACCCTACAAAACATCGAACACCGAATCGCCCACCAAATTTTTATCATTTTATGTGTCTGTGCAAATACCCAAATTAAAGGGGGCTAATTTGCAATTATTGTATTAGGTGTCAACACCCCATTGGTTCAACCCAATGGAGAAGCCCTAATTTTGACTAATCAACCCCAACCCTCATCCTTACATGAAGGATCCCTTCATGACAAAGCCTAACCACCCATTTAAAATAGGTCCATCATCACCACTCATTTCCCTCACCCCTATCCCTATTTAATATCCCATCACAAGCCCTAATCCCCAAAAACCTAGGCAACCCCCACCTCCTCACAAGCCTCCAACCGTAGGCTTTTCATTTTTTCTCCATTCTTTCTTCCTTTCTTCTTCTTCTTTCTTCTTCTTCTTCCTTTCTTCTTCTTCTTCTCTTTTATTTGAATATACATAAAAGGGGGGAAACCCAACCCCTCTACTGTTCACCCGGCCATCCGGCCGAGCCCCGCCTGGAGCTCCGAGCTACTCCTCCTTCTCCGACCTCCTGCACAGCCGAGCCTCCCCCAGAACTCGCTCGACCCCGGCTATGCTGTCTCCGACCACCCTCCTCCATACATTCTCCTCCGGCCGAGTCCCGAGCTCCTCCAGCATCTCCCCCACCACTGCATATTCCACAGTCCGGCCAGCTTCGTCGAGCCCGGCCGCTGCAACTCCCTGCACAGCCGAGCCGAGCCCCGAGCTCCTGACCTGGAGCTCCCCCTACATTCCCTACTTCGGCGCCGAGCCCTCAGCTCCGACCTCCTGCTGCCTGGCTCTTCGGCCACCCTCCCTGCACTCCGGCACCACCACCACCACCACCATCATCATCATACACCACCACCACCACCACCATCATCATCATATACCACCACCACCATCACCATACTCCACAGTCCGGGCATTCCCCAGCTCGTCCTGAGCCCCCTCCAGCCTGGCCAGCCAGCTGACCACCAGCCCCTCCGGCCCGGCCAGCCAGCCGACCACCAGCTCCTCCGACTCCGGCCAACCACAGTGAGCTTTCTCTCCCCCTTCCCTCCTTCTTTATATATATATATGTATATAAATACATGTATGTGTATGTGTATTTGTGTTTGTGTGTATACGAGTATAAAAAATATATTTTGTATAAATACGTATTGGTATATATATAAGCATGTATGTATTAGTATACTTTCGTATTGTATGTGTGTATGTGTGTGTGTGCAAGAATGTAGTATAGGTGGGATTCGTACAAGTATACGAATATACATTTGTAGTGTATTTCTCTATATATGTATTCAATAAATTCGTATATACGTATTAAATAATATATATTAATACGTATTTTGGTGTGTATATATATACGTAGTTTATATATATATTATATTGGTATATATATGTACATATATACATGTTGTATTAGAATATATATATATATATATATATATATATATATATATATATATATATATATATATATATATATATATATAAACATATTTTAGTATGTATATATATATCTGTATATAATATATGTATTATTTGGTATATATATATATATATATTTCCTGGTATACGTATAAATATTGGTTGTAAATATTTATATATAATATGGTATGTGTATTTTAAATATAAATATGTATATATGTTATATATACACTTATACCTATTTTTGTATGAAATCATTGATATACACTTACATCTATAATGTACGTATTTGTTTGATATATATATATATATATATATATATATATATATATATATATATATTATGTGTATAATTATATATAGGTACTAGATGACCCGAGTGTAAATACGGGTACCCTGTCTTTACACATGACCTCTGGCCCTGTGAACTGTTAGCAGACTGCCACACGTACACTGACGTACTGGCAAGCCCCGTACCGTTTTGATCGTCTGACTTGCCCTGCAATCCCAGACGCGACGCCCGTGCAACTTGACGCACTTAACCCTAGATGACTAGTGCCATACCTGGCACGGCCCTGAGTTCGATGTATATGATTGTGTTAGTATAGCATCTGATACAATTGTTATATTTATGATATGTCTATAGGATTATTGGTTCATCCAGGCGATACTCTGGAACAGGACATTGGTATTACCAGCTAAGGACCCGAGGCAAGTACATTCTCTGATAATTTCCAATTCCTTGATAATTTCTATAAGTTCAGTAATCTAGAAATGTTACATCTGAATCCTTGACACTGTGCTACACGGACTAGTGTATAGATTGGATCTGCAGTCATGAGATGTTACATTAATTATCGTATTGACATTGTACACGACATTTATATTAGACATCGTACATGATAGATTGGATATTGCTTGTGTATCGTAACGTGTCATGGTTGGATCCACAGTACTAGTTGGGGGCGGGAAAGTAGTTAGTAAGAAATATGATTATACCCCTTTTATACAAGTATAGAACAATGTAAGTGTTAATCATGCTCTTCACATATGATTAGCCAGGCCATATAGCTATCGTACATGTTCTCAAGTCAATCACATTTCGAAATTACTATTTCAAACACTTAGAATAGATTACAGTTCTCTATTTTAGATCATATACTACATCACCCGTATATGATATTGTACCTTGTTCTCTTCATTTCATATATGCACTGGCTGCATCATATTGCCTACATTGCCTATATTGCCTGTCTCTTTACATTACCTGCCTCTTATTTTGCCATTGCATTTATTCACTGTCTTCTCTCAGTATTTAGCATCATCTGTTTATTGCTTTATAGCCCTTATCAATTAAATGGAACTGTTATTTGAGTTTGTACTTTGCTCCTTCCTAACTGGAAACATTTTTCCAGACTATGCCTTAGAGGATCGGTATCCAACACTTTATGGACCATATGGTGAGTAGCTGCAGACTTGGACTTGGTAGTTCAGTTGTGATTCCGGGAGGTCTAGCCGGAATCACTAGTTTTCTGGTTATTTCTTTTAGTAGACTATTTGGCACAGGATTTGTCTCCGGCATAATTGTTGAGACATGGATAATTGTTGAGTTAAATTATTATATTTAGACTTGTGTTGTATTTTATTTTGTTCTTCGATATCTTATCGTGCTGTAGTTATGTGATTGAGTATGTTGTTCATTTATATTTGTATCATCCGTGCCTCATTATGGATATTGGATGCTCGTGTGAGATTGCATAGTTAGTATCATGAACTAGACAGCGTTCTACCGCCGATGCTGCGACGTAGGCTGGACGTACCCGCGTACTCGTGCCCCAATTCCGGGTGCGGGTCGTGACACCTTAATTTTGGATATTTGCACAACCATATAAAATGATAGAAAAATTGTGTGGAAAGTGGTGTTTAGTATTTTGTAGGGTGAAGGGGTATTGTGTATTTTGCATGGGCTTAATGAATGAGGGATTGGGTTAAATTGGAGTTAAGTTGGGATTAGTCAAAGTAGGTATCCCAATTTAATTAAAATAAAATGTCATGTTCTCTTAAATTAAATGGGGGCACATGGGGTCAAAATTTGGAGTGACACAAAGGTCATGAAAGGTGTAGGCTTGGTGTCAGTCTTGGACCCTTTAATTGGTCCGACTAAACGGGTTGAGTTTGTGTCTCAAAATGGATGGCAACGACACAAGTACACGACACAGGATTAAAAATGGGTTTTGGATACGGGAAGTTGTGCAATTAAATTAGAGCACAAGGGATTACGATTGTGAGTGACGAAAAAGTCCAGAGCCTAAGTTGGCTCGTCAAGTCTAGAATGCAATAATTTGTTGGAAAATTATGGGCTATTGTTGGGCTCCAAATATTGCAACAACGGTAGGTTTATACTGCAACACAGATTCTAAACCTCAAACACCATATGCTAAACTGGAATTTCTAACCCAAAACCCGTATGTCTATAAAAATAAAAGAGGGGGTTTACACTGCTAGTCCGAGGAAACTCCTGATCTCAGCTACTGAACTAGGAGTAGTCCACGACTCTTCTGCCATGATCTTCTTTGGGTTAACTGAGATCCTGTCACCCGTCACCACGTGCCAAAGAAATTCAACCTTGTCAAGGAAGAACTCGTACTTCGAAAGCTTCCCGTAAAGCTCCTCCTTCCTGAGAGTCTCCAAAACCATCCTCAGGTGCTCCTTATGCACCTCCAGGATCATTGAATACACAAGAATGTCATCAATGAACACCACTATGAACTTGTCAAGGTACTGGTGGAACACCTTGTTCATCAGGTTCATGAATACCGTCGATGCATTAGTCAACCCAAACGACATCACCATGAACTCAAACTTGCCATACTGAGTCCAAAAACTGTCTTTGGAATGTCTTCTTTCTTTACTTTCACCTGGTGGTAGCCTGATCTCAAGTCTATCTTCGAGAATATCTTTGCTTCATTCAACTGATCGAAGAGATCATCTATCCTCGACATCGGATATTTTTTTCTTGATAGTGAGGTTGTTCGGAGCTCGATAGTCGATACACATGCGTACCGACCCATCCTTCTTCGGTACAAACAATACTGGAGCACCCTACGGTGATGAACTGGATTTGATAAAGCCCTTAACCTGTAACTCATCAACCTACTTCTTCAGTTCTGTCAGTTCGCTGTTGTTGACCCAATAGACGTACTGTGATATTGGCTCTGCGCCTGGCACCAAGTCTATAGAGAACTCGATATCTCTGTCTAGTGACGATCCTGGCAATTCCTTTGGAAAGACATCTAGGAACTCCGCTATCAAATGATATGGCAAATCCTTCTCTTCTACCCTGGCTCCATAAAAGATGCCCCTGCTCTGCTCCGCTGATCCTCTAGCGACCTCGAACTCTGGCTCTCCTGGCAGTCGAAATATTATTATGCCTCTACGACAATCTATAGTAGTATGGTGCCTACTCAACCAATCCATCCTGAGTAAAATATCGTATCCCAGAAGTGGCATTACGAGTAAGCACACACTCAACTCTTGGCCTCCTAATAAAACTCTCCGGTCCTAATAAAACTCTCCGGTCCTTATAAAAATTACTAACTAGGATAATGTCTCCCCCAGTCGTGATCTTGCAAGTCCTATCTAAGGGTTCCACCTCTAAACGATGCTTAAGAGTATAAGATACAGATACAAAACTATGGGAAGTGCCAGAATCGAATAATGCAAATGCTGGAATAGAATCGAGAAGAACTGAACTGATATCACGTCTCCTACTGGCTCGGGCTCCTCGACCGTCATGACATATGCTCATTCCTGGGTGAACCTCTCTGCTTCTACTGGTGCTGGGCAAACCTTTGCTGTTGTGGCGGGAGTGGAGGTCCTCTCTGTTGGCCTCTTGGTGCAGTAGGTACTCTGTCAGGTCCCCTTTGAGTGGCTGCTCCACCCTGACCTGGACGAGTCTGAATAGACGGACAATCTCTCAACTGGTGCGCTGACGATCAATATGATAAATATGTACCCAACCTCTTCCTGAAGATGTCTCTCGTGTGTCCCGCCTTCCCGCAGTACACATATTGGACAACGGGCTGGGTCTGCCTCTGCGGCTACTGCTGGATATGTCCTCGAACTGGTGCATGATGCTGCTGGTGCTTATACAGCCTCTGCTTCTGCTGAAAATGGGGACGCTTGGTAGGTCCTATACTACCACTGGCTCCTCCAGTAATGTCTTATCCTCTCTTGGGCCTGAGGACCCGATCATCCTCAGCAATCTGGGCATCCATCAGAATGCCTTCAAAGGTGGAAGTGTGACATCTAGAAGTACAATACTTGATCTCTCTTATCAGCCCCTTCCTGAACTTTCGGGCTCAGTCTCCTGGGTCCTGAATCATTGACGGTGCGAAATGCCTCGAACGACAAAACTTTGAGGAATACTCATCGACCGATATGTTCCCATGGAACAAGTCATGGAACTGACTCTCCAAAGCTCCTAGGGACACGTCGGAAAAGAACTTCTCCTTGAAAAGCTCCTTGAAATCCTCCCAAGTAAGTCCTCTAGCAAAAAGTCTCGACTCCATGCGATACCAAGTCAGCACGATATCGAATATCTGGCTGCCGATTGCCTCAATTTGCAGACTCTCTGGAATTTGAGCCAAGCGCAAGTTCCTCTCTATGTCCTCCAGCCAGTCTTAGATATAGACTATCCCCTCAACACGCTTGAACTCCTGAGGTATCATCCTCTTGAAGTTCACTATAGTGCCTGGCCTCTGCTGCTGCTGTTGGCCAAGATGCTGCTGTGCGACTCTCTCCACTGCCTGGAGAACCACCTGATGAGCATTCTCCATGCTCTCTCTCATCAGCTCAGTCTATGCTTGGTGTCTTCTGCCTGCACCCTCTGCGTCTCATCTTGAACTCGCTAAGCCTCTGCCAACATCCTCTGAGCGTCCACCATGCCCTGGATCAATGCGAACATCTGTGCCCCGTCAGCGGGCACACCTCCTGGAAATGGAATCTATGATGGTGGAAGGTCCTCCATAATATTCGGGACAACCCTCTGGACAAGTGGGGGAGGAGGACCTCCGATGGATGTCGAAACTCCTATATGAATAGGTGAAGTAGGAGGAGCAACTCCAGCTGTCTGGGTGGTAGGTCGAGAGGTGGCAGACCTATCAGAAGCTGTGGGTCCTGATCTCTGTGATCTAGCCTTCGGTGGTATCCTGAAGATAGATCAAAACAAGAAGAAATCAATTAAGGCAAAAGATACGATGTCATAAAAGAAGGAAAATAAAATTTAAAGGAAGCAATTATTCAGAATAACAAAATAAATTTAGAAATTTCCTAAATGTGATTGAGCATAATCTCATCTATACCCTATCTTATACTCGTAATAGTACTCTAAGTCTGAGCACTACTATGATACTACACTAGTTTGGACCTAATCTTACTCTTCTAGACCTACATGGGCCACCACTTAAATGTGTCACGACCCATACCCGGAAATTGGGCATGAGTCGTTGGTACGTCCAGCCAACACCGTAGTATCGGCGTTAGAACGCTTTCTAGGTCCCACATAGCTATCTATCAATGATATTAAAAACCTGTCAATATATCTCAACTCCAAACGAAGGAAAATGAATATACATATAATTATTAACTCACAATGTACTCAATCACAGTAACTATAAGGAAGGTAAATGGCATGATAAAGATGTAAAGAAACACGAGAGAAAAAATAATACATAACTCAATAAGCCAGAGTCTAAGAGTCTAGCTATCTCAGCAAATATAAGTCTCAATATAATATAACTCAAGTCTCAAAGTTTAAAACAATCCAATACATAAATAAACTAGGCTAAGTGTTGTCTAAACAACTGCAGATGGTGTCTCCTCTATATGGAGGGGATCCTCTGGAATCTCCGGGATATAATCACCATATCCTCCTAGACCATAATAGATAGGAAAGAAGTCCTCAAGATCCTCTGTAAAATGTTATCCAGTCAGGATTGGAGCGAAGCACAAACACTAACAACAATTTTAATTATATTGATAAAAACTATAAAGCAGTGTAAGAAAATACATGATGAAAGAAAATACTGGAATGTAAGAAATCTGGAGAGACATGTAATCATCATATAGAAATAACTAGTAGTGAATAGATATATGTGAATGCTAGCAATGAATGTACTGGAACAAGGAATAGAAATACTAGCTAAGTGCCATAAAATATCAGTTTGCTATGTGATCGGCTTGGGAGTAGATCATGCTTGTTATATATGATTGGCTATGATACATGTGAGGTTAGGCTAAGCATCTGTTTAAATATGATGCGAGCAATAGTTAGGCTAATCATATATAACAGGCTATGAGGTATGTAAATGGTTAGGCTATACCTTACGTGATGTGTGGGGTAAGCTATGATGCATGTAACATGGGGTATAATCACATAACTTACTAATATTTCTCTGTCTCCAACTAGTACGATGGATCCAATCATGACTCCTCATGACAGGTATCTATGATACTAGCCCGTGTATCTGCTATGTCAGAATCAAGTATATACTACAACTAGAATCATAATAATGATCAAAATAATAAAAACTGTCAGAGAATATACTCGCCTGTGGTCCTAAGCAACGAATGAGGATCGATGCCCAAGACGGGATCACGAAGACCTAAATATCAAATATTAATGTCAAAATAGTGTTTGGAATGATACAAGTGGTTAACTAGATTGAAAATAGGTTGTTAGGTCATTTCTAGGTACATGCTAAATCTAGGAAGCCAGCTATGTCAATACCTAGGTTCCTAAGTCCTAACAAGGTTAATTAGTCAAAATATTATACTATCTGCCATAACTAACTCAGGTATGTAGATTACAACTAATACCTTACTAATTCACTTAGTACTTAACATGCACTAGACTTCAATATTACCTTAACTACACACCTATAACTAATATCAACTTACCTAGACCCAATACCTTACTTCTAATAACTTTGTATGTTAATACCTTAGTAACTAATATATAATAACTTAATTTTTCCTATATACATCCAATTACCCTTAACACACTGACTGATATTAGCCTGCAACTTAACCCTAAACTGGTCGACAGCACTGGAATGCAGTTTGATGTCCAAAAACTACTGCTAATACCCCATTATTTTCTACCTGCAACCTCACCACTTGTTGGCATAATTGCCAATGGATACCCCTTGGTATAAGTCCCTAAATGTTGTTACCTCTACTCAGTAACTTGATATACCTCATCTCACCTGCATCCTGGTACCTTATACATTTTATCTCAACACTAGGTACCAAGGTCCCCTCCACCCCCTGATACAGAAGTCTGCACACTGGTGCAACACTGTGTACACTGGACACTTTCCTACAGACTCCCAATTGAAAGGAACTCTATGCCAATTATTACACCCATCTATACCATGCTCACTGATACCATCCTAACACACTAATATGTAAGCACAAAGGCACATGCCCTATATCTACTAGTACAAGAGATACACCAACACTACTAGGATACATCCTCACATCCTTCCTCCATGTTGCCTAAACTCCCCCATAACCACTGTACCGCAACACTCTAGTGCACCGCCTGGACTAACTTCCAAACCATCCATACTCCACAGAGTCTGTAGTGCACAATTGTGCACTGCCTACACTTAGGATGATCTCTCTCTACTGTTGTTGTATGGACAACACTGCATAAGTGCAATCCATATTGATTTAGTTGTTCCTTGCAAGAAAACACTGCTCAATTATCTAAGTGATTCCAAGGTATCAGTCACACACTACTTTAGTCTTTACTCAGACCTATCACCTGAGCCTCCAAGCTCCAAATTGATACCCCATCACTAAACAGCACAATTTCAGTAATTCCAAGCCAACATGTGAACTGCACCTAGGAACCCAATGTCTCTACTCCCTTCAATTATTCCTTAAGCATCATAACACCCCACATGCAACATGTAAATAACACTCATTACTTACCTGCCTGCCAATGCTACTGCAATCAAGCTACATTGCTTGTTACAACATGCACAGGCCTGTTCATGCTAGAACACTCTACCCGAGACCTTGCTACACAAGCCAAGGTTTGTCCATGCCTGTACTGGACATATTACCCAAGTCAGTATATGCATTGCACCAAGTGCACATTGATATGCAGGGCTACCCAACCCCCTTACAACTGATCATCTGCAGGGTTAGTAGCTGCTGCTACTGCTATATCACTTTATATTGTCTAACCAGACCTCACCTATTCTCTGGTTCCCCATATGATACATGAGTATTAGTATCAATCCTAGGTTCCAATTTGGGACTACTACCTAGGGTGTTATCTAAACTAGAGCTTGTTCCATACTGATATTCCAATATACACTTATACGTGTCTGCACGTATACAACCACACACACATATATATCATCTGATGGTTGTCATCAGAACTCGATCCTTCTCCTAAACTAAATACCTTCACATAGCTGTGAAACACAGCTACACCCTACCATTGGTTTCAAACCACAGTACCATACCTATACTCTATGCTTGCTGCTATTGAATTGATTCATCATACTGTTGCTGCTGCCGAGATCTGATACATGTCCTACCCGACACCCTATATTATGACACAATATCACAACATAATATAATAAGTATATATATACTATATGTATACACATTATCATATGAATAACACCCTGTAAATATATACATATTCTAATAATCAATTTAACAAACACCTTGAGTGCACAATAAGGGTACTCATGATACTCAACCAATCTTCATGCCAAAACCCCCAATATGCAACTAATTATATATCTACATATCAAATATAATTATATGCATCAAATATAATTATTTGTCATGAAAAAATAGGGAAAATACACCCATAATCACAGAACCCCAAATATGTACACAACACCATGAAGGAATCAAGATGGAAGCTAATAGAACTCATTCTCTCCCCTTGTGGGTATTCCTAATCCATGGGTGGGCTCCTAATAGCCAAACAAATAATAAAAATATAATTTAAAAGATAGATTTGAGGATTCACCTATCAGGAGATGGATTTTCAATACAAAAATAAGGATTCTCTAGCCAAACTTCTTCTTCTCCAATGCTCCTTGAGACCCTAGCTTCTAGGATTCTTAGATAAGAGAAATGAGAGGATTTGGGATTTATTTTCTAAAATTTGGTGGAGGAATAATGGATTTTGGGGAATAAATCAAGCTAGGGTTTAATAAACATTTAATTAGGCTAGAGGGAGGCTCCCCCCTCCTTATAGGTCCGGCCAAGTGAAACCCTAGGTCTAACTAATGCACAATGTCTAATATTCCCTCTATGGTTGTCATAAAGAGTTATTTAATTAGTGGGGTTTTCATATTCTAATGAGGGATTTAACTAGTTTCTAATTAATGAAGAAAAATGACTAGTTGGTCCAAAATGACTAGTCTAAGGTTGAGTCTGATGGTCACATCAAGTCTAGCCCACTAACTGATATTATTGATAGCAATAATATATATACTATACCCATTATATAAATTATAAATAATATATATACAACTATTGAAGATGACAAAAATGTTCCTATTCTAGAAATGTGGTAGTGACAACAAGAAAGCAAGCACAATGCACAAATAAGTACATCATGTATCGGTGATTCTTACCCTTTGCTGGACGGTTATCCTTGCAGCAGACATATAAGTTAGCAACAATTTTCATATATAAACAAGGTTTTATTTCCTGTCCGTCTCTTCATCAAACAGTTAGGTATGCAAGAAGGCTAGCCTAGCATCCGCCCTAACTATATGATGGTCCATGGAAACCATGATTAGCAGTTGGGATGTACAAGCCCATCTCACTAATGACATATCGGCCAATATATACTGAAACACATGGTTGCTATGTACTAAAATATGCATAAAATAGCAGCCAGGACTCATGGTTCAGCACTACACTAAAAGCCACACCCTCCCATAAATAAGGACTTCAAGCCCCAGGGTGTTCCAGATCTCTTCCAGGCCGAACGATCCCCAGTACCCTAGGAACTGCTCAAGAGATAAACCTTGTGCACAAGTTGTCAGACCGATGCATGAATGCGCTTCTATCAGATAAAGACTATATGATGCTCATGATCATAAACAAGCAAGCATTCAATCAAGCAATAGAGCCAGAGCTCTCAATTCTCTTGCCTAATAACCACACCCTCCCGTAAATAATGACTTCTAGCCTCAGAGTGGACTATTAGTCACGATGCACCAGTTCAAGCTATTCATACATTTCTATCTCTTTACAGTAAGATTAATGAAACATTTTCAAGTAATCTAGTTCTTTTAACAAGTAACATGAAAGAATAGTTCTATAAATCTAGCATGCAATTCTATCTTTTTAGTACGATAGAGAACATGCAACCAATCTATTATTTAAGCAATCATAATAGTCTTTCTTCTATCTCTTTTAGACAAGCATATAATTCTACTCTAGTTTAGCATACGATACAAGGATAAGTTCAAGCAATCTTTTAATCTTTCTTATTAGCATGGCAAGGTTCATTCGATAGCGGTGCCCGTATAACTTAGCATGCAATATTTCTATCATTTCTTTGTATGGCAAGGGTTCGTTTCAATAAAAAGCAATACGAGTTCTCTTATTAAGAATACAAAGTCAGGTTCTATCATTCGTCTTATGAAAACTATTTTCTTAGAACAAGCAGTAGAAAACTCAGATTCAATATTAGGGCGTGCAAGAATCAGAGAATGAAGTTTTGCCCACTCACCTAGATCAGTCATCTTCTGGTTCAACAAGGAGCTCTTCAAGAAGGTTTCTTTTTTGAGTCAGCAAATCGATATCTCTTGTACATATTGTCAACGTGGAGCGGGGCACTACAACGAGGTCAGGCCTGAGTACTAATGAGAGTACAACATCCCTCACGATGGTATGCTCTCAATTGCCGCATCCTATTCGGGTCCATCCCAGCCTCCAGTAGCGGACAAGTCCAAGCAGAAAGAAACTCGCTTCGACAAACTGCTGCACAAAGATACCACTCAAGGGCTGGAGAAGCCCCACAACTTCGACATCTTGGCAAAACTAGCCAATACTCCAGTAAAGTTGTCACTATTTGAGCTTCTTCGACTCTCCAAAGACACTCGGGTTGCTCTGTGTTAGGCATTACAGAATGCCGACACCTACCTAGCGCAGGTCAAGCCGCCAGTTGAGGATCCTACCGGATGCCCCCACTATAATAATATGATGGAGGCAATACCCAATATCATGTTCTCTTCAATAGACATGTTGCTAAAGAACAATCGGCATGATCGTCCTCTGTATTACACAGGGTACATCGACACTATAAAGGTGGACCGGATGCACATCGACCCTGGCTCATCAATCAGTATTATCCCGCAGAGTCTGATTTAGACCTTTGGCATCCCGATGCATCGCCTAGCAGTAACTAATACTTCCATTAGTGGTTTCAACCCTAGGAGAAGCTACCCTCTGGGCAAGATTCGCTTAAAATGTCAGATCGGTGATTTAAAAACAGATGTCACCTACTACATCATAGACGTAGACGTATCCTACAACGTCCTGTTGGGACGTCCATGGATACACCAGTACATAATCGTATCATCAACCTTGAACCAGTACTTGAAGTACGTAGACGATCATGGCATCGTTAACACAAAATTTGTCGACATGGATCTATTCAAAAGGGTTGAGGCCTATTACTTTGACTCGATCCTCTATAAGAAAGTCCACCAAGATGAATGTGGCAATGATGCCGACGATGAGGCAGAGACTGGGACAATATCGGATGAGCCCTTGAGAGTCTATCTCAAAGCACGCACTCCCGACATAGTCCCTCCCCTTATGGTAAAACTACACAAGAAAGCACCCGAACCTCTGGTCTCTTACCTTCGTAGACCGAGTTGACCGTTGAAGGAAGATCCGACACCCACTATGACTTTCAAACCTCTAGTGGTAAAGCTGCGCAGGAGACCTCCGAAGCCGTTGCTAGCACTGGGGGTAGATCTCGGGAAGGACGAACTAGAGGAGTACATAGCCGGTCATGCTAACGTCCCTTCTCTTGATGATATAATTCCTGAGGATATGATTCCTTATTTTATGAATAAATGGCTATCTTTAAACTACTCGGATGTGGCATATTTCATCATATTATATTCCAGGGAGCACAGTCTAGGCTTACACCTGTATACACAGGAAACTACCACTTATATAGTTAACCGAATTTTCCCCTGTCAAAAATCCTACTTCATAGTTCCAGATAGGAAGAGGGAAGACAAATTCATCATCTTTGTCAGAGTAGAAAGTCTCCAATCCTTCGTCCCAGAGGAACCGGAGCCAGAATTGGATATATATAAAATGCCACTTCACTGGTACAGCTCTCAAACCAAACACCTTATCCATAAGATGGGGTACGACTTGAAAGCCTCTACGGGCTTAAACTATGGCAAAGGCCGACGGCTGCCTCTGCATCAGTAGGCTCCTGTAGGCAAGTACGAGGATTACTACCATAAGACCAAGCATGACTTAGGGTACGTCATGCCTCCCATGACCCCCGAAGGATCGGATGAAGAGGATGAGTTACACTCCTACTCCTCAGAATCTTTCTCTTGGGACTCTGATGTCAGTATTAGGAAGATGCTCAAACAAATATTGTTTGCCAACACAGTCATGCCTATCGGTCTGAAGAACGCATGTGCTATATACTAGCGAGCTATGAGCACCATCTTCCGTAAATATCTACGCAAGATAGTGGATTGTTATGTTGATGATATCGTTGTCAAGAGTCGCTCTAAAGATAATCACCTCCGAGACTTGAAGAGTGTGTTCGACCTCATGTGGGCGTACCAGCTTAAGATGAATCCTACCAAATCCTTTCTGGGAGTCTCCAGTGGCAAATTTCTAGGTTTTGTCATAACTTCAAAGGGTATCCACGTAGACCCCGACAAGACTAAATTAATCCTTGAAATGCACCCGCCGAAGAACCTTAGAGAACTTCGTGGCCTTCAAGGAAGACTGGCATACATCAGGAGGTTCATATCAAATCTCTGTGGACGTTGTCAGCTGCCCACTCATCTCATAAAGAAGAAAGTCTCATTTGTCTGGAACAAAAATTTTAGCCCGCCTTCGACGACATCAAGGAGTATCTCATGAACCCTCCAGTATTTGTGGCCCCCGTTGTGGAAAGATAATGAGACATAAAATGTCATATTTTTATTCCTTATTGTATACTCCTTTATTCTCATTTTATGTCTAAAGATACTCATTATTTTTATATTTTGATCTAGGATGCAATTGGAGTCACTAAATGCAAAATGGAGGTAATTATCAATTATGGACAGTTTTGACACCTTGTAGCAAAATTGTCATAACTTGCCCATCTGAAGTCCAATTGAGTTGATCCAAATTGATTCAGAAAGCTAAGTGAACAGAGGTACAATTTTTCTATTTTGCGTTTTCCGAGATTATAGCTACATCATGGACCAAATCAGGCTTAAAGTTTAGTCAACTATGCTGTGCATGAAAAGTGGAGCTGAATTAACCATTTTCCTACTTCTTCAAAGAATTTATTTTATTGTTTGGGGTGTTGTAACTTCTAGAGGATTTGTGGGAAGATATTTTGGGCTTCAAACAAATAATTTAGAGTGTACAAAAGGGGTAGAAATCAGGAGAAAATGGGGAACAACACACAACTCTTCTTCTTCTTCTTCTCTAATATTCTTTTGAAGTTTTCATGAACATGCAAAGCTAAAAGTCTTGTTGGTCGAAGGAAACAGAAGCCTTGGAATCAATAAACTTGTGAGATCTAAATTATTTTTATATGTTTGATTTATGCTTTGAGTATTGAATATTTTTCTATGCCTACTTTCATGATTGTTTTATTTAATTACTAGGAGGCCTACTAGTCTATTATCCATTTTGATCTACTGCTAAATTAGACATCAAATCCGTAATTGTTTGATTTTTCTAATTTATGAAGCAACCAAGATTTAATGAACTGCTTTATTTTATTAGATCTTAGGAGAAAAACTTTTGACTAAAATTAAATGTAACCGCTTGTGCTTGTGTTATTTTGCTTCATCGATCTCTTGGTTCTTTAAGAAGTTACTTGATTAAATCTTAAGCGCTTGTCTTGGATTATTTAGTAATTAAAGCTAATTAGAACGCTTGTTTTTAATTATTTAAGCCTAAGATAGGAAATACTTCCAACGGTGAATATAAAAGGTATGAGTTAATTTATGTTTTCATCAATGATCAATTTTTAGATTCCAATGATTGATGTTGACTGATACCAACATTTATTCCTTTGATTGATTTTAATACTTTAATTGTTTCAAACTCTTCTTAATTTGATTTTATTCAAAACTCCCCCATCCTATTTCACATAGCATAAAGATTAACTAATTACTCTACGTGGGATCTATCCTTACTCTCACTACTATATATAATTTTAAGAGTAAATATTTTATTTTTGGGTGCCTACGACAGCATGCCAAATTTTGGCGCCGTTGCCGGAGAGTAATTTTAGTTAATTTTTGTGCTTTTAGTGTTCTCTATTTTTTTCTTACAATTAAATAATTTTTTATTTATTAGAGTAAAAAAAAGTTCGATAACAGGAAATGGCAGCCAGTTCTCAACTATTTGACACTTGGCTAGATCTTCCATCTAAGCATGCTGATGAGGTAAATATTTCTTTACTAGAACAACAAATTTCTAGTTTAACTTCGCTTGTTCGTCAGATGGTTGTAGATAACATAAAAACAACAAAGGCTTGTGGAATTTGTCTAGTAGCAGGGCATCCAACCGATATGTGCCCAACTCTTTAAGAGGAGCCTAATGAACAAGTGAATGTGGCATATGATTTTTCTGGACTACCATAAATGAAGTATGATCCCTATTCAGACACGTACAGCCTGGGATAGAGAAATCATTCCAATTTTACCTATGAGAGTCCACAATTAAATCAGCCCGCAACTCAAAATTGCCCAAGTTACCAATAATACAAGCAGCAATACCTACAACCAAGCCAAACTTCTAATTTTGGTATGTCTTTAGAAGATATTGTTAAGTCTATTGCCATTAATAACTTACAATTTCAACAGTAGCCGAGGGCTAGTATCGAAAGTTTGTACAATCAAATGAGCCAAATGACAACTGCAATTAATATGTTAGAGGCACAAAATTTAGAGAAATTACCATCTCAAACGATAGAAAATCCAAAAGAAACTCAATGTTCTATCATTTTGAGAAGTGGTAAGAAAAAGAAGCACGTGCATCGTCAAAACAAGACAAAGAGAAAAATATCGTTGCAGACACGAACATTCCTAATGACGATGTAGTACCTAATGTAAAAGAAGTTTGTAAACTTGAAGGAAAAGATGTAGTAAAAGTTGCCATTAGTGATAATTTTGAGAAAGAACATGAGTTAGCTTTGAGTACTAACTTACATAAAACTGTTGCAGTGTTGAACGATCTTCCAAAAAGACAATAGTCAGGTAACATTCCATATATTTCGTTACCAATTTATGACAAAAGACCTTTACCTTCTGTTTTGCAAGCCTGCATTCTAGACTTGAAACCCCTGCCTAGTTATATCAAGTATGCATAGAGTCGATCCAACGACAATATTAAACAAAGGCGCTGCTTGGGAGGCAACCCAAGGGAAGTTTGTTTTTATTCTCGCATTTTATTTTTGGTTATTTTGTCTTTTCTTTGCATTTAACCATACATTGGGGACAATGTCTGTTTTAAGTGTGGGGGAGGAGATTTAATTTTTTTAAGCAGTTTGAGTTTATGTTATTCTAAAAAAAAATTTAATAAAATAATTTTGTTTTTGTGGTTTTTAATGATTTTTGGTTGTGTATGTCATGAGTAAGATTCAACTAATTTGAAAATCTCATAACATGATTGAATAAGTATTTTTTTTCAACTTAGAATTAATTACTCTAGTTATTTTTTATTGAAAATGGTAGTATCTAAATTTGGTAGACAAAAGCCAGTGAGGATTTGAGCCTTTAGACTGACACATCAATCTCATTATTCTTTTATGAGAGATATTCTTTCACTGATTAATTTCTCTAGAACTTGCTTTGATTCTCTTCGAGGTCACATTGACACATGCATGCATTAACATGATTAAGGCCATCTTTGTTATGCGTTACATAAGCCAAATAGTCCACCTTGTAATTAATTTTCTTTTTGTTGAACCCCTTTGAGCTTTATTGCCTTTTTCTTGGTATACCTACATTACAAGCTTTCAACCTATAATATTTATACCTTTACCCAAGTCGCAAAGCTAGTGGAGCATTGTTGATCATTATGATATGTATGGGTATACGAAAAAATAAGTGTAGGGGTGTCTAAATTTGTGGTTTGGTTACAACCAACAAAATGGAACATATTTTCATCCTCAAATTTCCTAAGTTCCATTACTATTCAAAAAAAAAGTACAAAAAAAAGAAAAAGAAAAAGAAAAAATAAGGGTGGAATTTGTTTTACATTGTTTAAATACTTTAAAAGCCAAATTGAAGACGTTACAAAATGGAGTGATTGATTTTATATATTTTATATTGAGATTGAGTTGATTCATTTTTGCTCCATTAATTTTGATGGCTTTTGAGCTACACTCCCAAATATATCCCATCTTAATCCAAAGACATGTTACAACCCATGAAAAGTCCTTATGATTTATGTTATGCATGTGATCCCAGTGGTGGATAATGTGAAAATATGCAAGCATATGGTAGATCATTTCTTTTGGAATAAATTTGAGTGAAATATATACCTTCAAACACATGAGAGTTTAGTGTTTATTTCCATGAGGGTCTACCTATTTAGTTTACTCCATTTTTCAAGTGAAAATACCTACTAAGTAATTAGAAGTTCTTTAAGAATATATGTTCATGATATGTTATGAGTTTTGAAGAGCTTGGCTATTTTATTTATGACATTGCAACCTTGATTTCTTTTTGAAAAAAATAAATTAGAGTTTCGCCCGAGGAGAACAAAGGTTAAGTGTAGGGGTTTTTGATGAGACATAAAATGTCATATTTTTAATCTTAATGTATACTCCTTTATGCTCATTTTATGTCTAAAGATACTCATTATTTTTATATTTTGATTTAGGATGCAATTGGAGTCACTAAATACAAAATAGAGCTAATTATCAATTCTGGATAGTTTTGACACCTAATAGAAAAATGGTCATAACTTGCTCATCCGAAGTCCAATTGAGCGGATCCAAGTTGATTCAGAAAGCTAAGTGATAGAGGTACAAATTTTCTGTTTTGAGTTTTCCGAGATTCTGGCTGCATCATAGACCAAACTAGGCTTGAAGTTGAGTCAACTATGTTGTCCACGAAAAGTGTAGCTGAATTAACCATTTTCCTACTTCTTCAAAGATTTTATTTTATTATTTGGGGTATTGTAACTTCTAGAGGATTTGTGGGAAGATATTGTGGGCTTCAAACAAATAATTTAGAGTGTGTAAAAGGAGTAGAAATCAGGAGGAAATGGGGAACAACACACAACTCTTCTTCTTCTTCTCCAATATTCTTTTGAAGTTTTCATGAACATGCAGAGCTAAAAGTCTTGTTGGTCGAAGGAAACAGTAGCCTTGGAATCAATAAACATGTGAGATCTAAATTATTTTTATATGTTTGCTTTATGCTTTGAGTATTGAATATTTTTCTATGCCTACTTTCATGATTGTTTGTTTAATTACTAGGAGGCCTACTAGTCTATTATCCATTTTGATCTACTGCTAAATTAGACATCAAATCTGTAATTGTTTAATTTTTCTAATTTTTAAAGCAACCAAGATTTAATGAACTGCTTTGTTTTATTAGATATTAGGAGAAAAACTTTTGACTAAATTAAATGCAACCACTTGTGCTTGTGTTGTTTTGCTTAATCGATCTCTTGGTTCTTTAAGAAATTACTTGATTAAACTTCAACGCTTGTCTTGGATTATTTAGTAATTAAAGCTAACTAAATCGCTTGTTTCTAATTATCTAAGCCTAAGAGAGATAGAAAATACTTCCAACGGTGAATATTCAAGGTATGAGTTAATTTATGTTTGCATCAATGATCAATTTTAGATTCCAATGGTGGATGTTGACTGAGACCAATATTTATTCCTTTGATTGATTTTAATACTTTAATTGTTTTTAGCTCTTCTTAATTTGATTTTATTCAAAACTCCCCCATCCTATTTTATATAGCATAAAGATTAACTAATTACTCTCCGTGGAATCGATCCTTACTCTCACTACTACATATAATTTTAAGAGTAAAGGTTTTATTTTTGGGTGCCTACGACAGCATGCCAAAAGATCGTTCTTGCTATATGTGCAGGCGATGTATCACTCCCTTAGATCTCTATTAGCCCAAAAAAGTGATGCGGGTCACGAACATGCCATATACTATCTCAGTAGAATGATGGCCAGCACAGAGCACATGTACAACCCTGTTGAGAAGGAGTTTCACGCTCTGGTCTTCGCCATTCAGAAGACCCGACATTACGTGGCAGGACAAACCATCAATATGATCTTTTGAGTTAATCCTCTAAGGATCCTCATGACTAAACCCGGAGCGCTCAACTCTCGTCTAGCCACATGGGCAATACTGATGTCGCCTTATGACATGGTATTTGTTCCACAAAAGGCGATCAAAGGCCAATCATTGGCAAATTTCCTGGCATCCCACCTTGTACCGAAACCCTCGAAGCTCTATGAGGAGATCCCAGACGAAGTAGCAAACTTAAACATGACCACAAGCACATAAGTCGTTTAGCGATTGTTCTTCAACGGTGCTTCAAGAATAGGGTCCAAAGACGATATTGCCGCTGGCGTCGGGATAGTACTAATTTCTCCACACGATCTAGTCGTAAACAACGCTTATTCCCTCATAGAGCCATGCTCCAATAATGTGGCAGAGTACAACGCCCTCGTCATTGGTCTCCAACTTGCTAAACAAGTGGTAGTAGACTACCTGAAAGCCTTCGGCAATTCCAAGCATATAGTCAGTCAGGTCAGGGGAGAATACGAGGTCCGGCACGATGACTTAATTCCCTACCACCAAGACGCGCTTAGAATAATCTCCATCTTCAAGGGGTTCTTCATAGAGCACGTCCTTCGATTGCAAAACATCGAGGCTAATGCCCTAGCAGGCCTCGCTGCCTCCCTGGCAGTTCCGGTAATAACCTATTAGCTGATCACAGTGGTCGGTCAAGAGCTAGTCTGCCCAAAAAATAATCTCTATATATTCCTAAGCTACATAGCGGAAGTAGACACCGACATCCAAGACTGGAGGCTCCCGTTCATCGACTAAGCAGTCTTTGGAATTCTCTCCAAGAACCCAAAGGAAGCCACTTCCATCGAATGACGTTCCCTCCGTTTCTATTATGATACGGCTACAAAAATGTTATATCGTTGTTCCTACGATGATCTTCTGCTATGATGCTTATCAAATAAAGAAGCGAAGCAGGCTCTTCTCAAGGCTCATGACGGGATTTACGGTGCCCATCAGCCCAGATCCAACCTACAAGACCGTCTCTGGAGAATGGGTTACTATTGCCCGACAATGGTCGCAGAGACTGTTGACTATGTGAGGAAGTGTCAAGCGTACCAAATCCACACAGACTTTATCCACCATCTATCAGAATTTCTACACCCAACGGTAGCATCTTGACCGTGTGAAGCGTGGGGAATGGACATTATCGGGCCAATTAGTCCATATTCTTCTAAGGGACATCGGTTTATCTTGGCTATCACCGAGTACTTCTCTAAATGGTTGAAGTTGTTCCAGTCGCTGAAGTCAAGACCTTAAACGTGATCATCTTTGTCAAGCATCATGCCATATACTGCTTCGTCTTACCACGAAGGCTCATCCACGACAATGGTCCACAGTTTGCAAGTTATGCTTTCTACCTATTTTTTGATAAAAATTGAATCCAAAATATAGCCTCGGTTGCCTACAACCCAGCAACAAATGGTTTGGCAGAAGCATTTAATAAGACTATAATAAAGTTACTCAAGAAGTTTGTCTCATCCAATAAGTAGGACTGGAATGAGAAGCTGGGTGAATGACTCCGGGCCTACCCCACAATTGTCTGAACACCTACGGGCAGCACGCCATTCTCCTTAGTTTACGGAAGCAAAGCGGTCCTTCCACTCGAGATCCAAATTTTGTCACTCTGAGTGGCTCTGTCCAACCGATTGATCATTGATGAAAATTACTGCCGACGGCTACAAGATTTGTAAGCACTCGACGAGAAGCATCTCTTAGCTCAACAGTGCACTAAGCTGTACAAAGCACGTCTCTCGGGAGCCTTTAACAAACGGGTCAAGATGAGAACTTACCAAGTGGGTGACCTCGTCTTGACAGTAAGAAAATCGATGGTTATGACCCACAAATAGCTGGTAAATTCTAACCTAAATGGGATGGTCCGTTCATTGTGGAGTCCGCGTTGTCCAACGGTGCCTACCGGCTCACAAAACCCAATGGTGACTTGCTTATGATGCCTATCAACGACAAGTTCCTCAAAAAGTACTATGTCTATGCTAGACTTGTACTCCTTTTACTATCAGTGGGACAACCAAAAATATACATTATATGTTCCTCGTTGTTCATCCCCAGCAAGGGTGTAAGCACAATATGCACTTCCCTTGCCACAAAAGTTTGATGAAAGCTATTGTCTGTATTCAGGAATCCTGAATACGCAATAGACATTGGATCCTCAAAAATCTCCCCAGCGGAGCCACCTTCAGGTTTATCCACACTTTTGGTTAGATCATTCATAGTTAGTTCCCTTGGACATTAGTTCACGTCCACATCACCTCTGAACTACTGTCATAACCGATTATTTTCAGTAGGGCTTGCCATGTCCATATGACCTCTGAGCAAATCTCTTTGTATAACTATCGATTGTCACATCCATAATACCTCTGACATCAATCGTCATCTAAACTTATCACCTGTACTTAACTCTAAGTATGTCAGCGGAGTTAAGTCCACAAAATATGCCACGTCTATATCACCTATGGTAGGGCTTGTCTTGAACTTATTATTTTTACTCAGGTGCACAAGAAGTAATGAGGTCACAAAATCTATCAGGTCTATATCACCTCAGATAGGGTTTTGTTTTGAACTTATTACTTGTACTCCAGTGCGCAAAAAGTAATAGGTCCACCAAAGATCCCCCAAAGAGATATTTTCAACAAAAGCAAATAGTTTACGTCTATACTACCTTTTAACTATGAGCTGCCCATTTTATCATCCAAAGAAAATAGCCATGTCCATATTATCTCTGGCTCGGTTCCTTTTTCTTCTACAAAAATACCATGATCTTACCTAACCTCTCGGTATGACTATCAATTAGCTCACATCCACGTTACCGCTGAGCTATCGTCCTCACATCCTCCCCAATAGAGTTTGCCATGTCATTCTTACCTCTGAGCAAACCTCTCTATATGACTATCGATTGTTATGTCCATAATACCTCTGACATCGGTCGTCACCTAAACTTATTACCCATACTTAACTCTAAGTATGTCAGCAGTGTTAAGTCCACAAAATCTATCACGTTCATGTCACCTCTGATAGGGTTTTTTACTTCGAACTTATTACTTGCACCCAAGTGCACAAAAAGTAATAGGTCTACCAAAGTCCCCAAGTGGTATGTTCTCAACAACTACGGTATTGTGCTATGTCCATATTACCTCTTGTACAATATCCAAAGTCCACAATATGCAATAAGACAAATATAAAGAAAAAATTCTGGAAAAGGAGAGACTTTATTGATTAATATTCAAGATCATGAGTAGATATGATAGAAATCCATTTTAAGGGTTTTTTTATTAGTATTCAAGGTCATGAGTACATATGATGGAAACCCATTTTTAAGGGTATCCATAAAGTCTCGTTGATACGAACATTTTCGACTAGAAGCGCCCCTCTGTGCTGTTGTTGCTACCAATACAACTAGAGCCAGCAGCAGATCTCATTGCTTTTTGGATCATTCCTCTATAATGCAACCTCAGTATATGGAAAAGAATCCATACTGATGGATAGCAAGGGAGGAGCAGAACCAGGCGCTCTACAACCATACGGGAAGACCGAAGATAGGAATGGAAATTAATCCAAATCCTGTTATCGACACCACAGGCCCCCGGCCGGTAGCAAGCTGTATAAAGGGGAGAAATGCAGCTAGCATGCTGCATAAACTGGGACAGCTCCACGCATGACGCAGGATGTTCACCTTGGTCTCCTGGATCAGTTCTTGGCGAGAAACTATCGTGTAAGGTTGGCATTATCTTCGAATGATGGGTTCTATGATATCCTTCCATGTTCCATCATGGGCACCATGAAAAGTGGTAAAACCTATATAAAGAGAACACATATGTAATCCCCCTTATCCAAATTGAAATAATTAATGAGTTTTAGAAATTTGTACGTATAAAAGTATTCAAATATATAAACACATGGGTATATAGATTTACATACATCTACAAATTCATATAATATTAAATAATAATAATAATAATAATAAATAGTAGTGATAATAGTAATAATAATAGCAATTATAATAATAACAACAAAAGCAAGAAGTAGGAATAATAACAATAATAGTAATAAGAAAAAAGAATAGGAAAGGAAATAATATATAGAAATGGAAATAAATAGAAAAGAAACTAAATAGACAAATAAATAAATAAGAGAATAAAAGAAATGAAAGAAAAGAAAAGAAAATTGTTACCAAAGTAACAAAATTTATCCCATAATTAAACAAAGTCATGCAAGTCCTAATCTTCCAATGACTATTACAGAACATACTCAAAAGTTTCCATTAATCTTCCAAATTTTGGCACCTATATGTATAGTGTCCATTGTTCATCTCCTGGTGCAGAGTTTCCACGTTCAAGGGGGGTAAGTCATTGCACACAGGGTAGCTATCTCCTTTGTTGAGTCATACAAATAGATATTTTCAAAATCCAATTCAAAACTAACAAATCTTTTAAATACAAAACAAATCCCAATCCAAACTAACATTTGAATCTTTTCAAACCCATATATATACATCGACATATCCATCTTATCACTACCACATTTTCTAGAAAAGGGTATTTTAGTAATTTTTATATTTAATTAAATATTTTGCATGATAAATAATTATTTATTGTATTATTTAATTATTGTTAGATGTTAGTTATTTATTTGGACTTGTGTTAGTGGACCTAACTAGTTTAGTTTAGACTCATGGACCAACATGTATTAATTGTTAGAATTGAGCCTATTTAGAAAGCCCATTGATTAGAAGATGGATTAAATAAAATAAAACCATTAGACTAGAAGCTTTCCTCCTTAATTATTTCTTCATGAGAGGCCCCAAAGGGTATATTGGACAATTCATAGTAGCTTGAGTAAGGAGAAAGGGGGCCGGCCTATATAGAAAGGGGGAAAATTATTCTCTCTCCTCTTTTCATTTGGAAACTAGATCTAGAAATTCCCTCAACCAAATTCCTTCATTCCCACTTTATTTTTCTACCAAATTTTATCCCAATTCCTTCCCAAATCACCATTGGAGACTAGTGGAGCAAGAATCTAGAAGGAGAAAGTAAGGATCTATAAAAAGTAGCAAGGATCTATAAGTTGGAGGCTAATTTTATTATATTTAGAGGTTGCATTGGGAATCTATCTCCCAATAGATATAATTTAATTTTATTTACCTTAATTTAGGTTATAAATATGAGATTTAACCATAAAAAATTAACCCATATGCATAGGCTACCCATAGGATTTGGTTTTGTGTTCATAGGAGGCCCATTGAGAAAGTTATGGTACTTTTTGTGTCAATTTTGGAGAAATTTCGATATTGATATTTGTTGTGTGTATCAATTGGTCCTGTAGATCAATTTGGCATGTGCTTGTGTGTTTGGGGCTAGTGTCGTATCCATAATTAGGTACGTGTAGGTCTTATCCCATCAATTTGGTGATACATATTGATTTGGGATTTTTCCTCTGACACAAGACTTTGAGCATGTCACATTTTGACACGGACACGTAGATTTGTATTTAATTCTTCGTATTGTTCATAAATAATATATATGACTTGTTTGTGTCCTTCGGGGTACGTTTGGATGTGTGGTGGACTCGTGTCGCAAGCGTATCCTAGATCTAGTGGGATACATAGTGATACGTTCCATGAGATATGCAATTTAATGGTAGATCTATTTCTTTTGGGTTCTTATTCATGGAGGAATATAATTATATATATGTATATATATTTATTGTTATATATTGTTGTTACATATATTTATGTATTAAATATCATAGATCTATATATCTATTATATACATGTGTTGTATATTTATGTAGTTATTATTTTACAAATGTAAGATCTACTAGTTATTGTATATACATATGTGGTTGTTGTGTGTATATGTGTATGGTGGTGAATATATATATATATATTTATGTTTCTTATGTCTTAGATCTATGTATCTATTTATGTATATTGTATGTAGCTATTATTCTACATATGTAAGAGCTATTTAATAGTGTAGTGCATGTGTATATATATTATAGTATATATATGTTGTAGTTATGAATTATTTATTTATATATATAAGTTGTTATATTATATGTATATACTTATATAATACATGTATACATATTATCCTATGGTTATATATACATATGCATGTATGGGTAATTATATATAAATATTTGTATATATGTATGGTGTATGTATTGTTCATATGTAGTAATTACATATATTAGTAATTATAGATGTAAGTATAATTATATATATATATATATAGGTGTTTTAGTGACAGCAGCAAAGGCGACAACAGCAGCGTCGCAACAGCACAGCAGCAGCAGCAGCTATAGTAAGCAGCAGCAGCAAAGGCGACATCAGCAGCAACGTCGCAACAGAACAGCACAGCAGCAGTAGCATTCAACAGCAACATTGACAACAGTTTAGCGACAACAGAACCGTCGCCAAAGCAGCAGTAGTAGCAAGAACATACAGCAGCAGCGACAATAGTTTAGTGACAACAGCAAAACCGTCGCTAAAACAGCAGAGTATCAGAGTATTAGTGGTTTCAGCGACAGTCAGCAGCGGTCAATAGTGACAGTTTGGCAGTTTTCTTAATATATATATATATATATATATATATATATATATATATATATATATATATATGTAAATATATTCCTAAATTGCTATTTGCATTATAGTATGCTATATGTATAATAATTAGTGTAGCATGTATATATTTATGGGTAGTTAGTATAAATAAGTTTGGGGTATTACCTTGAGAAACCAAGGTAAGTACCGAGGTAATTGGGGATACCCAAGGTATTGGGTGTGGGTAGCAAGTTTATGAGTTAATGTTGTGATACCAAGTTGGTTCAAAACTAAGGTATCTATTTAATATTATAATTAGGATATCATATATATATTAATATTATTTGACTTATATATGTGATAATTTACCTATTATTTTACGTATCCGGAGATACGGTATCTTAGTATTTTAAGATATGGTTTTTGTGACCTAGACTTTAGTATTTGAATCCAATTTTTTTGTGTTAGACTTATGCAACCTAAAAATATGTAGTTGACCATAATTGACCATTTTTTACCATAGTTGACCATAGTTTGACTATAGTTGACTATAGTTGACTTAGAGTTGACTGAGTTTGACTTTTGACTTAGAATTGACTTGTTGACCTAGAAGTTGACTGGTTTAACTTATTTTTCTTTCCGGAACCTTGTATTGATGTTGTATTCCATATCTAGGTCTTCGAGGCACTGTATCAGACATCTGTGATACTATTCTTTGGACTTTAGGCGAGTACATTCTCTGATAGTTTCTCATTTATGATATCCTCTATGTCCATTGTATCTAGTGTAGATATCCATGTTCTCTTGACACTATGGTTACACGGATTGGTATATCCGAATCTCGTCATGAGATATTCCTTGGTATATAGTGTATATGGTGCAAGTATTGTTTATTGGTTATCTTGTACATATACAGACACTAATTCTCGGGAAGACTAGCTATCTTCTTGGGGAATCTCGTGCCATAGCATATCGTGGTTGGATCTATTATACCAGTCGAGGGTGGAGAGTACTTTAGTGTAGATATGTGATCAATACCCCTATTGTATCAAGTACTATTATTGAATAGTGTTAATCATACACCGTACGTATGATTAACCAGGCTATATATGTGTATTATGTTCCCAAGCCGATCATATGTTAAAGCTAGTACTCACACACTTAGTTATTAGTATTCTTGTTTATTGACATATTATTCATTATTGTGTTCATTCCAGTATTTCCTTATTGTACATCTCTCGTATCTATTATGCATCTTGTATATTCATATCTATTTACTGTTACATAGTTTTTATCATTGATTAGAACTGTTGTTAGAGATGTACTCTGCTCCTTTCCTAACTGGATATATTTTTACCAGATGACACTGAGGACTGGTACCCTACATATTATGGACCTCAGGATGTTGTGGGCTTAGAGTCAGAGACCCTGGCTCAGGAGGGACTTATTGTCACGACCCAATTCCGTAGAATCAATTGAGGCGTCCCCCGAGTCGTGATCGCCGTACGGGCCTGGGGTTGCGCCCGCACAAGGCTTTAATGATTTGCATAACAAGCACATATTCAGAGTACGCAGATAAATTGAAACACAGATTTGAAACATGGAAAAGTTCTCTTTATTGATAATGAACATCTATTACAAACTCTTGAACGAGTTAGCTAATATGCCGAACGGCTTACAAAAGTGTTGACTCAAAATGAGATAGCAGTCCTGTACATTATATCCCTTTACTAAACTTCAAAAGATATAGACCTCCTGGCGGGAGGATAGCTTTGCCACGGAGCTGCATTTGTGTATGAAGAGTTGCAAGCTCCGGACTTCAAAAGGCTTCAAGGGGCGCGGTGAAGATGCGCCTAACAGCTGGACTGGATCGGGAAGACGACTTCGCTCCTCGCTCGGTTTGCCTTGGTGCGGAGAACCTGTTTCAACGAGGGTCAGCATATCGAAACATGCTGGTGAAGGCGAGCTAGCCTGACTATACCAATCAACACGTTGTTTATATGAAGCATGCATATGTGTGGGTTTCTATCTTGCCTTAGTTCATTTACAAGTAAGCAGCATAATGAATTTACTTAAATGAACGTGCCACCGTTCGATGGATTTTACCTTTCCGTCTGAATAACCTGCACAATACTTACCTTGCCTTCCCTGCAACGAAGACACAAGTTAGTATGCAACAGGTTTAAATATACACGTTGGGATCACTGGCTAGTAGCCATAATGGACCATTTAGTCTTGAACGAGGATGACCTGCGGCTAAGATTCGTGAGTGCCACAGTCCACCCTGTCCAGATGCGTGAGACTATCGTGAGTTCCGTCCGGATCGGATCGGTGCCAGTGCCCCAGCAACCGTCCGCAGGAACCGTTGGCCTTGTGCACAAGTTGTCCGTGATCAATCGTTCATGATACGTTAACGTTGATGCGTTGAGGCAATATGAACATGAGACAAGCATATTGCATGATTCGTTTTGCATAGTCTTCCTGACAGTTTATTTCATAGCACAATTTAAAGAAGAACAAACATTCTAACTTGTATTTATGCATATGATAAATTTTCCCAAACGAACAAGCAAGCATATGAGTATCCGTTCCCAAGTTGAATGACAAGCAATATATATCCAAGACTATTTTCTTTTATCTTGGTTTCTTTTATTATTACTTGGTATCGTTTGATCGGGGCAAAGAATAGTTCAAGCTTTTAGGGTGTGAAGCTTGGAAGCAGGGCTAGCTAATCGGGTTGGTAGCCACTCACTTGGTTGGAAGGAAAGAAGAAGGAAAGAGGCGCTTCACGACTCCGCTCGTAAGCCGCCTACTGCTCGTTCACCTGCACACGAACAGCTCGATTAATACTTCTTCCTCTCTTTCCAATCTCGGAATAGAAGTGCAAATCAATGAACGAAAACAATAAAAACCATCGAAACCGTTCAAGGAAAACAAGCAAATCCCAAAACCAACTCAAAGCACGAAAGCAACAAGCGACATCGAAAACCGAGGCATAAAAGATAGCAGCGGAGAGGTCCCTCCTGACTCTGCCGCTAAGTCGATCCCGGGGGCAAGGTCCACTGAATATGGGAATCGATTCCGAAGAAACAAATCCATAACGAGGACGAGTTCTTAATTCAATCTATCCCGATCGAACGATACCGTCTTGTGTTTCTTAGCCGCGCTCCCCGCACCGGAGGAACGGGGCGCTACATCCTACCCAACCAATTGGAAGTTTCGTCCCGAAACTTAAGAATAGTGCTTACCGCTAGGGAACGTGATGTCGGGCAGAATAATTTGGACAGTCTCGAATCCTATGGTTTGAATCACCACAAATGAGACATTGCCCGAGTTTCTTGCGGCACTTATCAACTGTGTGCCCTGGTTTCTTACAGTAAGAACATGGTTGCCTTGGGTTTCCTCTCTGGGGACCGCCGTGGTTAGGACGCTTTGCTGCGTTGTTTCCTCTATCGTTGCCTTGGCGTTTGTGATTGTAGGTATGCACAGCGCCGGTGGAAACGTGAGGATACTGTGGTTCCAGCGATAAGGTATGATTCATGACTTCACGCATTGTCCCGTACTGATTATTGACCACGTACGAATGGATGGCAGGACGGAGACCACCTTCAAACCTTCTAGCTCAACTCGCTGCATCAGGTAAATAGGCCCTAGCGAATTTGGAGAGTCGGTTGAATTCGGCGGCATACTCCTTAACTGTCATTCTGTCCTGCCTCAGTTGCACGAAGTCATTTTCCATTTGACGTTGTACTGGAGGGGGTATAAACTCCTCTTCGAACGCGGCACGAAAGGTCGTCCACGAGATCGCCTCCTCTCCGTGATCAAATTGGAGAGATCGTCGATTCACGTTCCACCAATCGTGTGCGTTGAGGCGGAGCTGTAGTTGCGCGCAGACGACGCGCTTGTCTTTGGGGACCTCTAGCAGAACGAAGTGATCTTCAAGTTCTGCTAGCCAATCTAGAGCTACGACTGGGTCCTCAGTCCCGTTGAACGGGGTGTTGCAGACTTTCTTGAAGTGTCCCAAGTTGAAGGCAGTCACGTCCCTCGGCCTTGGAATTTGTGGCGTCTCTACTTCAAGCACGGGCTGTTCCACCGGAGTCGTTGCTGTTGCGGTGGAATGGTTGGCAGCCAAAGTCTGAATAATCTGTTGTAGGGCATCCACCTGCTTTTGTTGGACTGAGAATCGGTTCTCTAGATTGCTCTCGAGCTTGGCTTGGCGAGCATCGTCTCGTTGTCGTTGCTCTTCTAGCATTTTCATCACCCGCTCAAGCGGGTCGACTTGAGACATGCCTCGTTGGCTCCGAGAGCTTCCCGAAGTGCCCTAACTACTTTCTTGTGTTTCGTTCGGTGCTTGCGCTGCAGATTGCGCTGGATCCATTCCTTCAAAAGAAGGTAAATTACATTAGAATCATAATATATTATGGACTTATTGCATGAATCTATCTCATTTTGGCCTAGCGAGTTCAAGAGTTCGTACAGGAATTTGATCGTTAAAGGAACTTTTCCAGCACGAGTCTAAGGAACTTGAATCTGTGCTCTGATACCATTATGTCACGACCCAATTCCGTAGAATCAATTGAGGCATCCCCCGAGTCGTGATCGCCGTGCGGGCCTGGGGTTGCGTCCGCACAAGGCTTTAATGATTTGCATAACAAGCACATATTCAGAGTACGCAGATAAATTGAAACACAGATTTGAAACATGGAAAAGTTCTCTTTATTGATAATGAACATCTATTACAAACTCTTGAACGAGTTAGCTAATATGCCGAACGGCTTACAAAAGTGTTGACTCAAAATGAGATAGCAGTCCTGTACATTATATCCCTTTACTAAACTTCAAAAGATATAGACCTCCTGGCTGGAGGATAGCTTTGCCACGGAGCTGCATTTGTGTATGAAGAGTTGCAAGCTCCGGACTTCAAAAGGCTTCAAGGGGCGCGGTGAAGATGCGCCTAACAGCTGGACTGGATCGGGAAGACGACTTCGCTCCTAGCTCGGTTCGCCTTGGTGCGGAGAACCTGTTTCAACGAGGGTCAGCATATCGAAACATGCTGGTGAAGGCGAGCTAGCCTGACTATACCAATCAATACGTTGTTTATATGAAGCATGCATATTTGTGGGTTTCTATCTTGCCTTAGTTCATTTACAAGTAAGCAGCATAATGAATTTACTTAAATGAACGTGCCACCGTTCGATGGATTTTACCTTTCCGTCTGAATAACCTGCACAATACTTACCTTGCCTTCCCTGTAACGAAAATACAAGTTAGTATGCAACAGGTTTAAATATACACGTTGGGATCACTGGCTAGTAGCCATAATGTACTGTTTAGTCTTGAACGAGGATGACCTACGGCTAAGATTCGTGAGTGCCACAGTCCACCCTGTCCAGATGCGTGAGACTATCGTGAGTTCCGTCCGGATCGGATCGGTGCCAGTGCCCCAGCAACCGTCCGCAGGAACCGTTGGCCTTGTGCACAAGTTGTCCGTGATCAATCGTTCATGACACGTTAACGTTGATGCGTTGAGGCAATATGAACATGAGACAAGTACATTGCATGATTCATTTTGCATAGTCTTCCTGACAGTTTATTTCATAGCACAATTTAAAGAAGAACAAACATTCTAACTTGTATTTATGCATATGATAAATTTTCCCAAACGAACAAGCAAGCATATGAGTATCCGTTCCCAAGTTGAATGACAAGCAATATATATCCAAGACTATTTTCTTTTATCTTGGTTTCTTTTATTATTACTTGGTATCGTTTGATCGGGGCAAAGAATAGTTCAAGCTTTTAGGGTGTGAAGCTTGGAAGCAGGGCTAGCTAATCGGGTTGGTAGCCACTCACTTGGTTGGAAGGAAAGAAGAAGGAAAGAGGCGCTTCACGACTCCGCTCGTAAGCCGCCTACTGCTCGTTCACCTGCACACGAACAGCTCGATTAATACTTCTTCCTCTCTTTCCAATCTCGGAATAGAAGTGCGAATCAATGAACGAAAACAATGAAAACCATCGAAACCGTTCAAGGAAAACAAGCAAATCCCAAAACCAACTCAAAGCACGAAAGCAACAAGCGACATCGAAAACCGAGGCATAAAAGATAGCAGCGGAGAGGTCCCTCCTGACTCTGCCGCTAAGTCGATCCCGGGGGCACGGTCCACTGAATATGGGAATCGATTCCGAAGAAACAAATCCATAACGAGGACGAGTTCTTAATTCAATCTATCCCGATCGAACGATACCGTCTTGTGTTTCTTAGCCGCGCTCCCCGCACCGGGGGAACGGGGCGCTACACTTATCCCGACTAAGACAGATGACCCGAGATTAGTACCTTCTTAGTATTTCTTGTACTGGATTTGTCTCCAGCTTATTGTTAGCAATCTTTCAGACTCATTGATGTATTATTTTAGACTCATGAGTTATATGTGACTATTTCTATTCTTTATCTGATTCGTGCTCATTTCCATCTTAGTTCTGTGATTGAGTATATTGTTTTGTTGGTGGTTCATTATATTGCTAGATAGATTATCCAGACAGCGTTCTACCGCCGATTCTGCGGCGTAGGCTGGACGTTGTTACCGACTTGCATCCTTATATCGGGTGCGGATCATGACACCATCTAACCCCGAAAACCATCTCGAGAATCCTCCACCCTTACAGACCATCTCCGCCTACATCTTCCTGACGATTACCCTCGCCGACTGACCGCCGCCGCCGCTGCTTAGGCCGCCAGAGCACCGCCAAACCCGCCCCATGCGCTCATGCATAGCAGTGCGCAACCCCGAAGCCCCTACTTCGAGGTATGTTAACTCCCTCATATTTGTACCATTTTATGAGCGGTTTATTCGTACACGCTCACAACCTGACCCCCTAGGAAACCCTTCAAGTGGAACGATTTTGGAGCCTCAGATTGATAAAAAAATCGACCAAAAGTTGGCCAAAAAATTGTTCAAAAATAATTCAGAAATTAAATCCAACCGCTCATATTCATGTCTAATTTTCCACCAACCCATTTAATTTTTTTAAATTCTAATTGAAAGTACTTCTTCACAAAATAACCAAGATTATTTATGTTCTTTTAGTTTTTCATAGTTTGCTTTATTTGTCAAGATATTTCTGTTAGAAGTGACCAAAAATATGTTTTATAAAACCTAAAATCTTGCGATATGGATTGTGCCCCACCAAACGGGACCACCTTATCTTTTACCAATTGTACCAAATGGCGCGTATGGTATATCCTGACGTGCAGGCTTTCAAGGAAGTTGATTTGCGTCGGAACCAACCCGTATCCGTAAAAAGTCCTCCGTATCGATGTTTTATAAATTTTCTTATTAGTTTGTATGCATTCGTCGGATCACCATGAAACTTGCGCCATTAGACTCGCAGCATTTTACTTGTCCCGTGACCTGAGTTTGGCTCGATTCCGAGTCAGTCAACAGATCATCGTTTCCCGGGCCCCATGATTCGACTTGATAAGCAATTTTGTGATTGGCTCACAGGAATCCAAAATTGGACATACCGTTGAGTTCGTATCATCGTTTATGATTTGTTTGACCAATAATTTATCCTATTTAGAGACCTTTACCCCTGGCACACATTTGGTTGCAATATGGACCACATGCGGATCCCATTTTGATCAAAAATTACCGTTTTGCTCTTGTGTCCAATTAGGACTTATGGGTAGTCAATCCTAGCTATTTCTTATATTCTGAAAATTTTGGTGATGTATGTTGCAACATCCGGAGACTTTTTGCACTGCTCTTATATTTTTTGGTTCAGTGTACCGGATGACTTGAGTTGTTTTAGCACCAAATAACTGCCAGACAAGTATACCTTGCCATAGTGTTGTTTAGTTACATTCCTTTATTGTATATTTATTTTCAATCATTTATTACCATTTAATTTGCTATATAAACCTACGCGTCCAAGAAAGACTTGGGTGCAAACGACGGTTGCGTCACCTTTTGTCCTTTATTATATTATGCATGCTGACGTAGTTTTACGAGACCACCCCATGAGTTTAGGCATTATTATGTTTCATTGGCCGTGACATATTTGTTACACAAGTGTGAGTCTCATGTATGACATGAACTTTCGTGATAGGCTGGCCACCTGTACGTAAAGATCGTGCGACGGTTAAGGAATAACTGCTAATAGAAATATCATGTTTTAGCGGACTTAGCAGTTACTAGAGGTATTGCGTGTTATGGATGTGACTCGTTAGTAGTATTGGGTGGAGAGAACAATGAGTAAGCGTATGCGAATCCTTTACACTTTTTCTTATTCACCCGTACGCTCCGCTGGAGATGCGAGGTTTATGACCCTATATTATTTGGCGGCCTCTGACGTCGATGACGTTATGCACGAGGCCCCTGATACTCCGAGAGAGATCACGCCATTCCTATTGTTTCAGCCAGACAACCCATTCATGCAAAGGTTGTCCTCAATTGCATTCACATAGCTTGGTTAGTTTACCTAGTGTATATGTTTATATTCAATTTATGATTGGCATACTTCTATGCATCTTGTTACGTCCCTTTGGGGACCTGGTCCCTTTCTAGGTGTAGACGATCTCGATGATTTGCAGGAGCACGGACCCAGACTTGCTACTTCTTTCTCTTTCGAGGAGGTCTTCCCTTCGAGCCTTTTTGATAATTAGATGATGTACTTATTATATTTTCTTTTATATTCTAGTTTGGTAGTTGATTTGTCTCTATCCAACTATTAGTTCTTTTCGTCTATGTCATACTTGATTCAGTTATATAGTTGATTAGTTAGTCTTTTCTATTTGGTTTTGTGGATGAGATTAGTATGGCATGTGACTTATAAAATTATATACCACTTGTGAATTAATATTCATAATACAGCGTATGTATGTGTTATGGTTTCCATATATTGGAGTTTCCATATACATACGGCTGGCATGCTTACGTATTCCTAGTCCTACGTATTTTGGGATTGGGGCGCGACACATATTAGTATCAACAAAGATTATAAACGTGTACAACGGCCGCATGCCGCTTCCAGAATGCAGCCACATGCAAGAGGGGACATCTCGAGATAGCTAAGTCCACACACATGAGAAGATAATGGCTCATCCATGCGGCTAAGCTATAGATAGGCACTGCATGCATGTTGCAGACAAGTTCCCATCCAGGTGACCCAGCCATGCACAGGCTCTGTATGCATGATTATAGACGATTCCTCATCATGCGACCAAGCTACAAATCAGCTCTGCGTGCATGCAGTAGATAAGTTCCCATCCATGTGATCAAGCCACATATAGGCTCTGTGCACATGTTGCAGATGATTGATCATCCATGCGACATAATATTGTGGGGGGGGACCGCACATGTTCTAGATAATTTTTTATCCACACCGCGAGGCCATGTACTTGTGTCTTTGTTTCCCTGTCATCATGATACACCCTACCTCCAAAAAGAACGCCAACATCAAGGGGCCACGGGTTGATACCGCTCTTATAAAACCCCTCGACGAGATAGACAGTAGCCTTCGGCATCTTTTTTCATAAAATAGGGGGAAGCCAAGAGACAAAAGTCCTCTCTTCTCTCTAGCTCGGCTATTTATAGGCTCCTAGGGCGCGTAAGAAAATTGAGACGATAAACCAGGCAGTTCTGAGGATAAACTTGATGCCTCAATTTGCGTGAACCTCATTTATTTACTAAAAAATTGTCGTTGACTCAGAATTCCCAAGAAGATCCACTCAGAATATCGAGCTAAATCTCTACATTTAATGATCTGACAGCCTGGCGGAAGCGCCTATGCGGCAATGAGCCTATGCGGCATGTCACTCAGATGCGGCCCAAGGCTCTCTCCTCTATGCTTCTTATTCAAAGTATTCCAAAATTTATCAATTTAAAAACTTTAAAGGGGGTCTTTTAGAAGCATAGAAAATCTAGATCCATGCATCCAACAAACATGCACCCCAAGATTGACTAAAATAAATCAGGTCGCAGAATGACCATGCGGCCAAAAAAAGTAGCTACTATGCGCCGACAGTAATCATAGGCCATGCGCCGCAGTGATTAAGCCTCCGACGCCATAATATTCCAGTGTCATGCGTCGACCGCTTCATAACTAGTATTTTCATGTGCCATCAGTGCCATCTGCCACTAAGTAACTAATGTTCTTATACGCCAATAGTGCCATGAGCCACTAAGTAACTAGTGTCCGCATGCGCCACCAGTGCCATGTGCCAGTACTCCCTCAAGCATCTTTGTGCTTCAATACTAGCCATATAAAGTCCTGACACAAAGATTATTTCTGACACAGGATTCTGACAAAAAGGACTCTCTGAACGCCTCGATTCTGCCACAGATAGTTGGCATCAGAGCTCACGTCACCGTCATTATTACTTTTATTACTATGCAGTCGTACATGGCAACGTGTATGTAAGATAAAGTTTTTTATGCGTTTCATGCATCTCTGGCCCCATGCATTCTAAACTCGATGCATTCCATGCGTCTTTGGCCCTATGTGTTCCAGACTCCATGCATTCCATGCGTCTCTGGCCCTATGAGTTTCAAACTCTATGTGTTCCAGACTCCATGTGTCTAACGTAGCAGGGTTCCCTGAGACAAAATATCTTTGTTATGAACGAAGTGATTCTCTCGAACAAAATATGGGCCACGTGTCAAGCTGACCAAGTAATGTAAACAAAAGACGAGAATCGTCCAGATCTTCAGCAATAGCTGTGAGAATCGTCTCACAGTATTCGTATTTTATGCGGATACGTATTTTGTGCTAATTATTGTATTTTATTGGATCTTGAGGAAGCCCAAAAATTCTCAAAATTAAAACTTTACTATTTGACCGGTATACCGACGGTATACTATAGTATACAAACGGTATACTATCCGACAGATATTTGTTTCACTTTTGAGATATTTTCGAGATATTTTTCGAGATATTTTTGAGATATTTCTCTATAAATAGTACTCATTATATTTCATTTTTCTCTTTCTATTTCTCTCTCCTCTCTTCTTTATTTCTCTTTCGAGCTTGGAAGCATGGTCTTGAGAACTGGAGTGTAGTTTTTGAACCCCTTCGTAGTGGTGGACTTGAAGATTAGGCTGGGAGCTTGCGTTAGGCAAGTACATCTTGCCGATTTCGTGAACTTCTTTTACTTTCTATCATTTTTCGTTTCTGGAGCTTGGTTATTGTTATTTTTCTTAGACTTTCTTTACTATTAGTATTCATATCTTGATATCTAGCCTAGTGACTGTCTCAATTTTGATTTCTGATAGAATCTCGTTCCGTCCCTTTTTGGTAACTCGGTAGCGAAAATGGTACCAAAGTTATGACCGTGAGTTATAGTCCATATTATGATATGAGACTTATCTTAGACTTGACTTCTTCTTAGACATGATTTTAGTAATTTTTGGGATTTTATTTGTGTCCCAGAAATCAGACTTGATTTAATTGTCTATTCTTGAAAATCGGCATACCGACGATATACTAAGTATACCGACGATATACCGATTTCAACCGACTTAATTTCTAGATTTTTTTGTGAACCCTATCGGCATACCGGTGGTGTACTGGGTTGTGCCAACTTTATACCGATCTTGCCGATATTGTTAGATATTCATCTTGGCAAGCATACCGACGACATACTGGGTTGTGCCGACGGTATAACGATTTATGGAACCTTGTTTTCCAGTAACTTTTTGCCTACATGGAATGGCATACCGACGATATACTACAGTATAGTGACGGTATACCGATTTGTTGAAATCTAGAACTTGCTATGTTTTTTCTATCTCTGGATCAGTGTACCGACGGTGTACTGGATTGTACCGACGGTATATCGATCATGCACTTTCTTTAGGAATTCATGGTTTTTCATGATTTTATGTTAAAACTTCTGGCTTTTGCTTGGACACGCGATGACTTGACCTGATTTGGACATAAACTTACATGGCCTAAGATGACTTGACTGGACTTGACTTTGCTTTACTCAATTTTACCCAGCTTTGCTCGGTTATACGTGATGACATGATTGACTAGACTTGACATGACTTTACATGGCTTCATCGGACTTGACTTGGCATGACTTTATATGGCTTCATCGGACATGGCTTGACTTGGTTTCACTTAGTTTCACTTGGTATCATCTGGTTGAACATGGATTCACAGGGTTGTATGTGGCGTTACCTGGTTTTATATGTCTTTACTTGGCTTTACCTGAATTGACATGGTTTCACTTGGCTTTGCCCAGATTCACTTGGTATCACGTGGCTTGATTATTGTCGTGGTATACATAAGTTCGTATGTGCAATGTATATAAAATTTGTTTATATTACTATTAGAACTTGACTTGTCTCTATCATGTCTTGGATGTATTATGCGGAATTCCACACCCGAATTCATATAAAAAACTGCTAGGGGTTAAATAACTAGAGATTCACTTAGTACATGGCTAGGGATTTTCCTAGATTGCATACAGTCCCGGTTATTCATACTATTATCTTGAGGAGTATCCAGTTGGTTGTGTCTAAGGATATCCCGGACAGACTGCAGGGGCATGCGATCAGAAGGAACTCTAGTATCGTATTGCATTATAAAGTTAGTAATTAAGGATTGTGATAACCCTAGTTAGTTAAAGTATCAAGCCGTACTTACATGATTTGTCATGATTTATGGATGTCGGTTAGTCTAGGCTATACATGATCACATCTTTACTTTTGTGCTTGTTATTCCTTATTGATACCAGTGTAGGATATGTCTCTTTGCCGGTTTTACAGTATTCATTACCCTGAGATTCTCTTATATTCAGTCTTTACTTTCCAGTAGTTGTTTGCTTGTGTTGTTGGTTTAAGTTCCTAGATTGGCTTTCTTTGTGGAACTTACTATTTGGGGGTCTGACCCCATTGGTTTTGTATAGCCAGATCCAGTAACAGCATCGAAGAATCTTCCATACTTTTCTGAGGATGGTGGCCACCAGTAGCACCAAACTGCTTGAATCGGTTTTCTTACTTCCCTACCCTGATATACATTCTATTTTATTAGCATTTAGCTACCGAGCACATGTTTAGCTCATGTTTTGGTTTGATCAGTTAGCCTAAGGGCATTGGCATGATTGACAGATCCTAGGGTTGATCATGTATGACTCAAATTTTGGCTAGTTTATTTATTTTGTGTTTACTAGCATCATGATCATCTGTATATTATAGTTTGGGACACTTTACTATTATATTTCAGTTGATCTTATATCTTGTTATTATTCCTGTTATTTCTGTGATTGAGACACTAGGGTTCGTTCGAGCTAGGCTTGATTGTTGGTTTATAGTAGTGACCCCTCATGTCTTACAACTTTACCGTATATATGGAGTACCGGAGTGCTCTAAGTATACATAGCTGGCCTTGTCTGTCCCGCTTTCCAATATTCTGGTTCTGGGATGTGACACGGTTTTAGTGGTGGCTCATGCAGGTCTGTCTGAGCAGATTATGTATATCTGAGCAGATTAGATCTATTTTTTTTACAGATATGTGGAAGTTGTTGCTGTTACTAGATATCTCAATCCTAAACTGTTCCCCTTGATCCCTAGTTATTTTCTCTATTCCTGATTCTTGATCCGATATCTGTTTATTTGTTGATTTATCATGTTCTTTGATTGATTCATGTGTCCTTAACTTTCAGGTGCACTATTTTTGTTACTCTCAGCCAGATGGATCCAGTACAGATCAAGGAGGGTCAGCATTCGGAAGCCTAATATATTCCTAGAGATCAGCCTCAGCATTCAGGGGCAGAGTCCAGAGTAGATCCTGAGGAAGATCGGCCGGCAGTATCGGCCCAGCAGGCAGCACCTGTGCACCCAGTTCAGCCCAAGCAGCCAGAGGGTATTGCCTGAGAACTGATGGATGTCCTTCGAGGATTCATGATGACCCAGCAGCACCAGAGTGATGTACTTACTCAGACGGTCCAGACAGCATTGGAGCGAGGTGGTTCTCAGATCCATAATTCTGCGACCAGCTTCACGCATCTCAGTTCTCCATACTTTTATGGCACAGTGGACGTGATTTCGTTCGACGCTTGGCTGCAGAATAGCGAGGTCATCTTAGTGGCAGCATGGACTCCGGCTAGAGTGCATGTAGCAGCAGTAAGGCTATAGTTGTTGGACTTGGCTCCTGACTAGTGGACAGCGCAGGAGGTTTCTCTCACAGCACCAATTCCATAGGCAGTTTTTACTGAGAGGTTCCAGGCAACGTACTTCGATATGGTGGCACATTACAAGCTTCAACAGAGATTTAATAACCTCAGCCAGGAGGGTAGGACCATCGACGGTTACGCGACAGAGTTTGTGAGACTTAGTCGGTTTGATCCCACTTTGGTAGCGATCGAGTTAGAGAGGGCGAGGAGGTTCCAGCATTAGAGATTATCTTGGCAGTAGAGCAGCATGAGTTTCAGACATTTGATGAGGTGATACGGGAAGCCATGAGGTATGAGTATATAATGCAGAGGATCATCGATCAAGTTGGGGGCCAGAAGAGGCCCAACATTTCGGGAGGATCATCATCCCAGTCATCAGCACCAGCTCCAGCAGTTCGAGCCATGACGATTGGATCCTCGTGGAGGACAATATCATCTCAGCATTAATACCAGACACGTCCTCAGCAGAGGCAGTCATCTTCTTCCTCTTCCCGTAGTTGTTTCCATTACGAAAAACCTGGACATATTGTATCAGAGTGTCGTAGGGCACATGGATTATGCTTGGTATGTGGGGCATTAGATCACATGGTCGGGACATATCCTAGGAGGAACCAAAATAGATCATCATCGACCCAGTCAGTAGTTCGGCCAACAGTGCCACAGTTCGGGGCACCAGCACCAGTACAACCGTAGATTCAGAGGCCTTTGCCTCCACAGGCTCAGGTATTCGAGCAGAGGCCACAGCAGTATACACAAGCCCAGGCACAAGCGAGACCTAGAGGTCAGCAGTAGAGGGGACCAACACCCAGAGGGCAGGGTCAAGCTTTCTTTCTATCGATGGAGGAGGCTTTGGCAGCAGGAGAGGTGGTAGAAGGTACAATTCCTATCTACTTTCATTTAACTTTAGCTTTATTTTATTCCGGTGCATCGCATTCATTTATATCTGTATGCTTTACAACACGAGTTGGATTGGAATCTGAGTCCTTACCTGTATGGTTGAATATACTTACTGATAACGGTCTCGTGGGAGTAGATAGAGTATATCCCTCATGTAGAGTTATAGTGTGCAGGAGAGAGTTTCTCGCGAGACAGATAGAGTTTCCTATGTGCGATTATGATGTCATCCTTGGGATGGATTGGTTGAGTGCGAGACACGCGACGATAGATTGCCATAGTGGCAAGGTTATCTTTCGTGTACCTGATGGTGAGGAGTTCTCATTCTTGAGAGGTGCAGTAGAGTCACCGGAGGTTACATTGATGATGGAGGAGATCGAGGAGGCACTGTTTCCCAAGGTAGTTTGTGAGTTTCCTGGAGTATTTTCTGACGAGTTACTAGGTATACCACCATTTAGAGATATAGAGTTCTACATTAATTTAATCCTGAGAGCAGAGCCAGTATTAGAGAGGGTTTACAGGATGTCACTATCTGAGTTGGAGGTCTTATACCGGATATTTGAGGAGTTGACAGCCAAGGGATTCATTAGACCTAGTGCATCTCCTTGGGGAGCCCCATTACTTCTTGTTAAAAAGAAGGATGGTTCATCGTGTTTAGTTATTGATTATAGAACACTAAATATGGAAACCATTAAGAACAAGTATCCCCTGCCCATAATAGATGACTTATTTGATCATCTTAGTAAGACAATTATATTTTCTAAGATTGATTTGCAGTCTGGGTATTATTAGATCAGAGTCAGAGAGCAGGACATACCCAAGACAACATCCAGATCTAGATATGGTCATTGGGAGTTCCTAGTTATGCCATTCGGAGTGACCAATGCACCAACTATATTCATGTCTCTCATGAATAACATCTTTATGCCTTACTTAGACCAGTTTGTAATAGTGTTTATTGATGATATCTTGGTCTATACTCGGAGTGAGGAAGAGCATAAGCAGCACCTTTGTGTAGTTCTTCAGATTCTTCGAGAGCATCAGCTATACGCGAAGTTCAGCAAGTGTGAGTTCTGGCTTGATCATATCTCATTCTTGGGACATATCATTTCTAGTGGAGGAGTCGAGGTGGATCCCAAGAAGGTGGAGGCTATTGAGAGTTGGCTAGTACCCTGTACAACTTTAGATATGCGTAGTTTCCTGGGTCTAACAGGATACTATAGGCAGTTTGTAGTAGATTTTGCGTGGATCTCCACACCTTTGACACGACTTACATATAAGGATATGTGCTTTGAGTGGTCAGACGCTTGTCAGATTTTTTCGAGAAGCTCAAGTAGAGTTTGATTTTGGATCCTATTCTAGCACTTCTAACGGGACCAGGTGGATTCTCAGTATATTATAATGCTTCAAGAGTGGGACTAGGGTATGTCCTTATGTAGCATGATAGAGTGATAGCTTATGCATCTCGACAGCTTCGAGACCATAAGAAGAGTTATCTGATGCATGATCATGAGTTGGTAGCTGTAGTGTTTGCACTTAAGCTCTGGAAGCATTACCTATATGGTGATCGAGTGAAGATTTTCATGGACCACAAGAGCTTAAGGTAAGTATTCACACAGAAGAAACTCAACATGCATCAAAGGAGGTGGCTCGAGTTATTGTCCGACTACGACCTTGACCTTCAGTATCATCCAGGGAAGGCCAATGTCGTAGAAGACGCCTTGAGCCGGAGAGGAGGAGCTTACTTCTTGACAGAGTAGGGCCATATTTTAGAGGATCTGCAGGAGATGGGTATCGAAGTAGTATTACCTGGTGATATCGGTTTTATGGCAAGTCTGCAGGTTCAATCTTCTATAGTTAAAAGGATCATAGCAGAGCAGACTGGTGATGTTAGACTTCAGCAACTCAGATCAGAGTGTGAGTCAAGACACAAACCAGAGTTGAGCATTCACGAGGATGGGACTCTCCGGTTTGGGAGTCGACTTTGTGTACCGAGAGGAGATATCCTACAGGAGATTATGTCAGAGGTCCACAGTTCTTAGTACTCAGTGCATCCAGAAGGAACGAAGATGTATCGGGATATTCGTCAGCACTTTTGATGGAATGGTATAAAGAGGGAGATAGTTGGTTCGTTTCTCAGTGTTTAGTTTGTCAGTAGGTCAAGGCTGAGCATCAGAGACCGTCCGGACTACTTCAACCTTTATCGATTCTGGAGTGGAAGTGGGACCATATTACTATAGACTTTGTGACCGATCTTCCTAGATCCCCGTCTGTCAGAGATGCTATATGGGTTATAGTGGATCGACTCACAAAGGTTACTCACTTTCTCCCTTTCAGAGTGGGCCAGTTTAAAGAGCAGCTAGCCGAGATGTACATAAGACAGATAGTCAGATTTCATAGTGTACCAGTCAGCATAGTCTCAGATAGAGATTCTTGGTTCACGTCTCACTTTTGGAAGATCCTACAGTCGAGTCTGGGTACTAGGTTGAAGTTTAGTTCAACCTACCATCCACAGACATACGGATAGTCGGAGCATACTATTCAGAGTTTGTAGGATATGCTTCGAGCTTGTACACTTCACTTCAGTGGGTCTTGGGAGGATTACTTGTATTTAGTAGATTTCTCCTATAACAATAGCTTCCAAGAGAGCATTCATATGGCACCCTTCGAGGCTTTGTATGGTAGGAGATGCATATCACCGTTAGCTTGAGATAACATTGGTGAGAGGCAGATGCTTTGTGCAGAGATGATTGCTCAGTCGGTTGGAGTGATCAGGCAGATCAGAGAGCATCTCAGAGTGGCTCAGGATCGCCAGCGTCATTGGGCAGATTAGCTTTGTCTGTGACTATATATTTCTGAAGATTTTGCCTACCCGTGGAGTTATCAGATTTAGACTACGAGGAAAGCTTAGTCCAAGATATATAGGCCCGTTCGATATTCTTGAGTGAGTTAGAGACATATCATATAGTTTAGATCTTCCACCATCACCTCATGAGGTACGTGACATCTTTCACGTATCTCAGTTGCGCCAGTATATTCCAGACCCGAGCCATATCCTGGATCAGTCTGAGTTGGTCGTTGGTACCGACCTATCATATGAGGAAAGACTTGTATCTATTTTGGACCAGAGAAAGAAGGTTCTCAAGAATCGGACTATCTGTTGCTTGTGGGCATCACTCACTGGGCGAGTCAACGTGAGAGCGCGAGGATGATATACGTACTCGTTATTCATTTCTCTTCGACTTGGGAGGTATACTTATTTGTATACTCCTGTCCTATCTTAGCCTGTGCATGTGATTGATTGCTAGTTTATCTGATATGTTTGTTATTTTTTACTTTCTGATTTCTCGTTGCTGCCCAGGAAATTTCATGCTCACATGAGTTTCTTGTTTATTTTCGATTTTGAGCTGGCTTTCTTGGATTCTCTTGTTACTGATTTTTTTATCCTTATGGAAATTTTGCGTACGAAATTTTTCTAAGGAGGAGAGAGTTGTGAGACTCGTCTCACAGTATTTGTATTTTATGTGGATACGTATTTTGTGCTAATTATTGTATTTTATTGGATCTCGAGGAAGTCCAAAAATTCTTAAAATAGAAACTTTACTACTTGACTGTTATACCGATGGTATACTGTCCGACATATAATTGTTTCACTTTCGAGATATTTTTCAAATATTTTTCGAGATATTTTCGAGATATTTCTCTATAAATAGTACCCGATATATTTTATTTTCATTTTTCTTTCTATTTCTCTCTTATCTCTTCTTTATTTCTCTCTCGAGCTTGAAAGCGTGGTCTTGAGACCTGGAGTATGATTTCTGAACCCCTTCGTGGTGGTGGACTAGAAGATTAGGCTGTGAGCTCGCGTTAGGCAAGTACATCTTGCTGATTTCGTGAAGTACTTTTACTTTCTGTCATTTTACTTTCCAGGAGCTTGGTTATTGTTATTTTGCTTAGACTTACTTTACTATTAGTATTCATATCATAATTTCTAGCCTAGTGACCATCTCGATTTTGATTTCTGATAGAATCTCGTTCCCTCCCTTTTTCATAACTCGGTAGCGGAAACGGTACCGGAGTTGTGACCGTGAGTTTTAGTCCATATAGTGATATGAGACTTACCCTAGACTTGAATTTTTGTTAGAGTTGGTTCTGGTAATTTTTGGTATTTGATTTGGGTCCCAAAAACTAGACTTTATTTAACAATATTTATTCTTGGAAACCGACATACCGACGGTATACCAATTTCAACCGACTTAATTTTCAAATATTATTTTTGTGAACCCTATTGGCATACCGACGGTGTACTGGATTTTGCCGATGGTATACCGATCTTGCCGACATTGTTAGATATTCGTTTTGGCCGACATACCGACGATATACTGGGTTGTGCCAACGGTATACCGATTTGTGGAACTTTCTTTTCCAGTAACATTTTGCTTAATTGGAACGACATACCGATGGCATACTACAGTATACCGACGATATACCGATTTGTTGGAATCCAGAACTTGCTATATTTTTCCTATCTCTGGATCAGTGTACCAACGGTGTACTGGACTGTACCGATGGTATACCGATCATGCGCTTTCTTTATGAATTCTTGTTTTTTTGTGATTTCATGTTGAAACTTCTGGCTTTTGCTTAAAAATGCGATGACTTGAACTTATTTGGACATGAACTTACATGACCTCGGATGACTTGACTGGACTAGACTTGGCTTTACTGGATTTTATCCGACTTTTCTCAGTTATACGTGATGACATGATTGACTGGACTTGACTTGACATGACATTACATAGCTTCCTCGGACTTGATTTTTCATGACTTTACATGGCTTCATTGGACATGACTTGACTTGGTTTTACTTGGTTTTATCTGGTTGGACAGGGCTTCACAGGGTTGTATGTAGCTTTACTTGGTTTCACATGGCTTTACTTGGCTTCACCTGGATTGACATGGTTTCACTTGGCTTTACCCAGCTTCACTTGGTATCACGTGGCTTCATTAATGTCGTGGCATACATGACTCCGTATGTGCAATATATATTAAACCTGTTTATATTACTGTCACGACCCGCACCCTAGATTTGGGCATGAGTCATGAGAACGCCCAGCCTACACCGCAGTATCGGCTGTAGAACGATGTATAATAAGCCACCATTAATCTACAACTCACCATATATATGCATCTCCATATTATACTCAATCACAGACACTAGTTTAAAAGAATACACCAAGATAATAAAATAATAGTCTTGATGTGGGTTCAAGGAATTTTCCCAAAAACTAAATATCCAAAATACAATGTTCAAAATACTTTAGAAAACTGTCAGAGAACAATATGATCCAAATAACTAACAAAATACACTACTAATAAACTACTCCATTGCAGACGGTATCTGAGCTGCTAACTCTCCCTGATCGTCCGGAAGGGAAAGATCAGGCTCTATTATGTCGCTAGCATACGATCCATAATGTGTAGGTATTTCATCCTCAATGTAGTCACCTAAAATGTTTATCCAGTCAGGAAAGAAACGAGTACATCACAATGAAAATAGTTCCAATACATGGTAGAAGCTATAAGACAATAAATAGCAAGGAATATATGATAGCAACAAACTGAACTCACAATAAAGCAACTAGAATAACCAAATGCTGAGGTCCTGTCATGGCAACATATAGTACAATATCTCCAAGGAACAAAAGAAATAACTACAATAGATGGAAGAACAGATAAGAAAAACTATGCTATGTGATTTGAAATACCTTGTCGACATGTGAACGGCTAGGGGGTAATATTCGGCAAACCACACGTGTCGTGCATAACTGCTATTATTCTAGAAAAGACCATGGGATAGAAAGAGTAGTTCACATGTCCACTAAGTATTTTCCCTTCCCACAAGTACACATGGATTCCAAACCAGTCACGAAGAAATAATCATAATCCAGAACAATCACTTATCTCATAATAGGAATCCATCATACTAATCCATGTAATAAGTGTCAAGAATCAAATAATCGATACTAAGCATACATTATAGAGACTATCAAGCACTTAAAGTAATCACGGAAATGTACTCGTCTGTGGTCCTTAGCTGGTATGAATCAGAATCCCAGTTACAGTCCAAATAGCCTATGTATTACAAATTTATCATGTCAAAAGATAATTTATTTTAATTTATTTAGTTCTGGAATAATTACTCTAAAATCCTATTTTAATCTTATTATTCTGATTTTTAGGTCAATTCCTAATTTTGTCCAAAAGAACCTAAATTTTATCAACTCGAGACTCATGGCACGCAAATCGAGGCGATCTATTGACCAAAAAGTCAACCGACACAAACTCGACTTTCATGGATGATTTCCTGTAGATTTCAGCATCAAAAATATGCTGGAATTTATGGCTCATCCAAATTCAAATTTGTTTGGGAATTATGGCACATACAAATTTCGTATTGTGCTCCGATGGTTAAATTCTAACCTAGAAGTTCTACAGAATTAACAGTATATAAATATTTCAATTTAAATTCTGGGATAAACATATTTCAATGATCTCGACATTAGTTTCCGAAAATTCAAACGGTTCGTGATTCTGATTCCTGGTGCTCCCGAAATTACGAAAATATCGAGACGCATCTATTTTCGGGCATGCTGTGCTCTACGACTTTTCCAGAATTTAATACTCATAATTTCGTAAACCAATTTATATATTCAGAAAGCTAACCTCAATATTATTCTAACGCAAGAAACTGGCCCTCGTTTGGAGTTGGGATCTATGCGCAATGGCTTCTAGAAGATAAAGGAACCCTAGATTGCAATTCTCCAAAATTCTGCTCAAAGAAAACCCTAAAATTAAAACCTAAACTATTATATATAGAGAGAGAGAGGGTAGCCGTGGCTCAGAGGTCTGCCACGTGGCATGCATCTATGCAGCCCCACCCAGATCGGACGGTCCGGGTTTGACCCGGCTTGGCTCAGCTGAGTCCGAGTCGAACTCGGACTCGGTTCGGCTCTGGGTCGGCTCGGCTGCACCCGCACCCACCTCGCTGTCACTTATAGGCGGGCCCCGCCCAGTTGGCTGTGGGAGGCCGACGGGTGGGCCCCCTATCGGCTAACTTGGCAGAATAATTAATATTATGGGTTTTTATTTTTAGAAAATAGTTTTTAATTCAGTTTTACCTAATTAACTCAAAATAAAAGCTAAAAATAATCAAAAAATTCCCAGAAAATTCTATAAAATATATTTGATTATTTAGAACCTAAAATAAAAGTTTGGGATATTTTTAATTAGGTTCAACCCTAAAATAAATTCTTACAAGTCCTAGGAACTTAGTGTTACTAGTTTTTAATTAACCAAAAATTATGGGAAAAAATTCCACTAGCCCCAAATTAACCTAAAACAACATTTAAGCTAGAATTTCAAGATACAGATGTTACAAGTCTACCCTCCTAAGAAAAATTTCATCTTCAAAATTTAAGGCAAAACAAATACAAGAAGGAAATTACCTCATGGTGCAAAAAGATAGGGGTAACGCTCTCGCATCTCCTCTTCCCGCTCCCAAGTGGATTCACCGGGAGAATGGTGCCTCAAAGCAACACGAACCAAAGGAATTACTTAGTTATAAAGCACCTTATCTCTGCGGTCAAGGATCTCCACTGGCTGCTCCGAATAACGGAGGCTTGGTCCAACCTCAAGCTCCGAATGATCTAATACATGGGTAAGATCTAACATGTATCGTCTCAACTGGGATACATGGAACACGTTGTGTACTCCTTCCAATGTAGGTGGTAAGGCTAGTCGATAAGCTACTACTCCGACCTTCTCCATAATATTGAAAGGTCCGATGAATCTTGGACTAAGCTTTCCACCTCCACCGAAATAAATTATTCCACGTGTCAGAGAGACCCTCAAGAATACTAAGTCGCCAACCTATGCCAAAACAGGAACTTAACGCATGATCTAAGAACGTAATAACTATTTAAATAAACGAATCGATACCTCAAACTCTAGCGGTCTCATATGGCTATCGGCCCACTGCTTTTGTCTATCCTGAGCCACCCAAAGTCTCTCTCTAACCTGTTTTACCTTCTCTTCAGCATCAAGTACCATCTCTGGTCCCAAAAGTACTCTCTCTCCTACGTCGTCCCAAGATAATGGAGTTCGACATCTCCTACCGTACAAAGCCTCGAAAGAAGATATCTCGATACTAGCCTGATAGCTATTATTGTATGCAAACTCTACCAGGTGAAGATGATCCTCCCACGAGCCACCAAAATCTAGTACACATGTCCGAAGCATACCCTTGAACGTCTGAATAGTCTTCTCTGACTGTCCATCCGTCTGAGGGTGGTAAGCCGTGCTAAATTTGAGTTTGGTACCCTAGCTAGCCTGCAAACTCCTCCAAAAGTGGGATGTAAATCAACTATCTCGATCAGACATGATGCTTACTGGAACTCCATGCAGCCTGACTATTTGTCTTACATATAAATCAGCGAGCTTCTCCGTGGACAATCCAACTTTGAAAGGCAAAAAGTGGGCTGATTTGGTCAGTCTGTCCACAATGACCCAAATTGCGTCCTTCCCTCCTGGAGTGCGTGGAAGTCCGGAAACAAAATCCATCGTGATATGCTCCCATTTCCACTCAGAAATTGGTAGTAGATGTAGCAATCCTCCTGGTCTCCGCCTCTCGGCTTTGACCTGCTGGCACACTAAACATCTGGAGACAAAACATGCTACCTCTCACTTCATTCCATACCACCACACGTGTTCCCTCAGGTCCTTATACATCTTGTTAGCTCCCGGGTGCATAGAATACTGAGAACGATGAGCCTTCTGTATGATCTCTTCATGTAGGTCCTCACTAGGCACACATAACCTAGTCACGTGCCTTAGATAACCATCCTCTGCAATAGAGAAGTCATCCATCAATCCTGTTTGTACTTGAGCTCTGAGGCTTCGCAGACCCTCATCATGGTACTGTGTCCCTCGAATCTTCTCCATCAATCCTGATTGAATCTGCATGCCCATCATCTGCGTCTCCACTCCTTGAATAATAACCTCGATGCCCAGGCTATCCAATTCTGCTAATAAGTAATGATCTGTTGTCAAGTACATCGCTACTAGATATCTGCTCAATGCATCGGCAACTACGTTAGCCTTCCCTAGATGGTATTGTAGTAAAATATCAAAATCCTTCATCAGTTCTAGCCACCTGCGCTGCCTTATATTCAGCTCTTTCTGCGTAAAGATATACTTCAAGCTCTTGTGGTCAGTGTATATTTCTACACGCTCTCCATACAGATAATGTCTCCACAGCTTTAGAGCGAAGATCACCGCTGCTAGTTCTAAGTCGTGAGTGGGATAGTTTCTCTTATGTGGCCGTAACTATCTAAAATCATATGCCACCACCTTCTTGTTCTGCTCTAGAACACATCCCAAGCCTTTTCCTGAAGCATCGCTATAAATGACAAATCCTCTTGTCCCCAATGGCACCGTCAAAACATGCCTTGTGGTCAATATCTTCTTTAGCTCATTAAATGCAGCCTGATATTCTTTGGTCCACTTGAACTGCACATCCTTCCTAGTGAGTCTAGTCAAAGGCTCCACGATCCGTGAAAAATCCTTTACAAATTTTTGGTAATATCCGACCAATCCTAAGAAGCTTCTGATCTCTACAACAGAACTCGGAGTGGTCCAAGACTCTACAGCAGCAATCTTCTTTGGATCCACCGATATCCCGGCTCTAGTTACCACATACCCAAGGAACTCTACCTTATCCAGGAAGAACTCACATTTTGAGAGTTTTTCATAGAGCTTCTTCTTCTGAAGGGTCTCTAGCACAATCCTTAAATGCTTCTCATGCTCTTCCGGTGTCTTCAAATAGATAAGAATATCATCTATGAATACTACTATGAATTTGTCAAGGTATTGGTGGAACATCTTGTTCATCAAGTTCATGAAGACTGCCGAGGCATTAGTCAACCCAAATGACATCACCATAAACTCATATTGGCCGTATCTTGTCCGAAATGCAGTTTTTGGAATATCTTCCTTCTTCACCTTCAACTGATGATAGACAGACCTCAAATCGATCTTCAAAAATACCCTCGCTCCACTCAATTAATCGAAAAGATCGTCTATCCTTGGTAGCGGATATTTGTTTTTGATGGTGAGGTTGTTCAGAGCCCTATAATCAATCCACATTCGCACCGACCCATCTTTCTTTGGTACAAATAAGACCGGGGCTCTCCAAGGCGATGAACTCGATCTAATAAAACCCTTGTCTAGTAAATCATCCACCTATTTTTCAATTCTGTCAGCTCGCTGTTGTTGATCCTGTAGACTCGCTGCGACACCGGATCTGCCCTAGGCACTAAGTCTATAGTAAATTCAAGGTCTCTGCCGGTGGCAATTCGGGTAGCTCCTCAGGAAATACGTCTAAAAATTCTGCAATAATCGGGTGTGGCAAGTCCATCTCTGCTACCATGGCTCCATAAATAATTCCATCACTCTGCTCAACTACTCCCCTAAAAAACTCGAATTCTAGCTTTCCTGGAGGGCAAAATAGTACACGTCCTCTACGACAGTCTATGCTAGCATGGTGCATACTCAACTAATCCATTCCAAGGACAATGTCAAAACTCGAAAGTGGCATTACGAGTAAACTAGCATCGAAATTATGGCCTCCCAAGGTAACACAATGCCCCTTACAAGCATCACTGACTAGGATAGTGCCTCCACCAGTCGTGATCTTGTAACTCCTACTCAAGGGTTCCGATACTAAACTATGCTTAAGCAAAAAGGATATAGATATAAAGCTATGCGATGCACCAGAATCAAATAAGGCAATAACAGGAATAGAGTCAAGAAGAATAGAACCTGCTATCACATCACCAGCCGGCTCAGCTTCCTCTATGGTCATGGCAAAAGCTCTGCCCCCTGGAGGTACTCCCCTTTGCTGGTACTGAGCGAATTGCTACTGTTGTGTAGGAAGTGGGGGTCCTCTTGGTTGCTGGGACACTAGTGGTCCAACTGGTCCTCTCTGGGCCGAGAATCCACCTATTGGGGGTGCAGTAGGACACTCCCTCATCTGGTGCGTAGGTGATCCACAATATAAGCATACGCCTAATCTCTTCTGGCAGATCTTCCATGAATGTCCTGGCTTCTTGCAATAGTTGCATGGGGGAACTTGTTGCATTGGTCTTTGTAGCTGTTGCTGCACTTGCTGAGCTGGGGCTCTAACTAGGGCACGGTACTGTTGTTGTTGTTGAAAGGTCATTGGCTGAAACTGTGGATGCTTTTCCTGCTCTTGACTACTACCACTACAGATAGTATCCCTATTCCTCTTATTCCAAAGACACATATCCACCTCCACCCTTTGAGCCTCTGCTAATATGTCAGCAAGAGTCGTATGGGCCGAAGAAATATGGACCTTGACCTCCTATTTCATGCCCTCTCTGAATCATCTTGCTCTATCTTCCGGGTCCCTTATCATGTATTCTGCGAATCGGCTCAGCCTGCCGAATTCTGCAGCATACTCATCCACGGTCATCCCGTTCTGCTCCAAGTCCTAGAATTGCTTCTCTAGAACCCATTTGGCTACTGCAGGAATGAATTTCCTCTTAAAGAGATCCTTGAACTGCTCCTAAGTTAGGTTTGGATCCGCAATCCTAGGCTCATTTCTGAACCAAGTACAAGCAATATTGTGAAGCTGCAAGCCTACGGCCTCAATCTCCAAGTCCTCCGAAAGCCGAAAAACTCTTATGTTCCGCTCGATATCCTTGAGCCACTCATTAGCATAAAGGATTCCCTCTGTCCCCTTGAATGTCCAAGGTTCCATCTTCTTAAAGTCCTGGATGTTACCCACCTTCGGTTGAGCAGTCTGCTGTTGTGGTTGTTGGGCAACCCTCTCCATGGCTACTAGGGTAACCTGTTGGGCATTTTCTATTCCTGTCCTCAGCATTTCTGTCTGTTTCCTCTGCTCCTCTGCCTTAGCCTTTTGAGCCTCTATCATGCTTCGGAAGAGCTCATGTAATGGCTGAGGAGGAGGAGAAAGACTCCCTGATCCAGCTGATGAGGCCTCCAGCGATGCAGATGGTGTGGGGGAAGCACCATTTGCTCTGGAACCGCGCACTCTGGTCTTGGGTGGCATTCTGAAAGGTTGAAAACAACAAGAATAAAGTTGATATGGCACAAGATAAGGAAGTATTCAAGAAGGATGATCAACTATGAAAGAGATTCGATTGCTCGAAAGGAATTAATAAGGGTTAGCAAGTTGAGTATACGGGATCCCTAGTTATGATTGAGTATTTTCCTATTCCTAGTATGTATATCCAATGGCAGGCTCGCAGTCGTACATCTAAATTGAGTACCACCACGAGTTCGCAACCTTGTGCGAAATCGGACCTGCATGGGCCACCACTAAAAATGTGTCACGACCCATACCCTGGATTTGGGCATGAGTCATGAGTACGCCCAGCCTACGCCGTAGTGTCGGGTGTAGAACGATGTATAATATGCCACCAGTAATCTACAACTCACCACATATATGCATCTCCACATTATACTCAATCACAGGCACTAGTTTAAAAGAATACACCAAGATAATAAAATAATAGTCTTGATGAGGGTTCAAGAAATTTCCCCAAAAACTAAATATCCAAAATACAATATTCAAAATACTTTAGAAAACTGTCGGAGAACAATCCGATCCAAATAACTAACAAAATCAAATACTAATAAACTACTCCATCCCAGACGGTATCTGAGCTGCTAACTCTCCCTAATCGTCCGGAAGGGCAAGATCAGGCTCTATTATGTCGCTAGCATACGGTCCATAATGTGTAGGGATTTTATCCTCAATGTAGTCACATAAAATGTTTATCCAGTCAGGAAAGGAACGAGTAAATCATAATGAAAACAGTTCCAACACATGGTAGAAGCTATAAGACAATAAATAGCAAAGAATATATGATAGCAACAAACTGAACTCACAATAAAGCAACTAGAATAACCAAATGCTGAGGTCCTGTCATGGCAACATATAGTACAATATCTCCAAGCAACAAAAGAAATAACTACAATGGATGGAAGAACATATAAGAACAACTACTCTATGTGATTTGAAATACCTTGTCGACATGTGAACAGCTAGGGGGTAATATTCGGCAAACCACTCGTATCGTGCATGGCTGCTATTATTCCAGAAAAGACCATGGGATAGAAAGGATAGTTCACACGTCCACTAAGTATTTCCCCTCCCCACAAGTACACATGGATTCCAAACCAGTCACGAAGAAATAATCATAATCCAGAACAATCACTTATCTCATAATAAAAATCCATCATACTAATCTGTGTAACAAGTGTCAAGAATCAAATAATCGATACTAAGCATGCATTATAGAGACTATCAAGCATTGAAAGTAATCACGGAAATGTACTCGCCTGTGGTCCTTAGTTGGTATGAGTCAGAATCCCAGGCACAGTCCAAATAGCCTATGTATTACAAATTTATCATGTCAAAAGATAATTTCTTTTAATTTATTTAATTCAGAAATAATTACTCTAAAATCCTATTTTAATCTTATTATTCTGATTTGTAGGTCAATTCCTAATTTTGTCCAAAAGAACCTAAATTTTATCAACTCGAGACTCATGGCACGCAAATCGAGGCGATCTATTGACCAAAAAGTCAACCAATACAAACTCTACTTTCATGCATGATTTCCTATATATTTCAGCGTCAAAAATATGTTGGAATTTATGGCTTGTCCGAATTCAAATTCGTTTGGGAATTATGGCACATACAAATTTCGTATTGTGCTCCGATGGTTAAATTCTAACCTAGAAGTTCTACAGAATTAAAAGTATAAAAAATATTTGGAATTAAATTCAGGGAAAAAAATATGTCAATTATCTTGACATTAGCTTTCTGAAATTTTAAACGGTTCATGATTCTGATTCTTGGTTCTCCCGAAATCGCGAAAACATCGAGACACGTCTATTTTCGGGCATGCTGTGCTCTACGATTTTTTCAGAATTTAATACTCATAATTTCGTAAAAAAATTTATATATTCAAAAATCTAACCTCAATATCATTCTAACACAAGAAACTATGCCTCGTTTGGAGTCCGGAGCTATGCGTAATGGCTTCTAGAAGATGAAGGAACCCTAGATGGCAATTCTCCAAAATTTGGCTCAAAGAAAACCCTATAATTATAACCTAAACTATTATAGATAGAGAGAGAGAGGGAAGTCCCGGCTCAGGGGTCTGCCATGTGGCCTGCATCCATGCAGCCCCACCCAGATCGGACGGTCCGGGTTTGACCCGGCTTGGCTCAGCTGAGTCGTAGTAGAACTCGAACTCGGCTCGGTTGTACCCGCACCCACCTCGCTATCACTGACAGGCGGGCCCCGCCCAGTTGGCTGCGGGAGGCTGACGGGTGGGCCCCCTGTCGGCTGACTGGGCAGAATAATTACTATTATGGGTTTTTATTTTCAGAAAATAGTTTTTAATTCAGTTTTCCCTAATTAACTCAAAATAAATGCTACAAAATAATCAGAAAATTTCCAAAAAAATCTAGAAAATATATTTGATTATTTAGAACCTAAAATAAAAGTTTGGGATATTTTTAATTATGTTTAACTCTAAAATAAATTCTTACAAGTCCTAGAAATTTAGTGTTACTAGTTTTTAATTAACCAAAAATTATGGAAAAAAAATCCCACTAACCCCAAATTAACCTAAAACAGCATTTAAGCTAGAATTTCAGGATACGGAGGTTACAATTACTATTAGAACTTGACTTTTCTGTATCATATTTAGGATAGATTCTGTGGAATACCATACCCTGATTCATACAAGAAACTGCTAGGGGTTAAATAACTAGAAATTCACTTAGTAAATGGCTCTAAATTTTTCTAGATTGCATGCAGTCCTGGTTATTCGTACTGTTATATTGAGGAGTATCTAGTGGTTTATAGTATGGCATATCTTGAGGACTATCCAGTTGGTTGTGTGTATGGATATCCCAGACAGACTACAGAGGCATGCGATCAGAAGGAACTCTAGTATCGTGTTGCATCATAAAGTTAGTAATTAAGGATTGTGATAAACCTAGTTAGTTAAAGTATCAAGTCGTACTTACATGATTTGTCGTGATTGATGGATGCCGGTTAGTCTAGGCTATACATGAACACATATTTACTTATGCGCTTGTTATTCCTTATTACTTATGCGCTTGTTATTCCTTATTGATACCAGTGCAGGATATGTCTCTTTGAAAGTTTTATCGTATTCATTATCCCGAGATTCTTTTATATTCAGTCTTTACTTTCCAGTAGTTGTATTGCTTGTGTTGTTGGTTTAAATTCCTAGATGGGATTTCTTTGTGGTACTTGCTATTTGGGGGTCTTACCCCATTAGTTTTGTATGGCCAGATCCAGTAGTAGCACCAGGGGATCTTTCGTACTTTTCTGAGGATGGTGGCCACCAGGAGCACTGTCAAGAACTGCACCCGGATATTCGGGCACGAGTACGTGGTTACGCCCAGACTACATCGCCGAATCGGCGGTAGAACGCTGTCTGGGTCATTTCTAACTATCTAATATCTCAATAATATAATATGGTACCTGTCAATCATCTTAACTCCAAACGGAGGAGCAATATGGTATCTCACAAGTATATCTAATCTCAATCACAAAACAAACTAAGAAAGAATAATGCACGAATGGAATAGTGAAGGAAAGAATAATAATTCAATCTACAATCTGAAATAATATACAAACTGTGAATCCACCAAAAGAATAGTCTAGTACAATCCAATACAAATATAACTAGACCTCCTCGGGCTCTACAACTAAGTCCTCCTGGTCAATAGGAGTATCCTCTATAGGTACGCCATCCTGTGGCCCGTAGAATGTGGGACACTGCTCTATAAGCCAGTCATCTGGAAAAATATATCCAGTCAGGATTGGAGCGAAGTACATACCTCTGAAAGTAGTTTTAATAACATAATCGAGCATATAATTAGATATAGAAATCAAATACAAGGTCACTAAACATATGAATGAATGAACAATAGATATACAGATAACGTACGAAAATATAGATCAACAATATAAATATCAACAATATGATGAATAACTGCAATCTAAACTAACTAATGTGCCTCAGAATACAAGTTTATTATGTGATCGGGTTGGGTAAACATGATCAGGTAAGACGATTACAAGTGATGTATGTAACCAGAATGTACACGATGTAACAATGGCTTTAATCACATAATCAACTCCTACTCTCCCACCCCCAACTAATACTGATGGATCCAATCACGACACGCTACGAACATAAAATATAACCACTGAACACGAACAGTGGGTGTACACGAATATCATAACCACCGAACACGAGCGGTGGGTGTATACGAATAAGCACACTGAATACGAGAAGTGTGTGAACACAAAGTATCATCAATGTCCAATATACACGATGAGATATAATGTACACGAGTACCCGCTGAACACGATAGGGGATAACATCTCCTGACGGGATCCATATAGTACCAGTCCATGAAATCACTGTGTCGGGATCAATATATACAATTCTAGAACATGCATATATACAATATTATGAATTAAAAACAATCAGAGAAATATACTCGCCTGTAGTCCTGAGCAAGGTGTGTCTCTCGATGCCCAAGCTGGTGTCACACAACCTATATATGGTACGTTGCATCAATACAAGGTTCAAGAATGAAAATAAGAGAAGTTGATACAATTCTAGGTCGATACGCCATTTCTATGTCAAACCAATGAAATCTAGGTTGCAAGAATCTAATGCTAAGTCACTAAGTCGATACACTATGAAACTATGCTATACTAGCTAAGCTAAGAAACAACAAGGCACTCAAAGAGCCGTATCCTAAGTTACGCAAGTTTTCAAATATGAAAATAGTATTTTATATATATTCAAGTCAAATATTATAATACTACAACAAATCAATTGAAATAGGATACCTTGGCCTTGCACTAATGTGTATCGCATCTATCTCGATACCAAAACTCAATACCTTGGGTATCGACCCAATACCTTGGTAATACCTTGGTATCCCGAGGTAACCCAACTCTAATATATAACCTATACATATATATATATAAACCATAAACTAACTACTATAAAGTATCTAACCACTAACATAGAATACCAATAGTATACATAACTAACAACTATACTATATCAACTAATACAAACAAATATATAGATACTGGGTTTGGATATCAAGTTTGTGATTATTGTTGAGATACCAAGTTGGTTCATAACCACGGTACCTAATTAATATTGTAATTGTAATTCTATATTATTTTGAATATTTGTTTGATATATATTGAGGTGTTACCTTGGAATTTACGTATCCGGAGATATGGTATCCTAATATTTAAGATATGGGTTTCTTGGCTTAGACTTTAGTATCTTGACCCAATATTTTGGTGATGGGCTTGTGCAACCTAGAAATAGATAGTTGACCATAGTTGACCATAGTTGACCATAGTTTGACTAGAGTTGACCATAGTTGACTTTTGACTTAGAATTGACTTATTGACCTAGAAGTTGACTAGTTTAACTTATTTTTTTTCCGGAACCTTGTATTGATGTTGTATTCCATATTTAGGCCTTCGAGGCACCATGTCAAACATTTATGAGACTATTCATTGGACCTCAGGCGAGTACATTCTCTGATAGTTTCTCATTTATGATATCCTCTATGTTCATTGTATCTAGTGTAGATATCTTTGTTCTCTTGACACGATGGTTACACGGATTAGTATATCCGGATCTCGTCATGCGATGTTATTCCTTGGTATATGGTGTATCTTGTGCAGGCCTTATTTTATTGATTATCTTGTACATGTACAGGCACTGATTCTCGGGAAGAGTCGCTATCTTCTTGGAGAATCTCGTGCCATAGCGTACCATGGTTTGATCTATTATACCAGTCGGGGGTGGGGAGTATGTAGTGTAGATATGTGATCATACCCACCTTGTATCTTGAATAGTGTTAATCATACACCGCATGTATGATTAGCAAGGCCATAAATCTTGTATCTCTTATATCAAGTTTCCAAGTCGATCACATGTTAAAGCTAGTACTCACACACTTAGACATTAGTATTCTTGCTCATTGACATATTGCTCATTATTGTATTATTTTTAGTATTTCCTTATTGTACATATATCTCTTGTATCTATTGTGCATCTTGTATATTCACATCTATTTACTGTTACATAGTTTTTATCATTGATTAGAACTGCTGTTAGAGATGTACTCTGCTCCTTTCCTGACTGGATATATTTTTCCAAATGACACTAAGGAGTGGTACCCAGCCTATTATGGACCTCAGGATATTGTGGTTTAGAGTCTGAGACCCTGGCTCAGGGGGGAACTTATCCCAATTGAGACAGTTGACCCGGGAGTAGTAGTTTCTTAGCATTCTTTGTACTGGATTTGTCTTCAACTTATTTTGTTATTTCTTTCAGGCTCATTGATGTATTATTTTAGATTCATGAGTTGTATTGTGACTATTCTGTTCTTTATCTGATTTGTGCTCATTTTCATCTTAGATCTGTGATTGAGTATATTGTTATTATTGGTCGTTCATTATATTGTTAGATAGATTATCCAGACAGCGTTCTACCGCAGATTCTGTGGCGTAGGCTGGGCGTTGTTTCCGACTTGTACCCCTACACCGGGTGTGGGTCGTGACAATATGGGAGATTGTTGGAGTTTTTCTTTGTTTGGGAGAGATTTCTCTCTCTCAAGGCTAGAATAATAGTCCCATATTAGAAAAAAAACTCCAAGTAGGTATCTCAATATAATACCATATGGGTGTTGAGAGATGCACATGAGATGGTGGCCCAAGGATGGGTGCCATGTGGGATATTTTCCAAGTAGGATTAAGGTTAAACTCCTCAAAGAAAGCATTTATGCTTTTTGTCACTTTTTTGGAAAAAAAATCTTAGGAGCTAAGCCCCAAAGGGGCTTAGTTACTCGGACTTGGCTTCAAGGGTGCAAAGTGGCACTTTGATGGGGGTACTTTGCACTTAGCATGTTAGCATCGTGGCATGATGCTTATGCTCATTTGTTGCGCTCGTACGCTCACTTTATGCTCGAGTTTTTGCATAAGTTGCATACGCGGGTACCAGTGCGGACGCATGCGCGGACAATGAGCTGGCACTGAGGGGTCTATGCACAGGCTATGCTTATTTACGTTTATGCACGCATGCACTGCTGCACTGATACTGTGGTTATGGCTGCAGCTTCTACTGTGCTGTTGTGCACATATACGCAGATAGCGTTGTTGGTGCATAATTTCGTTGATTGCGAGATTTGAACGGTTATGGAAAGATTTGGTCAATTATTCAAATCTGATTTTTATGGGATTTGAATTAAAAGCATTCCTGTCTTTTCGTCGCTTGGCTGGACCCACACTACTGCTAGCTCCCCTAATGTTTCTCTCATCCTCTTGGACTTGAGCTTCAAGTCATTCTCAGGCCTCTGTGTATCCATTAGGATCTCCTCGAATGTCGTTGTACGGTGTCCCCTAGTGAGGGATTTGACCTCCCTGATCAAACCCTTTCAGAACTTCTTGGCCTTCCCTAGGGGATTCTTTCCCTCCACAAATCTTTCCAATCTACAGAACTCTGCGGCGTTCTCGTCTACTATCATGCTCCTAGGGACGAGGTTTTGGAACTGGCTCTCGAGGGTACTCAGAGCCACGTCCGGAAAGAACTTCTCCTTGAAAAGATCTTTAAAAAATTTCAAGTCAATCCTGGCGCCGCGATCCTCGAGTTTGTAGAGAACCATGTTAGGGCAATGTTAAACATCTGGCTGCCCGCTGCCTCCACCTATAGACTCAACGGAATCTGTACTAGTCGCAGGTTTCTCTCTACATCCTTAATCCAATCATCGGCGTACAAGATCCCCTTTATTCCCTTGAAGTCCTTGGGCCCCATCCTCTTAAAATCAATAATGGTACCCGGCCTTGGCTGCTGCGGGGAAGAATGAAGCGGTACTACCTGTGGCTAAACTAGGGCAACCCTCTCTACTGCTACAAGTGCTAGCTGATGGGAATTTTCTATCCCCTGCCTCATCACATTCGACTGGCGGTGCTGAGCATTCGCCTGGGCCCTCTTGTCCTCCATTATCTCTCAAAATAGCACAAACATCTGTGCAACGTCGACTGGTGCTAGGGGTGGTGGAAGCTCCTCCAAAACTTTGGGCACCATCCTATGCACTGGAGGTGGAACACCCATAAAAGCTGCTGCTGAATCCCCCCACCTGGACTGGTAAGGCAACCCTCTGAGCTGGAGAAGGTAGAGCAGTAGCTATTGTCTGCCTATGAGGCGACGAAGTAACTAACCTCATTGACATTGCTCCAGAGCGCCGATCTGGTCTTCGGCGGTACCCAGAAGACATATTCAAAACAAAAGGAACCAATATTGCGCAAGATACGATATCACCATAGAAGGACTATAATATTTCAAAGAAAGCAATTATTTCGAATGATAAAAATAATAAACTCAATAGAATAGAAATATTCCTAGTTGTGATTGAGTATCCTCTCATCCTATATCTGTAGTCCTATATCCTATAGCAGGCCTCTAGCAATACTCCAAGTCTGAGTACTACTACCATGAGACCTGCATGGGCCACCACTAAAAATGTGTCATGACCCGCACCCTGTGTAGGGGCACGAGTACGTGGGTACGTCTAGCCTATGCCGCAGTATCGATGGTAGAACGTTGTCTAGGCCAACAATACTATCCAAATATCTCACACAAAATATATAATATACTTGTCAAGATATCTCAACTCCTGAATGGAGGACAATATGATAATATGATAATGGTAGTCAATACTCAATCACAATATAAACTAGAGGAAGATATGGCACGATGTGGAATAGAAAAAAAGAAATACAAAGTTATAATACATCATAAGTCCAATAGTCTAATCATAACTCAATGATCTCAAATGCAATATATGCCAAAAGTGTCTAATTAATATATACAATATCATAAAGGAACTAGCTAAGTCTCATCGACTGCTAGTACTATCTTAATAGGCTCTACGGGTGCTATCTCAACTGACCTTCCATCCTATGGCCTATAGTGCGTAGGACACCAATCCTCTAATGAATTATCTGAAAAATATATCCAATCAAAATTGGAGCAAAGTACAACCCAATAGCAGTTCCAATAATTGATAGAAACAATGAAACAACATTAGCAATAAAAATAAATGATGAAAGTAACTGAACTAGTAAATATCACAAGAAGGAGTATCATGGTAGATAATGGAAATAAACTAAGAACAATACGGTGAGTAACATCAATGTAATAAACTGGAATAAAGGAAATATAATAATAAATGTGCCTTGAAAAATTAGTAAGATAATGTGATTGGCTTGGGCGTAATACGGGCTATATATATAAGGGAAGCTATAGGCGTGACCACACAAGAGTAGCATGATCTGCTAGCTATCACGGTCTACACTAAGTCATGGGCTATTAGGTATGACCATATATTCACTAATACTTTCCCAACCCCCGACTAGTACATGGATCCAAATCATGACACGTTATAACACGTATATCACAATGCACGGTCTATAATATCATGCACTATGATCACGGTCTATATAATCACTAGGATATCACGGTAATCACTGAGTAATCATGAAGGACGATACGACGATTACTGAGTAATCACAACAATAATATCTCATGACAAAGATCCACATATACAATTCTGAGTAACCATCATGTCAGGAATCAAATATCTTAATACTAAATACATGTACATAGAGACTATAATAAGAAAACTATCAGAGAATGTACTCGCTTGTGGTCCTAAGCAAAAGATGTAACTCGGTGTCCGAGATGGTGTCACACACACCTATATATGAATGGCATGTCAATGGGTGTAAATAAGTGATAAATTAGCTAAAATGCATTAATTATGCTCTTCTAGGTCATTCCTAGGTCATACTAGTCAAACTAGACCAAACTAGATCAAATGTTAACTTTTAGGGTCAAACTAGTCAATAGTAGTCAACACTAAGTCATATCTATATTTCTGGACCAAAACTAGTTAATCTAGTCAAAACCATGGGTACTAGCTATACTAGTCACTGATACTAAGGTATCCACCTATACAAGTTAGTCATTATAAGTTATAACTATTTTAGTAATAACTTCGTATATAAACTTATATTATCTTAGTTATAATACTAGTACCTAACCCACCTGACCAATACCTTAGCTATTAGCTAACACCAACATCTTAACCTATATCCCATAACTTAATACCTTGACTCGAGTACCAATCCGTACTAAGTTCATAACCCTTTACTTTAGCCCAACTGTACTATCTACCCTAAGATACCAACATACTCAAAATTGTATTCCTCAAGAATACCCACACTTATTAACTTACACTTGGGAACTAGCACTAGTTCTCACAATACTTCCTCATGCTAACACTTTACCCTCATCTATATTTCTCACAAACCTTATATACTATATTATACTTGCACACAAAATACCCAACCACACTCATGGATACACCAAAATCTGATAGTGTCCGCTGTGTTCAGATGACTGTAACCCCCTCTAACACCTTCACACTACCGTGATACAACCAACTTTCCTTTCACTTTTTATTGTTGTTGCCCTTGTTTCCTATATTGCTGCTACTGCAATGCCTTAATCTCACGTATGTAACACCTATCTCCAAACTCGAGCATACTAAACACAGAAAGCCCCTTCAGGTATTACCCGACCCCCTTGTTCATTCATTGCTGCTATTTCTACTCTGTTGATTTGTTCTAGTCTGGGACTTCAAGATCCGAGAACCTCCCAGTCTTTGCAGGTCCTAATACACAACAACTTGTTGTGTGTTACTTGTATTACTTCAGTTGCTACTTGCTAAAGCCGACACCCCCAAGTTGCTACTATCACTGCTAATCTGAACTAACAAGCATTCCCAGGTGTACCCTGCCCCTACTTGCTATTTCTACTGCACATTCTCAACCATTGAGCACTTCTCCAATTGATAAAACACATGCTCATCTAGAACCCTCACAGTCACACTCAACATCTGCCCACCCCTTTATAGCACTGCACACACACACTCACACTCATATCACAGTATACCTATGTATTAATCCCCATTACACATCTATATATATATATATATATATATATATATACAAAAGACACACATATACATGCTTTATATATATATATATATATATATATATATATATATATATATATATATGTATACACTATTAGACCCAACAATGACATACATACTATATAATAGTCAATTCATCAAACACATTGAATGCATAACTTAGGATACTCATGATACGCGCCCAAACGAAGTATAAAAACCCCTAATACTTTACAAATACTAAATATACCTATTAATATCATCATAATACAACTAAAGTAACTTGCTACAAAGGAATTTAAAGAGAGATTACACAAATTATCCAAAATAAATCTCGTAGCATAGCGTATCACAAAATATCTTGATATGCTCTACTCGTGTCCAATTTTGGACACGTATCTAGTACCACATTATCAATCTAAGTCTAATTAAGCCTAATTGGTCTTATGACACACACTTGATGCATCGATCCCGGAATTTGTAACTACCACATTTCCAGAATAGGGGTATTTTTGCCTTTTCCTATTTGTACCATTGCAAATAATTATATTTATATTAATTATAGTGATTGTATCTGTATTTTTATATTTTCAATGTTGATATTGTTGCATGTATTTATATAATAGACGTAGTTTGTGTTAGTTGAAGCCATTAGTTAGACAAGTTGTTAGTGAACCTAATTGGACCCAACTAGACTTGACATAACACATGGAGCCGAATATTTGACTAGGCCCATTAGAGTCATCCCTCTAGCTTAATTAGATGATTTAATTAAACCTTCATTAGAATAGAAGCTTCATAAACTACCCTTCCCTAATCAAACACCTACATGACAACAACTGGAGGTACATTGGACCTTGATAATTGCTTGGGGAAGGGATTACTAGGGCCGGCAACATAAAGGAGGGGGGCTACTCTCTTTCCTTTCCATTTGTCATTCCATTAGATCCCCAAATTAGTTCTTCCCCAATTTTATTCACCCCTCCATCAAATTTACCATAAATTTCTTTATTCCCTCTCATTCACATTCAATAGAAGAAGCATTAGAGCTTGGATTGGCAATGAGCACTTGGAGAATGAGCTTTGGCAAGGAGATCATGTTCGGATCGTGTCTATTGTATATTTCATTGGGAATCCATCTCCCAATAGGTATATATCTGAATTTACCTCTATTTTAGGTTCTAAATTATGCATTGGACCTTTAGGAATCACTCAATGTCATAGGGCTACCTATAAGAACAAGTTCTAGGCTACTTGGTTATGTATTGTGAATTCTATATGGTAATTTGTGTGTATTTTGGGGAATTACGAGATTGACACATCAAATGTGTGTTATGAGACTAATTTAGTCTAATTAGACTTATATTGGGGTTATGGGACTAGATACATGTCCACAAATGGATACGAGTAGGCCGTATCATGGTATTTTATGATACAGTGTGATACAGAGCTCTATTTTGGGTATTTTGTACAATTACTCCTCAATTCTCATTGTAGCAAGTTATTTTAGTTATATTAGGATGTATTTGATATGTAGGAATGTTTATTGTAGAGTATTTGGGAATTTGGCATTTTGTGTGGATGGGCATCATGAGTATCTTAGTGGTGCAGTCATGGTGTTTGAGGATATGACTAATAGTGTGAAATATTGTTTTCACTCAACATCATTGGGTCTTTGCATATATTTCTTTGTGTGTTTGTATGTAAGCTTGTGATGTATATGTGAGGCTTTGCACTAGTGTCAGGTTGTGATAAGTTAAATGGGTTAGTGTATGTGCAGGCTTTTGTGAAGTAAAGTATGAAGGATGGTTGGGAGTGTATCAAGTAATGTGCCAGGTAGGGTGAGCTTGTTGTACTTCTATGCAAGAGCAAGAGCAGCAGTTAAGAGAGGTATGATGCAAATTCGAGGTGGCCTTGATCATGAGTGTTGCATCAGTTTTGGTGTTGATGAGTGTAAAGTCAAGGTGAGTGCTTTGGAGTGGTAGTGTTAACTGAGAAGCAAGGACTAATGTGAGTAACATGAAATACCTGTAAACTGTGATGAGTAGCACAGTTGAAGTTTCAGTGAAAAGGGAAACACCAATTGAATTCAGGTATCAATATATTGGGGGCTCAGTTTACTGTCCTTGGACAGTATAGAGAGTACTACTGTGAAGGGGGTAAGCCTTGATGTAGCAGAAATTCGAAGAGGGGTAGCAATAGCATCTGCATTCAAATTAAGCAGTAGAACAATAGCAGTAGAAGTGGGGGTCTGGAACAAGTAGCAGTAGTAGGTATCATTGAATGGGAGGTGTTAACAAGTGTTCAAGGTATGTATTAGATTGTAATTGTTCAATAGGCTAAGTTATCTATAGGATCTTGATGTCTTACTCGAGTATAGCAGGGAGGATACATGGTGTCAGGAAGTGAGTGTTGTAGGTGTGTGTTAAAGTTTTGATGTGTATTAGAATGTAACTGTAGTGTATTGGATAGATGAAAGCCCGTGCCCTGTATTGCGGGGAGTAGGAAGGGGAAAGCAAGACTTGGGGTTCAGATCTCTAGAGATAATTTGAATGTACTAGAAGTAACAACAATACTGCTTCCGTTATCAGTGAGGAGGTATTAAATGGGAGGTTAGTGTCTTGTTATTGTAGGATTGGGAAATAGGTAGTAAAGTGAGGACTGATACACAAGTGTATTAGTGATGGAGTAGGAGGGTGTGTATCAGTAGGCAATAAGTATTGGGATTAAGGTTATGTGTCAAGTAAAGTATAGTGTGTGAGGGGACCTAGTTTGACTAGTGAGACCTAGTATTGACCTAGAAAAGCAAATCTTAGTGTATTTTAGCTCATTTATCACTTCTTTACACCAAGTGACATGATATTTCCTATATAGGTCTGTGTGACACATGTTTGGACACTGAGACGCATCATTTGCTCAGGACCTCAGGCAAGTACTTCTCCGATAGTTTCTATTATTTGATAAATTCTATAATTCTGGTTTATAGTATTATTTTACCTGATTCTCCGATACTTGGATACACAGATTAGTACTATCTAGATTCACTTTCTTGTGACACATACATTATACTTCTCTGGCCTCCACTTCAGGACTCACTTACTAGCATCATATCCGGACTCACTTACTGGCATCACTTACTTTTATCTGGCTAGACTCATATTTGATTTACGTGTCGGGAATTGGATTCAATTGTACTAGTCGGGGTGGATAAATACTCGAGTAGACATGTAAACATTCCTAAAATTTGGAATCACCTCTTCTGGTCTAATCAGGAATGATAGCAGTCGCACACTAAGTGTGCGATGAGCCTTATTACCCCCTAGTCGTTTATATGTCGAAAGCGGGTATTTCAAAACACACTAGTTTAGTTACATTCTTGCTGGCTTCATATTATACTTGCTGGACTCACATTATATCTGTTTAGTTTAGTTCTTCTTTATTTACAGTCTTTTTTGTCATGCTCTCTGTTCACCATATTTACTTTTATTGCTCTTTAGATAGATGTTGCTTTATTTCATTCTCTGATTCATTCTCTTTCCTTCTCATTAAGTATTACTTATTATAATTGTTTATAGACTTTGTCAATTAATTGGAACTACTATTAGATTATATTTGCTCCATACTGATTGGATATATTTTTCAGATGACTGTTTAGAGGACTGGTGTTCTACCTACTATGGAGGCGAGGTGGGAATAACAACCATGGGTCCTGATACTCAGGAGTGATTATCGAGGGATTAGTTACTCTTATAGAAATGTGTTAGATTCGTTATTAGAATTTTTGGCATATGTATTTATTGGAGACTTCATTATTATAGTTGAGTTTTAGTTATTGATGCTGTATTTAGAAGTTGTTGATGTTAGACTTTGTAGTTATGTTAGACTTTGTAGTTATGTTAGACTTTTTTGATATCTTATCGTGCTTTAGATATGTGATTGAATATTGTGTTGCCTTATTTATATTATCCTCCAGTTTGGAGTTGAGATATCATTGACATGTTATATGTATTATTGTGTGAGATTGATAGTTAGTTGACCTAGACAACGTTTTACCACCGATGCTGCGACGTAGGCTGGACGTATCCATGTACTCCCGCCCCTTTATTGGGTGTGGGTTATGACAGAATTCCCCCAAAATGAGCATAAATCTCTATGTATAAATCACAATAGGTGTCCTATGAACATAGTTCTTGTTCATGTGGGTAGCCCTAAGACAAGGAAGGTTTCCTAATGGTCAAATGGATGAATTATAATCTAAATTATAGGGGAAATCACAATTTACCTATTGGGAGATGGATTTCTAATAAAATGCTCAAATAGACACAATCAAGACACAAGCTGCTTGTCAATTTTTTCTTCTCCAAGTGCTTCTTAGATGATGTAATTGGAAGCGAATGTGAGTAAATTAGGGTAAATTTGGTAGAGGGATGAGTCAATTTGGGGAAGAACACAATTGGAAATCTAAAATAAAATGAATTAATGAGAGGAGAGAGAGAGACCCTCTCTATGTGGCCGACCTCCTTTTCTCTCCCTCCAAGCAATATGTAATATCTAAGATACCCCCCACTAATTAGTTATGAGGAATTAATTAGGAGGGCTATATTAGGAATCTTATAATCTAATAAAACTTAATCTTATCTTCTTAATAAACTAAAGGGAATGAGTCTAATGGGCCTTGTCCAATGTTGGGCTCAGTGTGTCATGATAATCTAATTAGGTCCACTAATGACAAGTCCAAATAATAGGCTAGCCCACTAACTAATAAATAATAGCACAACACATAATAAATAATTAGTAGCACAATATATAAATATTTAATCACTAAATATAAAATATGCTAAATGAAAAAAATACCCTTATCTAGAAATATGGTAGTGACAAGTCTACCCCCTTAGAAAAATCTTGTCCTCGAAATTTAATGAAGAACTAACACTACAACAAATAATCATAGCTACAAAGAAAGAACGATACCTCACGGCTCAAAGAGATAAGGGTATCGCTTGCGCATTCTCGGCTTCCCTCTCCCAGGTAGACTCTTCCGGAGACTGATGTCTCCATGCAACGCGTACGAAGGAAATCGCCTGGTTCCGCTGTACCTTCTTCCTGCGATCTAGAATCTCCACTAGATGCTCTGGGTAGCTGAGAGTCGGATCCACCTCGATCTCTGAGTGATCTAATACGTGACTAGGATATGCCACGTACTATTTCAGTTATGACACATGGAATACATCATGCACTCCCTCTAGTGCAGGCGGCAAGTCTAGCCTGTAGGCCACTGCACCGACCCTCGCAAGAACATCGAAGGGTCCAATATACCGTAGACTAAGCTTCCCGCCTCCACCAAAGCGAATCATGCCCCGTGTCAGAGAAATCCGTAAGAACACCAAATCGCCAACCTAAAACAAAACATAGCCTTAACACTTAATCTAAAATAAAGCAATCACAAGCAATACAAACAAAACCTATACCTCAAACTCCAAAGGTCTCTGGTGCCTATCGGCCCAATATCGCTATCTGTCATGTGCCACCCAAAGTCTATCTCTAATGAGCTTCACCTTCTCAGCTGCATCCACAATCATCTCTAGTCCCAAGAAGGCTCTCTTACCAATATCATCCCAAGATAAAGGAGTGTGACATCTTCGTCCATATAAAGCCTCGAATGGTGACATCTTATTGTTGGCCTGGTAACTGTTGTTGTAAGCAAACTTTACCAGGTGAAGATGATCCTCCCAAGAACCTCTAAAATCCAAAACACAAGTGCGAAGCATATCCTCGAGAGTCTGAATAGTCCTCTCCGACTTCCCGTCTGTCTGGGGGTGATATGCGGTACTAAACTTGAGCCAGGTGCCCAAGCTAGCCCACAAACTCCTCCAGAAGTGGAATATGAAGTGGCTATCTCAATCCGAGACGATGCTCACAGGAACACCATGAAATATGATAATTTGTCGCACATATATCTCCGCTAGCCTCTCCGTACATGTATCCACTTTAAATGGCAAGAAGTGAGCCGATTTGGTCAACCTGTCTACGATGACCCAAATCGCGTCTTTCCCTCCTAGAGAACGCGGAAGCCCAAAATAAAATCCATAGTCACATGCTCCTACGTTTACTCTGGAATGGGTAAAGGCTGAAGTAAACTAGCTGGCATCTGCCTCTCTGCCTTTACCTGCTGGCACACTAGACACCTGGATATAATGCGTGCGACCTCCCGCTTCAAACTATACCACCATACAAGCTCCCTCAGATGTCTATATATCTTGTTGGCACCTAGATGTATATAGTACTACGATCGATGCGACTTATGAAGAACCTCCTTGAATAATGTCCCACTTGGCACACAAAATCTGGTACCATGCCGTAGGGATCCTTCCTTAGCAATAGTGAAGTCCTCGGATAATCCCAACCGAATATGTGCCATGATGCTCCTCATAGCCTCATCACCAAACTGTGTAGCTCGGATCCTCTCCTTCATCTTTGACTGTATTTGCAATCCCCACATCTGTATCTCGACACCAGGTACCTCAATACCCAAGCTCTTAAGATCGGCCAATAAATGTCTATACATAGTCAAGTACATAGCCACTGGATACCTGCTCAAGGCATCAGCGACTACATTAGCCTTCCCTGGATGGTATTGCAATGATATGTCGAAGTCCTTCATCAACTCTAACCATCGCTGTTGTCTCATGTTTATCTCTTTTTGTGTAAACACATACTTCAAGCTCTTGTGGTCTGTAAAGATTTCCATACGCTCTCCGTACAGATAGTGTTTCCATATATTTAGAGCAAAAATGACAGCTGCCAACTCCAAATCATGGGCAAGATAATTTTTCTCATGAGGACGTAATTACCTGGAAGTATAGGTAATCACCTTCCCATTCTGCTGCAAGATACAACCCAAACTCTTCCTTGAAGCATTACTATAAATAGTGAATCTACCTAATTTCGATGGCAACGTCAACACTGGAGTTGTTGTCAATCTCTTCTTTATCTCCTCAAAAAAGGTCTGAAACTCTTCTGTCCAGACAAACTCCACACCTTCCTGGTCAGCCTAGTCATTGGCTCTACAATCCTAGAGAAGTCCTGTACAAACTTCCGATAATAACCTGCTAGCCCCAGAAAACTCCTGATCTCTGCCATTGAACTTGAAGTAGCCCACGACTCTACTGCCACGATCTTCTTCGGGTCCACTGAGATCTCATCACCTGTAATCACATGACCAAGGAATTCAACCTTGTCAAGGAATAACTCACACTTCGAAAGCTTGTCATAAAGCTTCTTCTTTCTGAGAGTCTCCAAAACTATCCTCAGGTGCTCCTCCGGGGTCTTCGAATATACCAGAATGTCATCAATAAATTCTACCACAAACTTGTTAAGATACTGGTGGAACACCGTGTTCATCAGATTCATGAATACCGTCGGGGCATTGGTCAACCCAAACGACCTCACCAAGAACTCAAACTGCCATACCGAGTCCAAAAAGCTGCCTTTGAAATATCCTCCTTCTTCACTTTTACCTAGTGGTAACCCGACCTCAAGTCTATCTTTGAGAATACCTTCGTTCCGCTCAACTGATCGAAGAGATCATCAATCCTCGACAGTGGATATTTGTTCTTGATAGTGAGGTTGTTTAGAGTCCTATAGTCGATACACATATGTACCGACCTATCCTTCTTCAGTACAAATAATACTGGAGCATCCCATGGTGATAAACTAGATCTAATGAAGCTTTAGTCCTATAACTCATCCACCTGCTTCTTTAACTCTGCCAGTTCACTATTGTTAACTCTATAGATGTGCTAAGATCTAGGCTCTGTGCCTGACACCAAGTCTATAAAGAACTCAACATCTCGGTCTGGTAGCAACTCCGGCAACTCCTCCGAAAAAATATCCATATACTCGGATATCAACGGATGTGGCAACTCCTTCTCTTCCACCATGGCTCCACAGATGACATCCGTGCTCTGCTCCTCTGCTCCTTTAGCAATCTTATACTCTAGCTCTCCTGGTGGTCTAAATAAACTCTGCCTCCACGAAAATTTATACTTGCATGGTGCCTACTCAACCAATCCATCCCGATTATAATATCGTAACTCAGAAGTGGCATTACGAGTAAGCACATACTCAACACTCGGCCTTCCAGTATAACTCTTCGATCCTTACAAATATCACTAACCAAGACAATTCCACCACCAGTCGTAAACTTGCAAGTCCTAGCCAAAGGTTCAGCCTCTAAACGATTCTTAAGAGCAAAAGATATAGATACAAAACTATGGGAAGCAACAAAATCAAATAAAGCATAAGCTGGAATAGAATCAAGAAGAACTGAACCTGATATCACATCTCTGACTGGCTCCTCATTCTCAATTGTCATGGCGAAATCTTGCCCTCGTTGTGCACCTCTCTGCTGCTATTGGTGCTGGAGGAACCGCTGTTGTTGGGTCGGTAAAGGAGGTCCCCTCTGTTATCCCGTAGGTCGCCTCACTGGTGCTCTCTACGTCGGTGCTACTCCCTAACTTGCTCGAACTAGAGATATTAGACACTCCCTTAACTGGTGGCCTGGATCTCCATAATAGAGGCACACTCTAAGCCTCTTCCTGCAAACCTCCCGTATATGACCAATCTTTCCACAGTGAGTGTATTGCGGGGATTGCTGTGCTAGTCTCGGGGCCTGGTGTGCCTGCTACACTAGTGCTTAGAATGGTACATAAAAATGCTGTCACTGTGGTTGAAACGTCCTCTACTACTGGAAGTGGGGTCACTTGGCTGGACCCGCACTATTGCTAACTCCCCCTGATGTGTCTTTCATCCTCTTGGACTTGAGCTCCAAGTTATCCTCAGCTCTCTGTGTATCTATCAGGATCTCCTCGAATATCGCTGTGCCGTGTCCTTTAGTAAGGGATTTGACCTCCCTAATCAAACCCTTTCGAAACTGCTTGGCCTTCCCTAGGGGATTCTGCCCCTCCATAAATCTGTCCAATCTGTAAAACTCTGTGACGTACTCGTCCACTGTCATGCTCCCCTAGACGAGGTCATAGAATTGGTTCTCTAGGGTACTCAGAGTCACGTCTGGAAAGAACTCCTTGAAAAGCTCTATAAAAACTCCCCAAATCAATCCTGGCGTCGCGATCCTCAGGTTTGTATGAAACCATGTCAAGGCAATGTCAAACATCTGGCTTCCCGCTTCCTCCATCTGTAGACTCTTTGAAAATTTGTGCTAGTCGCAGGTTCCTCTCTACGTCCTCAATCCAATCATCGGTGTACAAGATCCCCTCTATACCCTTGAAGTCCTTGGGGCCCATCCCCTTGAAATTAATAATGGTACCCGGCCTCGGCTGCTGCGGGACAGAATAAAGTGGTACCACCTATGGCTGAACTAGGACAACCCTCTCTACTATTGTAAGTACTAGCTGATGGGCATTTTTTATTCCTTGTCGCATCACATCTGACTAGCGGTGTTGAGCCTCCGCCTGGGCCCTCTGGCCTCCATCATTTCTCGAAATAGCACAAACATCTGTGCGGGGTCGACTGGTGTTGCGGGTGGTAGAAGCTCCTCATAAATGGTAGATACCGTCCTCTGCACTAGAGGTGGAACACCCCCAAAAGCATCTGTTGAAGACCCCACCTGGACCGATGAGACAACCCTCTGAGTTGGAGAAGGTAGAGCATTAGCTGATGTCTGCCTCTGAGGTGACGAAGTAACTGACATCGCTGAAACTGTTCTAGAACAATACGATCTGGTCTTCGGCGACATCCTGAAGATAGATTCAAAACAAAGGAAGCAATATTGCGCAATATACGATAGCATCAAGGAAGGACTGTAATATTTCAAAGAAAGTAATTATTCCGAATAATAAAGATAATAAACTTAATAGATTAAAAATGTTCCTAGTTGTGATTGAGTATCCTCTCATCCTATATCCCTAGTCCTATATCCTATAGCAGGCCTGTAGTAATACTTCAAGTCTTAGTACTACTACCTTGAGACCTGTATGGGCCACCAACAAAAATGTGTCATGACCCACACCCGGTATAGGGGTACGAGTACGTGGGTACGTCCAGCCTACGTCGTAGCATCGGCGGTAGAATACTGTCTAGGTCAACAATACTATCCAAACATCTCACATAAAATATATAATGTACTTGTCAAGATATCTCAACTCCCGAATGGAGGACAATATGATAATATGATAATGGTAATCAATACCCAATCATAATATAAACTAGACGAAGGTATGTGTCACTACCATATTTCATATTAGGGGTATTTTTTCTTTTCATAATTAATGAGTAAATGATTGTACGATAATTATTTATATTTAAATTGCTGTGATTTTATTTGATTGGTGCACTTTACCGTTGCCTCGATAATTAGAGCACTACACTTGCCATTGTCTTTCAACAGATTTTATACCCTTGTTCTAGATGTGCCATACTGTTATTTTGATCTTTGTGTGACTCATAACTATGCCTTGTTGTGCTTCATTTTAGTCGCACAACATTCGTCGCAAACCGATTGTATTAATTCTATATAAATTCAACTTTGTACCCTTGTGCGTTCCAATCGAAATTGGAGACACAATCTCGACCCATTCTGAGCAACCCAAATTAGGATAATATTCTATTCTGAGTCTACTTCACTCATGACACTTGTGTCCCACTTAATTTCAGACCCATGTACTTCTAATTAGTTTTAGAACACCTATTGCATTTAGTTTAAATAAATTAAAATCATAAATCTCACTTTGTGTAATTTTCTAATTGTTGGGCACTTTTATGCAAAAGTGCATTAAGGTATCCATCCCGTTGGACACGACACGTAAATAAACCCATTTCCCTTTAATGTGTATTTTTTTATAATTTTTGGAAGTGTGCAATGCAACATCAATCTCTTTGAACCATGGCCTTCAAAACCTTGAACCAATGCAATTCTAGCAATTTCATTTGAATTCATTTGAATCCTGGCCATTAAAAATATCCATGGCAAGGCCCAATCCCAAGAGGGTTTTGACCAAGCCTAATTCTAGGTCAACCCAAATTCCACTACCTATATATATAGTATTATTCTATCTTACTTTTTCCTTTATTTTTTAACCTAACACTAAACCATCAACCGACCTTATTTCCATCTACTGTTCCCCAAACAACTTCATCCCGTCGTTCCACCAGAAGCCGCTGGATATTCCCCGACCAACGTCGCCTCACCGTTCCCCTCCGTCGAGCATACTTCACCGCCTCCACTCGCCCAACCCCGCAGGAACCAACGACCCGTCGCCTCATCCCGCTGTCCCCGACCCACTGCACTACACGACACCGGAGCCACCCTCAACCCCATCGGAACGAACCCCTCACTCGCCTTCATCTCTCCTCAACCCGCCGCCCGCCTGAACGACCCCTCCCCTCGTCGATTTCCCTCAACGACTCGACGAACCGCTGTTGAAGACGAGCACCACTGCACGACGTTGCACCGAGCCGCTGTCCACGCCTGCACTCTACCGGACCGACGATGGACCGCTGCACAGAGTCGACGATCACCTACACAACGCCGGAGACTCGCCATAACTCACCTGAGACTCGACCAGAGACCGCTGCTGAACCGCCGCACTGCCGGAGTCGACCTGCTCGACTGAAATGAGCAACACCTTCGCGACGACCTCGACATGCACGTCTCATCCCACGTACCCAGGTTCGAGTCCCCTCTTGCGTACATGTACATGTACGTGCATACGCATAATTTATCATTGTATTGCATATGTATTTAGCCGTGTTGTGTATTAGTATATGTATATATTTATTTTGTGTATATCGATATATATGTACATATATATATCTATAAAGTATATGAACCTAATTGGTATATATGTATGGTATATGTATTAGTATATGTTTAAATGTATATTGGTATATATATATACATATATATACATATATAGTATATCTCAATTAGTATATATACATATGTATATGTATTGTATATGTATCCCAAGTACATGTTTAATATATATATACATAGTATAAATTCTATTAAGTATATATACATATATCTAATATATTTGTAACTAATGAGTATTAATGTATATGTTAGTTAATAATATGTATAATATGTCTAAGTACTAGATGACCCGAGGGTAACCATGGATACCCCATAGTTACATTAACCTGTGACCATGTAACAAGTTAGCAGACTGCCATATATACACCGACGTACTGGCAAGAACCGTACCATTGACTGTCTATTATGCACAGCAACTACAGACGTGACACCCCTAGCGTAGTCTCTGAGATCATTGTGTTTTGATTGTGTGTGTTAGTGTAATGTCTGATGCAATATTGTATTATATGATATGTCTATAGGACTGTTGGATCACTCAGACGATACTTTAGAACCAGGACATTGGTATTGCCAGCTAAGGACCATAGGCGAGTACATTCTCTGACAGTTTCCATTATGTTGATTATCTCTATAATTCTAGTTGTATAGCATACATGATTCCGAAACTATTGTTTGCACGAGTTGGCATCATCGAGACTAGTTATGAGGAGTCATGATTTGGAATCCATCGTGCTAGCTGGGGAAACGGGGAAATATTAGTAGCTTATGTGATCATACCCAACTCTACTTGCATCATAGCTCACCCACAACTCACGTCGGTGCAGCCTGACCATTACATGCCACATAGCCTGTTACATGTGATTAACCTGACTATTGCTCACATCATAGCTATCCGGATGGTTAGCCTGACCTTACATGAATTATAGCTAATCATATGTAACAAGCCTGATCAGTCCCAAGTCGATCACATGATATGCTGATGTTTCACACACTTAGATAGATGTTCTTGACATGTATCTCTAGTATATTGATCTAGAATGTCTACATGTTCTAGTTATTGTTTTAGTACTCACTTATATTCTATTTCATTGTTCTAGCATGCACTTGTATTTGTATTCATTGCTAGATGTACATTGATGATGATATGTTTCAATATTTCTTTATTCCAGTACTTTATTATTCCAGTATTTCTTATTGCCAGTATTCATATCTATCTTGTATTTCTTTACAGTGTGTTATAGATTTTGTCAATATATGTGGTGTCACGTCCCAGTCCCAAAAATACGTAGGACTAGGACACGTAAGCATGCCAGCCGCATGGATATGGCAACTCCAATATATGGAAACCAAATCCATACGTACGCTGAAATATGAATATCAAATCCACAAGTGGTATAAAATATATGTCACAAGTCACAGGGTATACTCTAGATCTCATCCACAGAAAATCAATATAAACAAATAACTAGTATCTATGAAACTAGATCTCAATAAGAAGTATCTAAGGATGATAGTTGGATGGAAACAAATCCACTACCAACTCGAATATAAGAGCAAATACAATATGAGTACAACACCACAACACAATATAAGAATACCAGCTATCCATCACAGCTCGAAGGGAAGACATCCTCGGATCACATGTAACCATCCAAATCTGCGCTCCTGCAAATACTCAAGAAAAGATACACCTGGCAGCGGACCAGGTCCTCAGAGGGACGTAACAAGATACAGAAAATACGAGCCAATTTGAATACAGTAAACATGCATATGGTTTGAAAATAAATAAGTACGTTGTACAAGATAATCTATATGAATGCAAATGAGGACAACTTTTCGACGTATGTGCAAGGGTAGGCTGCTCGATCTAATCCTCACAACCTCACGCTCGTCAGTGGACATCATCAGCCGACATACCGCGGGGGTAGCGACCATCGGACACGACCCACCATAGTGCGTGCTAGTGACTACGGTGTTACCAGAGTGGTTAAAAGCCCATACGCCTAATGATTGTCCTCTATGATACTAAGTGTCATGTGTGTGTCAACATATCTAATACATAGTAATGACTGAAAGAAAACTACACATGCAAGAATAAACAGAAATGCAATAAATATACAAAAATATACTAAGCATGCAAAATACTATAAACAACTTGGCAAGGTATCTTGCCTGGGCTCCTGCTGCTGGTATGAATCCGAGTCCAAGTCACAGTCCAAATAGCCTATGTATTACAAATTTATCACGTCAAAAGGTAATTTATTTTAATTTATTTAATTCTGGAATAATTACTCTAAAATCCTATGTTAATCTTATTATTCTGATTTTTATGTTAATTCCTAAATTTTGTCCAAAGAAACTGAATTTTATCAACTCGAGACTCATGGCACGCAAATTGAGACGATCTGTTAACCAAAAAGTCAACCGATACAAAATCGACTTTCATGCATGATTTCCTGTAGATTTCAGTATCAAAAACATACTGAAATTTACGGCTCGTCTGAATTCAAATTCGTTTGGGAATTATGGCACATACAAATTTTGTATTGTGCACCGATGGTTAAATTCTAACCTAGAAGTTCTACAGAATTAACAGTATATAAATACTTCGATTTAAATTCTGGGAAAAACATATGTTAATTATCTAGATATTAGATTTCCGAAACTTTAAACGGTTCATGATTCTGATTCCTGGTTCTCCCGGAATCGCAAAAACATTGAAACACGTCTATTTTCGGACATGCTGTGCTCTACGAATTTTTCAGAATTTAATACTCATAATTTCGAAAAAAAATTTATATAATCAGAAATCTAACCTCAATATCGTTCTAACAAAAAAAATTAGGCCTCGTTTGGAGTCCGGAGCTAGGAGATATCGTCTTTTTAATTCGTCATAACTAGTAGAAAATGAGGCTGAATTTATGACAAATTTTGGCTATTTTTTGGACGAAAAAGAGAGGAATTTTGGGGAAGAAAAATATGAAGGATGAGGTATTTATAATGGTGGAGACTACTTAATTAAATACAACTAGGATTGGTTAATTTGGATAGGATTATGATGAATTTAAATAAGGATATGATATACATTAAGTTGCTTTCCTAGTAGGTTCAGGATTTGAATTAATTTAAAGTAGAGTTTGAATCTATCTCAATAATTTATAATCTTGAATATAATTAAATATAATACAAATAATTTATAAAATCTTATTAATATCTATTAACACTAAATTAGCATCTATCTAATATTAAGACTATATATATCCAAATAAATCCTAATTAATTTCAAAAATCTAAAATAACCTAAAAATGATTCTAAATAAATATTTATATAAGTAAATATATCAAGAAATTCATTTGCTAATTAAATAACAGAATACTCTAAAGAAATTCAATATCTATAATAATATAAAATATACACAAAATATCTATTTTGGGTGAGGGAGTTTACAATCTACCCAACTTAAAACAATTTCGTCCTCGAAATTAAAATAAGGCATAATTTGTTAAATCCTTCACATTCGTACATAAGGTACGTCAATCGCAATCTCTTCCAAAAATTTAAATAACAAAATCTATTCAAATCTATCGCGATCACTTCAAAATTAAGATAACCACTGTTTAAATCAAAATTCAACCTGTCGTAATCTCTTCTCGATTTTTTTTAAATAATCAACATTCAAATCTAACTCAAGTCTATATGACATCCCACATCAAAATTTATATCACCATTTCAACTATCATAATCTCCTCTCTACTTTGAACAATAAATAATTCTAATCAAATCTTATTCCTATTCTCAAATTAAGAATTTTGTACTCTTCAAATATTTAAACTCAATTTACATCCTCAATATTTTAAATAGGTGACCCAATAATCAAAATTGAACTTTTAATTCAAATCATCAAATTGTAAAATTTAAATATAATTCACCAATTGTTCAAGTCTAAAATTCTATATTTATCCTCAAAATTTAAATCGATGATTCATCCTTCAATATTCAAAATTTAAATCATGTGCTCAAAGTATAAATATTTGGTCCGCAATATCAAGATTTTAAAATTCGTTAAATCCTCATTATCTTAATCCTTCTTTTAGAATTTCTCAAAATTAAAATGACTTGAATCTCCCAATCTAATCTTACTTGATCACAATCTAAAAGAATTCTCTTCAAGTTTAATAATGCAATTTCTACCCAACTTAGAATTTACCCATCTATCACATAAGGCTCTTACATTTAAGAAAAATATTCCTCAATTTATTTTCTCATGTCATTCAATCCTCAAATATTTAACACCAATTATATCATATATGATATGTCCTTAATCAATTATGAAAGATAGTCACCAAATAATGTGATTGGCCTATGGGGTATATCTTGTACTATCCGTGTATCACTTATTTCCAAGCACGAGATTTCATCTTTCCGGAACAAGGGAAGACGGAACGCAATGGAAAAGAGTTCAAGGAGGGGTAATAGAATGGAAGTATGGGAATCAAAGCGTTTAAAGAATTCAAATGGGAATTGTCAAGACAGTTGTGGATTGAAATCTTAATTTGGTAATTTCCTATTCGCATGCTCACATCGGTGCAGTTATGTACTTGATATGATATGCTTTGTCGTATCTAGAGGGTAAGTATATTTGTCTACTGGTCAACTATACATCTCAATCCACGTAAAATACTATTGCGAAGGGCGAATCAAGCGCATTATGGCTAGCTAGACCATAATACACTGATTCTGATTAGACAATTTGTATTAGTGTGGTTGATCAGGCCCCAATAACACATATGTCATGAACAAGCTCGATATAAGATTAAGCTTGCAAAAACTAGGCTATAATAGCAGCATAATTCAAGGTAGCACAGAAAATATAACGCTGGATTATGATGTGAGAAGTTACAAAATAATTCAAGTTTGCAAAAGCAATAATAATAAAAGACTCTACAATCTCTACAGTTATCATACAACCTCCTTATCTAAGTCGCTAGTCGACCAAATAGGGCAAGGACCTCTAAATTCTATGGTCTGAATAAACACTGTCGTCTTTTGCTATCATGCGATAAATATCATTCGGTTATACTTCAATTAATAGGTCAAAAGACTATGTGATACTAGGTGTCAAATATTATGGTAAAACTTCTAACTAACTCTAGTAGTGTCTATACTACTCTTAAGTCTTATTAATACATCAAGGGGTAATGGTATAACAATCTAAAGATAAGGAATTCTAGGTTCACTAGATATTCTAAACTTAGTGGTGTGTCTATATTCTCGTTGTATTCTTAATAGGTGTGCTACCATAATTATTATCCTAATAATAGGGGTTCCTATATTCTAGCAGAAGGCTATTCTCAAAGAACTATTAGGGAAGTACAGGAATCAAGCAGGATGCAATTATTCGAATAGAATAAAGAGGAGGAAGATGAATCATAGTCAATTGTGGATGAGATCCTATACTCTAGTCCTAGGTGCAGGCTTGTTCGGTACAGTAACGTAACCGAGACAATATGCTCTCGACCTGCATGGGCCACCACAAAAACATGTCACGCCACAGTCCCAAAAATACTTAGGACTAGGACACGTAAGCATGCCAGCCGCATGGATATGGCAACTCCAATATATGGAAACCAAATCCATACGTACGCTGAAATATGAATATCAAATCCACAAGTGGTATAAAACATATGTCACAAGTCACAGGGTATACTCTAGATCTCATCCACAGAAAATCAATATAAACAAATAACCAGTATCTATGAAACTAGATCTCAATAAGAAGTATCTAAGGATGATAGTTGGATGGAAACAAATCCACTACCAACTCGAATATAAGAGCAAATACAATATGAGTACAACACCACAACACAATATAAGAATACCAGCTATCCATCATAGCTCGAAGGGAAGACATCCTCGGATCACATGTAACCATCCAAATCTGCGTTCCTGCAAATATTCAAGAAAAGATACACCTGGCAGCGGACCAGGTCCTTAGAGGGACGTAACAAGATACAGAAAATACGAGCCAATTTGAATACAGTAAACATGCATATGGTTTGAAAATAAATAAGTACGCTGTACAAGACAATCTATATGAATGCAAATGAGGACAACTTTTCGACGTATGGGCAAGGGTAGGCTACTCGATCTAATCCTCACAACCTCACGCTCGTTAGTGGACATCATCAGCCGACATACCGCGGGGGTAGCGACCCTCGGACTCCATCAATCGACATACCGCGGGGGTAGCGACCATCGGACACGACCCACCATAGTGCGTGCTAGTGACTACGGTGTTACCAGAGTGGTTAAAAGCCCATACGCCTAATGATTGTCCTCTATGATACTAAGTGCCATGTGTGTGTCAACATATCTAATACATAGTAATGACTGAAAGAAAACTACACATGCAAAAATAAACAGAAATGCAATAAATATACAGAAATATACTAAGTATGCAAAATACTGTAAACAACTTGGCAAGGTATCTTGCTTGGGGTCCTGCTGCTGGTATGAATCCGAGTCCAAGTCATAGTCCAAATAGCCTATGTATTACAAATTTATCACGTCAAAAGGTAATTTATTTTAATTTATTTAATTCTGGAATAATTACTCTAAAATCCTATTTTAATCTTATTATTCTGATTTTTATGTTAATTCCTAAATTTTGTCCAAAGAAACTGAATTTTATCAACTCGAGACTCATGGCACGCAAATCGAGGCGATCTGTTGACCAAAAAGTCAACCGATACAAACTCAACTTTCATGCATGATTTCCTGTAGATTTTAGCATCAAAAACATACTGGAATTTATGGCTCGTCTGAATTCAAATTCGTTTGGGAATTATGGCACATACAAATTTTGTATTGTGCACCGATGGTTAAATTCTAACCTAGAAGTTCTACAGAATTAACAGTATATAAATACTTCGAATTAAATTCTAGGAAAAACATATGTCAATTATCTAGACATTAGGTTTCCGAAACTTTAAACGGTTCATGATTCTGATTCTTGGTTCTCCCGGAATCGCGAAAATATTGAAACACGTCTATTTTCGGACATGCTGTGCTCTATGAATTTTCCAGAATTTAATACTCATAATTTCGAAAAATAATTTATATAATCAGAAATCTAACCTCAATATCGTTCTAACAAAAAAAACTAGGCCTCGTTTGGAGTCCGGAGCTAGGAGATATCGTCTTTTTAATTCGTCATAACTAGTAGAAAATGAGGCTGAATTTATGACGAATTTTGGCTATTTTTTTGGACGAAAAAGAGAGGAATTTTGGGAAAGAAAAATATGAAGGATGAGGTATTCATAATGGTGGAGACTACTTAATTAAATAAAAATAGGATTGGTTAATTTGGATAGGATTATGATGAATTTAAATAAGGATATGATATACATTAAGTTGCTTTCCTAGTAGGTTCAGGATTTGAATTAATTTAAAGTAGAGTTTGAATCTATCTCAATAATTTATAATCTTGAATATAATTAAATATAATACAAATAATTTATAAAATCTTATTAATATCTATTAACACTAAATTAGCATCTATCTAATATTAAGACTATATATATCCAAATAAATCCTAATTAATTTCAAAAATCTAAAATAACCTAAAAATGATTCTAAATAAATATTTATATAAGTAAATATATCAAGAAATTCATTTGCTAATTAAATAACAGAATACTCTAAAGAAATTCAATATCTATAATAATATAAAATATACACAAAATATATATTTTGGGTGAGGGAGTTTACATGTGGAACTGTTGTTAGTGCTTGTACTTCGTTCCAATCCTGACTGGATATTTTTTCCAGAGGTCTTGAGGATTTTTGTACTACACACTATGGACCGGGTATAGATGCAGACTACACACAAGAGATTTTAGAGGAGACTATTCCTTTAGAGGAGACATTACCTGCAGCTATCTAGACAATATTTATCTTATGCACTGAGACTTATTTGAGGTTTATTCAGTTTATGTTTAGACTTATTCTTAGTTTATGTTGAGACTTGTGGAGACTTTATGTTGGACAGCTAGACTGTGGTTTATCTATATTTTGAGACATGGTGTTTGACTATGTCATTCTCCTTATCTTTTATCGTGCCTTTATACTCTTATAGTTGTTGTGATTGAGTTTATATTTTGAGATATTGTGAGATGTATATTGTCCTCCTTATGGAGATTGGTATTATTGACAGGATATGAGTAGTGTTTAGTATGTATTGTGACCTAGACAGCGTTCTACCGCCGATGCTGTGGCGTAGGCTGGACGTACCCACGTACTCGTGCCCCTATTATGGGTGCGGGTCATGACACATTTTTAGTGGTGGCCCATGCAGGTCGAGTTTCGCAAGTTATGCAATATCGTAGTAGTGCAACAACTTAGTTGAACTACTGCGAGCCTGTGATAGGATATAGGAAATAAGATTTAGGATGAGAGTATGCTCAATCACAACTAGGAAATTCTGATCTTTACAAATGCTATACTGAATGATTGTTTCCTTTAGAATTTTACTGTCATTCCTTGATGATATCCTATCTATCACCTTAATTGATCCTTTTGGTCTGTCTTCAGGATGCTGCCGCAGACTAGATCTCTGAGAGCGGGAGAATCAACTTCAGAGGGGCCTGCCACCTCTTGACCTGACGAACAGACATCTGGAGTTCCTCCTATATATCCTGTTCATGTGGGAGTATCTGCAGCTAACGGGATTTCTCCTCCACTTGTTCAGAGGATTATCCCAGCTATGACGGACAACCTTCCACCACCACCGACACCGATTCCCAAAGGAGTGCCCACTGACGGGGCACAGATGTTCGCACTGATCTAGGGCATGTTAGAGGCCCAGAGAGTAATAGCAGAAGCTCAGCGTGTTCAAGCTGAAGCCCAGAGGGTGCAAGCAGAGGCACACTAGGTGCAGACAGAGCTGATGAGAGACAGCATGGAGAATGCTCATCAGGTGGCTCTCCAGGTTGTGGAGAGAGTAGCACAACGCCAACAACATCCTGGCCAACAGCACCAGAGGCCAGGTACTATAGTAGACTTCAAGAGGATGATGCCTCGAGAGTTCAAAGGCACTAAGGGGATACTATATGCTGACGATTGGTTAGAGAACATAGAGAGGAACTTGCGCTTAGCACATATTCTGGAGATTCTTCAGATCGAGGCCGCTGGCAGTCAGATGTTTGATATTGCGCTGACGTGGTATCGTACAGAGCCGAGACTCGCTGTTGAAGGAGTTACTTGGGAAGCCTTCAAAGGGCTCTTCAAGGAGAAGTTCTTTCCTGACGTAGCTTTGGGAGCATTGGAAAGTCAGTTCCATGACTTAGTCCAAGGGAGCATGTCAGTTGACGAATACGCCGCGGAGTTTTGTCGATTGAGTCGATTTGTGCCATCGATGATTCGAGACCCAGGAGACAGAGCACATAAATTTAGGAAGGGATTGAATAAAGAGATCAAGTCTCGTACTTCGGGATGACGCACTACTACATTTGAGGGTATTCTGATAGATGCCCAGATTACTGAAGATGACTTGGACCTCAGGCCCAAGAGAGGACGCGATACTTCTGGAGGAACAGGTTGTAACACAGGACCGGCCAAGCGCCCACACTTTCAAAAACAACAGAGGCCATACCAGCAGCAGCATCAGCAGCACCAGGCACCAGTTCGTGAACACATCCAGCAGCAGCAGCCACAGAAACAGAATCAGCCCATTGCCTAGTGTGTGTATTGCGATAAGATGGGACATACTAGAGACATCTGCAGAAAGAGATTGGGTACTTTCTTGTCCTATGGATCATCAATACATCAGCTTAGAGACTGCCCATCTATTCAGGCTCGTCAAGGTGGAGCAACCGCTCAGAGAGGACCAGCCAAAGTACCTACTGTTCCAGGAGGCCAGCAGAGGGGACCTCCACTTCCACCACAGCAGCAGAGGTTTGCTTAGCATCAACAGCAGCAGAGAGGATCACCACAGGGACAAGCTTAGGCCATGACTATTGAGGAGGCCGAGCCAGCTGGAGACGTGATTTCAGGTTCAGTTTCTCTCGATTCTATTCCAGCACTTGTATTATTTGATTCTGGCGCTTCCCATAGTTTCATATATATATCTTATGCCCTTAAGCATCAATTAGAAACGGAATATCACGCCCCAGTCCCAAAATACATAGAACTAGGAATACGTAACACGCCCAGCCGTATGTATACGAACTCCAATATATGGAAACCGTATACACACGTACGCTGTTCATGAATATCTAATCCACCAGTGGTAATATACTGTCACAACAAGTCCCACACAATCTATATCTCATCCATAACACAAATAATAAATAGAAATAAAGAGATGGATAATGTCTGAATATCAAGATGAGTATTAAGTCTGATAGTCGAGTGGAAACAAATCCACTATAAAATAACTATACTGGAGTAGCAAAAAGATCCCTAAATGGCGATAATAAAATCATAAATACTCCGAGGGTAAGACCTCCTTATCCTGGTAAGTAGCATCCATTCCAGGATCGTACTCCTGCGGATACTCCTGCTCGTCCATATCTGGAAAGGGACCAGGTCCTCAGAGGGACGTAACAAGATACATAATAACATGCCAATAAGTACTGAAATATAAATATCCAATGGGTCGCCTAACCGTCTAAGTGAATGTAGTTTGAGAACAACTTTCCACAAGTGGGCTATCTGGCCATATAGTGGGATTGGCATGATTCTCTCGGAGAATCAGGGGCCTACCAAGCATGTCATCTTTTGAACGACAGAGGCCGCCAAGTAGTATAGGGGTCATCATGACCGCGTATCTCCGGTGGAGCGTACGGGTTACATATAAGGAAAATGCAAAGGAGCCCAAATATTTTACTTGTTGTTCTCCCCATCCCATGCTCTAAGCATGCCATATCCATGACACAATAAAACCTCTAAATAACTGCCAGGTCTACTAGCATACAAAGTTTCTACCAGCAGCCATCCCTAACGCACGACCATGCGTACAGGAGGCCAACCTGTCATGCAGTCCGTGATCTATATGAGACTCACAACTCGTGTAACGACTGTCACGTCCAATGAACCTAATGATGCTCCATAATACTGGGGTGGTCTCATAAAGTAGGTCCAAAAATATACATACATAAACATCTATATAAGCAAAATTAAACATGTATGTATTAGCTGGAATATAAATAATAGTACGATGGCAATGTACTTGCCGAGCAAAAGTTCTGTATAGTGCACGTCTAAACAGTGTTAAGTTTGTTGTAAGAAAAAGTGGGTTAGGATTTGGAAGAGTTGTAATATATAGGGATAAGAGGCGGTGGACGCTGCGGCTATTTCTTTCTTTTCATTGGTTTTGGTTGCAGCTGAGGAGAGTTTAGTAATAATAGGTAAAGAGGCGGTGGGTGATGAGTCACATGCGGGAAAAGGGAGTGAATACACGCGGGGGTTTGTTTTACGCGCGGAGAAGGGAAATTAAGCGGTGGACTTGTTTTACGCGTGGGGTTCTTTTACACGCAAAGAAGGAAATAGCAAAGTTGGTTTTTGCTACTTCTATTGTTGATATTTTCCTAATGGGTTTGGGTTTAAGGTTAACGGTTTGTGGGTTTCGGTTAGAGATCCAATAGGAATCCAAACTCATTTTCTTTTATTTTCTTTTTCTTTCTTTTTTAATAAACTATTTATATATATATATATATATATATATATATATATATATATATATATACTTAGAAAACTCTAGAAATTATATTGGTGCATATGGTTAAGCTAGCAACTGTCCAAAGGGTCTCCTATATTGGAATAAATTAGGAAAAATTTATAATGGCCCCATAAATCCTCTAATTACAAAAACACCTCAAATGAAATTTAATAAAAAATCTATTCCTTCTATTTAGCTCGTAATTACTAAATAAATTAAATAATTAATACGGTTTTCAGAATTAGGGGCTTACACGGAACCATTAGATAGGACTTGCAAGATCACGACTGGAGGAGGCATTATCCTAGTCCGTGATTATTGCAAGGATCAGAGAGTATTATTGGAAGGCCGAGAGTTGAGCATGAGTTTACTCGTCATGCCACTTCCGGGATACGATATTATACTCAGAATGGACTGGTTGAGTAAACACCATGCTTCTATAGATTGTCACGGAGGCATGGTAATATTTCGACCGCCAGGAGAACCAGAGTTTGAGGTCGCCAGAGGAGAAGCAAAGCAGAGCAGAGGCACTTTTTGTGAGCCAGGAAAGAAGAAGAGGAGTTACCACATCTACTGATAGCGGAGTTCCTGGATGTATTTCCAGAGGAGTTGCCAGGTTTGCCGCCAGACAGAGATGTTGAATTCTCTATAGACTTGGTACCAGGTGCGGAGTCTATTTCATAATATGTCTATAGAGTCAACAACAACGAGTTGGTAGAACTGAAGAAGCAAGTTGAGGAGCTACAGGACAAAGATTTTATTAGATCCAGTTCATCGCCATGGGGAGCTCTGGTATTATTCGTACCAAAGAAGGATGGCACGGTACGCATGTGTATCGATTATAGAGCTCTGAACAACCTTACTATCAAGAACAAATACCCACTGCCGAGGATAGATAATATTTTCGATCAGTTGAGTGGAGCAAAGGTCTTTTCAAAGATAGACTTGAGGTCAAGCTATCACCAGGTTAAGGTGAAGAGCGAAGACATACCGAAGACAGCTTTTCGGACCAGATATGGCCAGTTTGAATTTACAGTAATGTCGTTTGGTTTAACCAATGCACCCGCAGTATTCATGAACTTGATGAACAAGGTATTCCATGAGTACCTTGACAAATTCGTAGTGGTGTTCATTGATGACATTCTTGTGTATTCGAAGACCCCAGAGGAGCATGAAGAGCACCTGAGGATAGTCTTGGAGACTCTCAGAAAGGAAGAGTTGTACGGAAAGCTTTCAAAGTGTGAGTTCTTCCTTGACAAGGTTGAATTCCTTGGACATATGGTGACGGGTGATAAAATTTTAGTTAACCCAAAGAAGATCGAAGCAGTGGAGTCATGGGCTAACCCCAGTTCGGTAGCTGAAATCAGGAGCTTTCTCGGACTAGCAGGATACTACAGAAGATTTGTACAAGACTTCTCCAAGATTGTAGATCAAATGACTAGGCTGACCAAGAAAGATTTAGATTTTGTCTGGACAGAGGAATGTCAAGCCGCATTTGATGAGATGAAGAAGAGATTGATGACAGCGCCAGTTTTGACATTGCCATCAGAGATAGGTGGATTCACTATCTACAATGATGCTTCAGGAAATGGTTTGGGGTGCGTTCTTCAACAGCACGGGAAAGTAATTGTCTATGCTTCAAGAAAATTATGCCCTCATGAAAAGAACTACCCTACTCACGATTTGGAGTTAGCAGCAGTTATCTTCGCTCTAAAGCTGTGGAAACACTATCTGTACGGAGAGCGTGTGAAGATCTTCACAGACCACAAGAGCTTGAAGTATCTATTGACACAGAAGGAGCTGAATATGAGGCAGAGAAGGTGGTTAGAATTGATGAAAGACTTTGATATTTCATTATAGTACTATCCAGGGAAGGCCAACGTAGTCGCCGATGCCTTGAGCAGGTATCTGATGGCTATGTACTTGACAACAGATAGACATTTATTATCTGATCTTGAGAGCTTGGGAATTGAAGTACTAGTTCCAGGTGTTGAGATTCAGATGTGGGGATTGCAGATACAATTAGAGTTGATGGACAAAATTAAATCTGCACAGTATGATGATGAGACTCTGAGGAGTATCAGGGCACAAGTTCGGATAAGATTAACAGATGACTTCACTATTGCGGATGATGGATCCTTACGGCATGGCAAGAGGATGTGTGTGCCGAGTGGAGAGCTGCGCGAAGAGGTTTTGCAGGAGGCACATCACTCTCAGTACTCGATTCATCCCGGAGCCAACAAGATGTATCAAGATTTGAGGGAGCACGTATGGTGGTATGGTATGAAGCACGAGGTAGCACACTTTGTATCCAGATGTTTAGTGTGCCAGCAGGTAAAAGCAGATCGATAGAGGCCAGGAGGATTGCTTCAACCTTTACCTATTCCAGAATGGAAGTGGGAGCACGTGACTATGGACTTTGTTTTAGGACTTCCACGTTCTCCAGGAGGAAATGACGCGATTTGGGTCATCGTAGATAGGTTGACCAAATCAACCCACTTCTTACCATTCAAAGTGGGTACATCGACAGAGAAGTTAGCAAAGATGTACGTGCGACAGATTGTCAGATTACATGAAGTTCCTATGAGTATTGTCTCAGATCGGGATAGTCGTTTCATTTCCCACTTCTGGAGGAGTCTGCAGGCTAGCTTGGGCACTCAGCTCAAGTTCAATACCGCGTATCACCCCCAGACAGACGGGCAGTCTGAAAGGACTATTCAGACTCTTGAAGACATGCTACACACTTGCGTTTTGGATCTCGGAGATTCTTGGGAGGATCATCTACACCTAGTAGAGTTTGCTTACAACAACAACTACCAGACCAGCATTGAGATGTCACCATTCGAGGCTTTATATGGACGGAGATATCGTACACCGTTATCTTGGGATGATGTTGGAGAAAGACCTTTGTTAGGACTAGAAATGGTCGTTGATGCAGCAGAAAAGGTAAAACTTATCAGAGACATACTGCGAGTGGCGCAGGATAGACAGCGGCATTGGGCCGATAGACACCGTATACCCCTAGAGTTTCAGGTATAGGTTTTTTTTATTGGTTTGTGTTTGTTTTGTTTTAGATTTCATGTTAAGATTGTTTGTTCTAGGTTGGTGATTTGGTGTTCCTACAGATTTTTCCGACACGGGGCACGATTTGTTTTGGTAGGGGCGGAAAACTTAGTCCACGTTACATCGGGCCCTTTAGTATTATTACAAGGGTCGGTGCAGTGGCCTATAGACTGGACTTGCCGCCTGCTCTAGAAGGAGTGCATGACGTATTCCACGTGTCGCAGCTAAGACGGTACATGGCAGACCCTAGTCACGTACTAGATCACTTGGAGATTAAGGTTGGACCGACGCCCAGCTATCCTGAACAGCCCGTTGAGATCTTGGATCGTAGAGAGAAGGTATTGCGGAACCAGAATATTCCTTAGGTTCGTGTTGCATGGAGACATCACTCTCCAGGCGAGTCAACCTGGGAAAGAGAGGACGAAATGCGCGAGCAGTATCCGTATCTCTTCGAGACTTGAGGTATAATTCTTTGTTTGTTCTTGTGCTAGTTTGTTTTTAATTTCGAGGACGAAATTCTTTTAAGGAGGGTAGACTTGTCACTACCACATTTCAGATTAGGGGTATTTTGTCTTTTCCATAATTAATGAGTAAATGATTGCATGATAATTATTTATATTTAAATTGCTATAATTTTATTTGATTGTTGCACTTTACTGTTGCCTCGATAATTAGAGCACTACACTTGCCATTGTCTTCCAACAGATTTTACACCCTTGTCCTAGACATGTCAGACTGTTATTTTGATTTTTGTGTGACTCATAACTATGCCGTGTTGTGCTTTATTTTAGTCGCACAACATTCGTCGCAAACCGATTGTATTAATTCTATATAAATCCAACTTTGTACCCTTGTGCGTTCCAATCGAAATTGGAGGCACAATCTCAACCCATTCTGAGCAACCCAAATTAGGGTAATATTCTATTCTGAGTCTACTTCACTCATGACACTTGTGTCCCACTTAATTTCAGCCCCATGTATTTCTAATTAATTTTAGAACACCTATTGCATTTAGTTTAATTAAATTAAAATCATAAACCTCACTTTGGTATCCATCCTGTTGGACATGACACGTAAATAAACCCATTTCCTCTTCATGTGTATTTTTTTCATAATTTTTGGAAGTGTGCAATGCAACATCAATCTCCTTGAACCATGGCCTTCAAAACCTTGAACCAATGCAATTCTAGCAATTTCATTTGAATTTATTTGAATCTTGGCCATTGAAAATATCCATGGCAAGGCCCAATCCTAAGAGGGTTTTGACCAAGCATAATTCTAGGTCAACCCAAATTCTACTACCTATATATAGTATTATTCTACCTTACTTTTTCCTTTCTTTTTCAACCTAACACTAAACCATCAGCCGACCTTATTTCCATCTACTGTTCCCCGACCCACTTTGTCCCGCTGTTCCACCAGAAGCCGTCGGACATTCCCCGACCAACGTCGCCTCACCGTTCCCCTCCGTCGAGCATACTTCACTGCCTCCACTCGCCCAATCCCGCTGTAACCAACAACCCGACGCCTCATCCTGCTATCCCCGACCCGCTGCACAGCACGACGCCGGAGCCACCCTCAATGTGGTGCCCTGTTCCCCCTATTCGGGGAGCGCGGCAAAGAAATACAAAGACGGTATCGTTCGATCGGGATAGATTGAATCAAGAACTCATCCTCGTTATGGATTTGTCTCTTCGGAATCGATTCCCATATTCAGTGGACCGTGTCCCCGGGATCGACTTAGCGGCAGAGTCAGGAGGGACCTCTCCGCTGCATCTTTTGTTGCCTAGTTTTCGCTGTCGCTTGTTGCTTTCATGCTTTGAGTTGGTTTTCGGATTTGCTTGAGATTTCTTGAACAGTTTCGGTGATTTCATTGTTTTAGTTCTTCGAACTGCACTTCAATTCCGATAATGGAAAGATAGGAAAAAGTATTGATCAGCTGTTCGTGGCAATGCAGGTGATCCAGCAGTAGGCACCGCTCGAACGGACTCCTAGGCACTTCTTTCCTTCTTCCTTCCAACTACTAAGTGAGTGGCTACCATCCCGATTAGCTAGCCCTACTTGCTAGTCTTCACATCTAAAATCTTATATTCGTGCTTGCCCCGATCAAACGATACCAAGTAATAACTAAAAGACTACAAGATAATAAGGGAATAGACTTGGGTAAAGTTATGCTTGTCAAATGAAACTTGTGAACGGTTACTTACTTACATGCTTGCTCGTTTGGAATGTTCATCATATGCATAAATATATAAGTTAGAATGTATATTTCTTCTTAAAATTGTGCTATGTATAGAACTCTTCTTCAATGCAATAACTCAACAGGAAGACTATGCAAAAGTAGATCTTGGCCTATTATTGCCCTGTGCCTGATATTGCCCTGTATTTGCCTCAAATGCTAACTTAGTGTACTGCGTTGATCACGGACAACTTATGCACAAGGTCTTCGTTCCTGCGGACGGTCGCTGGGACACCGGCACCGATCCGATCCGGACGGAACTTATGATAGTTGCCTGCTATAGGACGGAATGCCCTGGGACGTCCTGAATATGCGTCGCACGACATTCCGTACTGAGACTAGCCGTCCACCTTGGCAACGTGCCAGTGATCCCCTCGTATATTTAAACCTGTTGCAACTAACTTGTGTCTGCTTGGCAGGGAAGGCAGAGTAAGTATTGTGCAGGTGGTTCAGATGGACAGGTAAATGTCACCGAACGGTTGCGAGTTATTTCAATGATTTCTATATCTATTTCTTGCTGTAAAATAACTAAGGCAAGATAGAAACCCACAAATATGCATGCTTCATTAAAACAACGTGTTGATTGGTATAGTTGGGTTAGCTTGCCTTCACCAGTACGTTTTGATGTACTGACCCTCGTTGAAACAGGTTCCCCACGCTAGGAGAACCGAGCGAGGAGCAGGAGACAAACCCCCAATCCAGTCCAGCTGTAGGCACGCCTCGACCGTGCCACCTTTGAAGCATTTTGACGAAGAAGAAGAAGCATTTTGAAGTTAGAAGCTAGTCACCAAGCAACCATGCAACTTCGTGGCAAAGCAGTCGTTCCGTCCCAAGGTCTTATATTTTGAGTTTAGTAAGGGATGTAATGTACAGGACTGCTATCTCATTTTGTGTCAACACTTTTGTAAGTCCATAGAGGCAATCCTTATGACTCAGTTTAGGGAGTTTGTAATAGACGTTTATATTATCAATAAAAAGAGAACTTTTCCATGCTTCACTCTGTGTTTCATTTTATCTGCGTACTCTGAATATGTGCTCGCTATGCGAAACAAAATACTTAGCCTTGTGCGGTGCGCAACCTAGGCCCGCACGGCGGTCACGCCCGGGGGACGACTATCGATTTTACAGAATCGGGGCGTAACATGTTGGTATCAGAGCACAGCTTCAAAGTTCCTTTGACTCTTGACCTGGAAAAGTTCCTTTAACGATAAATCCCTGTGCGAACTCCTGAACTCGTTAAGGCCAAAATGAGATACGTTCATGTAATAAGTCCATAATACATTATGATCCTGATGTAATTTACTTTCCTTCCAAGGAACGGCGCAAGCGCAACCGTCAGCGCTAGCCCCAGGCGAGACAAGGACTCAGGAGAGCAGTTCCGGAACTTCAGGGAGCTCTCGGAGCCAACGGGGCATGTCTCGATCAGATTCGCTCCAGCAGGTGATGCAAATGTTAACGGAGCAACGATAGAGGGATGATGCCCGCCAAGCCAAGTTCGAGAGCAATCTTGAGGCCCGACTCTCAGTCCAACAAAAGCAGGTAGATACCCTGCAGCAGCTTGTTCAGACCCTGGCCTCCAACCATTCTGACGCGACAACAGCGACGCCAGTGGAGCAGCCAGCACTTGAAGTCGAGACACCGCTAGTGCCAAGGACGAGGGAAGTGACTGCCTTCACCTTTGGTAACTTCAAGAAGGTCTGCAACACGCCGTTTAATGGGACTGAGGACCCGATCGTGGCCCTGGATTGGCTCGCCGAGCTTGAAGATCATTTTTCTCTCCTAGAAGTGCCGGAAGACAAGCGCGTCACCTGTGCCCAATTACTGCTCCGCCTCAATGCGCACGACTGGTGGAACGTGCATCGACGATCTCTTCAACTTGGCCATGGGGAGGAGGCGATCGCGTGGACGACTTTTTGTGCCGCGTTTGAGGAGGAGTTCATTCCCCCTCCTGTACGCCGTCAACGAGAAAACGAGTTTGTCCAGCTATGGCAAGGCAGCATGACAGTAAAGCAATACTCGGCAGAATTCAACAAGCTGGCCAAATTTGCTAGCGCTTATCTACCCGACGCAGCGAGTCGTGCCAGACGATTCGAAGGAGGGCTACGTCCTGGCATCCACGGGCACGTAGCCGTTCCGCAGTATCAGACAATGCGGGAAGTATTAAACCACGCTCTTTCTCTCGAACCGCAGTATCCTCACGTGGCCAATGGCGCTGTGCAAACTTCCAATCACAAACGCCAAGGCAACGATAGAGGAAACAACGCTTCAAAGCGTCCAAATAATGGCGGTAAGCAGCGTGGCGACACCAACAAGACCTGCCACTTTTGCAGGAAGCCGGGGCATATCGAGAAGGACTGTCGTCGTAAGCTCGGGACTTGTCTTCGTTGTGGCGATCCTAGCCACCAGATTAGCAGCTGTACGCTCCAACCGCTTCGACAACAAAATCAGACTCCGGCACCTCAGGCAAACTGAGCTGCGCCTCAGCAAGGGCGTAATCAAGCTCAAGGCCGAGTCTACACCATGACACGGGAAGAAGCTCTAGCTTCAGATACTATCGTGTCAGGTATCTTACTTTTCAATAATATACCTGCTCGTGTTCTATTTGATTCTGGTGCAACCCATAGCTTTATATCTATAAACTTTGCCACAGAGAACAATGTAAAAATGACTCCGTTTCAGTTAGATTTAAGCGTTAGCACCCCGTCTGGTACGAAAATACCTGTCCGTTCAGCATGCCTAGGCGGTTATATCTGTATTGGGGAGAAGAAGCTGCCACTTGATGTGTTAGTTCTTGATGTGAGGGACTACGATATCATTTTGGGAATGGATTGGCTCGGCGCGTGCGCGGCAACTATAGAGTGTGCAGAGAAGCGAGTGGTTTTCCGTCTGCCCGGGGAAGCCGAGTTCTGTTACACTAGTAGTCCAGCGACAAATGCGACCAGGGCCTGTATGGTGATTTCGGCAAAATCTGCTCGGCGAATGCTTCACACCGGCTGCGAGGGATTCTTAGCATCGGTTCGGGACACACGGCAGGACTACGCAAACGTCGAGTCTACTTCCGTTGAGGCGGAGTTCCCCGACGTGTTTCCGAGCGAACTACCCGGCATGCCACTAGATCGAGAGATTGAATTCACTATCAATACATTCCCAAACACGCAGCCGATTTCCAAACCCCCGTACAGAATGGCTCCAGCAGAACTGAAGGAATTGAAATGCCAGCTCCAAGAATTACTTGATCGTGGGTTCATTCGTCCGAGCGTGTCTCCTTGGGGGGCGCCCGTACTTTTCGTAAAGAAGAAGGACGGAACTCTACGCCTCTGCATCGACTACAGAGAATTAAACAAAGTCACAATCAGAAACAAGTATTCTCTGCCACGGATAGACGACTTGTTCGACCAGCTACAAGGGGCAACCGTGTTTTCTAAGATCGATCTTCGCTCGGGTTACCACCAGCTGAAGATTAAACTAGAAGACGTGCACAAGACGGCTTTCCGAACCCGCTACGGCCACTACGAGTTTGCAGTGATGCCGTTTGGACTGATGAATGCGCCTGCTGCATTCATGGATATGATGAACCGAGTATTTAGGCCCTTCATCGATAAATTCGTGGTGGTGTTTATCGATGACATCTTAGTGTACTCGAAGACTAGGGATGAGCACGCAGGACACCTGCGGATGGTGCTGCAAACCCTTCGAGACCACAAGTTGTATGCCAAATTAAGCAAATCAGAATTTTGGCTGGACAGCATAGCCTTTTTGGGGCATATCATCTCTTCGGAAGGCATCTCAGTTGATCCGAAGAAGGTAGAAGCCATCACGCAGTGGAAACGACCGGAGTCAGCTAGCGACATCCGAAGTTTTCTTGGACTGGCGGGCTACTACCGGAGATTTATACAAAATTTTGCTAGAATTGCTTCGCCCTTAACCCAGCTCACACGGAAGGGTGCGAAGTTTACTTGGACGAACGACTGTGAAGCTTCGTTTACGGAGTTAAAACAGCGTCTTATCTCTGCCCCAATTCTCGCTCTGCCGAACGGACCAGATGACTTTAAGATATACAGTGATGCCTCAGGAAAGGGTCTTGGATGCGTCCTGATGCAACGAGATAAAGTGATAGCCTATGCATCTAGACAGCTAAAGCCACACGAGCAAAACTACCCAACGCATAATCTCGAGCTTGCCGCGGTAGTATTTGCATTAAAGCTGTGGCGCCACTATCTTTATGGCGTACCGTGTGAAATCTATACGGACCATAAGAGCTTGAAATACTTGTACACTCAAAAGGATTTGAATCTACGGCAGCGGCGATGGCTTGAACTCCTTAGCGACTTCGATATCATGATCAGATACACGCCTGGTAAAGGAAACGTGGTAGCTGATGCATTGAGTCGAGTGTTCGTAGGGAGCTTGCCTATCAACAATATGCTGCACCGAGATCTCAATTCATTGGGCATTACTCTAAAGATTAGATACAAGAAAATGGGGCAACTGGCTCAACTGCGCCTCGAACCTGATTTGTTACAAAAAGTGAAGACCGCTCAGAAGGACGACCCATTCCTGCAAAAGATTCATGCCCTTATCTCAGCAGGGAAGGCGTCCGACTTTGCGGTAGGCGTGGACGGGATGCTTCGAGTGAAGGGAAGACTGTGCGTTCCGAACAACGCGGCCCTCAGACAAGAGATCCTCACGGAGGCCCATTATGCTAGTTATACTTCTCATCCGGGTAGCACAAAGATGTATCGGGATCTTCGCACGACATTTTGGTGGCACGGCTTGAAACGAGATGTGGCGCAGTTCGTGTCGCATTGCATGGCTTGTCAGAGGGTAAAGGCCGAACACCAGAAACCCGGCGGAGAGCTCCAGAATCTTGCTATTCCGGAGTGGAAATGGGATCATATAACGATGGATTTTATTGTTGGCTTGCCAAGAACGCAACGGGGACATGATGCCGTCTGGGTTATCGTCGATCGACTCACCAAGTCAGCCCACTTTCTGCCTATCAAGTCTACTTGGAGCGCCGATCGCCTGGCTCAGACATATCTCAACGAAATCGTCCGACTCCACGGCGTGCCCGTAACCATAGTCTCCGATCGAGATGGTCGATTCATATCACGTTTCTGGGGAAGCCTGCAGTCAGCAATGGGGACAAAGTTGAAGTTCAGCTCTGCCTACCATCCACAGACCGATGGCCAAACAGAACGCGTCAACCAGATCCTCGAAGACATGCTGCGACTCTACGCCTTGGACACGAAGACTAGTTGGGACCTTCATCTACCCTTAGCCGAATTTGCTTACAATAATAGTTATCAATCAAGCATTCAAATGGCGCCGTATGAGGCATTATACGGGCGGAAGTGTCAATCTCCGATCTGCTGGGACAAAGTTGGCGAACGGCAGATACTTGGCCCTGAGCTCGTGGAGCAGACTGTCCAGAAAGTTCGATTGATTAGGGACAGATTAAAGATAGCCCAAAGTCGGCAGAAAAGTTATGCGGATGTACATCGAAGGCCACTAGAGTTCCAAGTAGGCGACCGGGTATTCCTCAAGGTCTCGCCTATGCGAGGAGTCAGCAGGTTCGGAGCGAAGGGAAAGCTAAGTCCACGATTTGTCGGCCCTTTCGAAATACTAAAGCGGGTTGCCTCAGTTGCTTATCAGATCGCCCTACCACCATCCTTATCCGACGTACATGATATATTCCATGTTTCCCAACTTAGGAAATATGTGTACGATCCAAGCCACGTGGTAGACATGGAGCAACTGAACCTTCAGCCCGACTTGACGTATGTCGAACAGCCTGTACAAATTTTGGATAGAAAAGAAAAGCTGCTTCGGACCTGTTCGGTTCCTCTAGTATGCGTGCTTTGGCGGAATCACTCTGTCGAAGAATCTACTTGGGAGCTTGAAACAGAGATGAGGGAAAGGTTCCCCTCATTATTTCCTAGTGGTAGGTTCTATTCTTTAAGTTTCGGGATGAAACTTCCAATTAGTTGGGTAGGATGTGGTGCCCCGTTTCCCCTATTCGGGGAGCGCGGCTAAGAAATACAAAGACGGTATCGTTCGATCGGGATAGATTGAATCAAGAACTCATCCTCGTTATAGATTTGTCTCTTCGGAATCGATTCCCATATTCAGTGGACCGTGTCCCCGGGATAGACTTAGCGGCAGAGTCAGGAGGGACCTCTCCGCTGCATCTTTTGTTGCCTAGTTTTCGCTGTCGCTTGTTGCTTTCATGCTTTGAGTTGGTTTTCGGATTTGCTTGAGATTTCTTGAATAGTTTCGGTGATTTCATTGTTTTCGTTCTTCGAACTGCACTTCAATTCCGATAATGGAAAGATAGGAAGAAGTATTGATCAGCTGTTTGTAGCAATGCAGGTGATCCAGCAGTAGGCGCCGCTCGAACGGACTCCTAGGCACTTCTTTCCTTCTTCCTTCCAACTACTAAGTGAGTGGCTACCATCCCGATTAGCTAGCCCTACTTGCTAGTCTTCACATCTAAAATCTTATATTCGTGCTTGCCCCGATCAAACGATACCAAGTAATAACTAAAAGACTACAAGATAATAAGGGAATAGACTTGGGTAAAGTTATGCTTGTCAAATGAAACTTGTGAACGGTTACTTACTTACATGCTTGCTCGTTTGGAATGTTCATCATACGCATAAATATATAAGTTAGAATGTATATTTCTTCTTAAAATTATGCTATGTATAGAACTCTTCTTCAATGCAATAACTCAACAGGAAGACTATGCAAAAGTAGATCTTGGCCTGTTATTGCCCTGTGCCTGATATTGCCCTGTATTTGCCTCAAATGCTAACTTAGTGTACTGCGTTGATCACGGACAACTTGTGCACAAGGTCTTCGTTCCTGCGGACGGTCGCTGGGGCACCGGCACCGATCCGATCCGGACGGAACTCATGATAGTCGCCTGCTATAGGACGGAATGCCCTGGGACGTCCTGAATATGCGTCGCACGACATTCCGTACTGAGACTAGCCGTCCACCTTGGCAACGTGCCAGTGATCCCCTCGTATATTTAAACATGTTGCAACTAACTTGTGTCTGCTTGGCAGGGAAGGCAGAGTAAGTATTGTGCAGGTGGTTCAGACGGACAGGTAAATGTCACCGAACGGTGGCGAGTTATTTCAATGATTTCTATATCTATTTCTTGCTGTAAAATAACTATGGCAAGATAGAAACCCACAAATATGCATGCTTCATTAAAACAACGTGTTGATTGGTATAGTTGGGTTAGCTTGCCTTCACCAGTACGTTTCGATGTACTGACCCTCGTTGAAACAGGTTCCCCGCGCTAGGAGAACCGAGCGAGGAGCAGGAGACAAACCCCCAATCCAGTCCAGCTGTAGGCACGCCTCGACCGTGCCACCTTTGAAGCATTTTGACGAAGAAGAAGAAGCATTTTGAAGTTAGAAGCTAGCCACCAAGCAACCATGCAACTTCGTGGCAAAGCAGTCGTTCCGTCCCAAGGTCTTATATTTTGAGTTTAGTAAGGGATGTAATGTACAGGACTGCTATCTCATTTTGTGTCAACACTTTTGTAAGCCCATAGAGGCAATCCTTATGACTCAGTTTAGGGAGTTTGTAATAGACGTTTATATTATCAATAAAAAGAGAACTTTTCCATGCTTCACTCTGTGTTTTATTTTATCTACGTACTCTGAATATGTGCTCGCTATGCGAAACAAAATACTTAGCCTTGTGCGGTGCGCAACCTAGGCCCGCACGGCGATCACGCCCGGGGGACGACTATCGATTTCACGAAATCGGGGCGTGACACTCAACCCCGCCGAAATGAACCCCTCACCCGCCTTCATCTCTCCTTAACCTGCCGTCACCTGAACGACCCCTCCCCTTGTCAATTTCCCTCAACGACTCAATGAACCGCTGTTGAAGCTGAGCACCACTGCATGACGCTGCACCGAGCCGCTGTCCACGCCTGCACTCGATCAGACCAACGATGGACCGCTGCACAGAGTCGACGATCACCTACACAGCGCCGGAGACTCGCCAGAACTCACCTGAGACTCGACCGAAGACCGCTGCTGAACTGTCGTACCGCCGGAGTCGACCCGCTCGACTGAAACGAGCAACACCTTCGCGACGACCTCGACACACACGTCTCATCCCACGTACCCAAGTTCGAGTCCCCTCTTGCGTACATGTACACGTACGCGCATACGCGTAATTTATCATTGTATTGCATACGTATTTAGTCATGTTGTGTATTAGTATATGTATATGTTTATTATGTGTATATCGATATATTTACATAGATATATCTATCAAGTATATGAACCTAATTGGTATATATGTATGGTATATGTATTAGTATATATATATATATATATATATATATATATATATATATATAGTATATCTCTCAATTAGTATATATACATATGTATATGTATTGTATATGTATCCCTAGTACATTTTTAATATATATATACATAGTATAAATTCTATTAAGTATATATACATATATCTATTATATTTGTAATTAATGAGTATTAATGTATATGTTAGTTAATAATATGTATAATATGTCTAAGTAGTAGATGACCCGAGGGTAACCACGGATACCCCGTAGTTACATTAACCTGTGACCATGTAACAAGTTAGCAGACTGCCATATGTACACCGACGTACTGGCAAGACCCGTACCATTGACTGTCTGTTATGCATAGCAACTACAGATGTGACACCCCTAGCGTAGTCTCTGAGATCATTGTGTTTTAATTATGTGTGTTAGTGTAATGTCTGATGCAATATTGTATTATATGATATGTCTATAGGACTGTTGGATCACACAGACGATACTTTGGAACCAGGATATTGGTATTGCCAGCTAAGGACCACAGGCGAGTACATTCTCTGACAGTTTTCATTATGTTGATTATCTCTATAATTCTATTTGTATAGCGTACATGATTCCGACACTATTGTTTACACGAGTTGGCATCAACGAGACCAGTCATGAGGAGTCGTGATTTGGAATCCATCGTGCTAGCTGGAGAAACGGGAAAATATTAGTAGCTTATGTGATCATGCCCAACTCTACTTGCATCATAGCTCACCTACAACTCATGTCGGTGCAGCCTGACCATTACATGCCTCATAGCCTGTTACATGTTATTAGTCTGACTATTGCTCGCATCATAGCTATCCGGATGGTTATCCTGACCTTACATGAATCATAGCTAATCATATGTAACAAGCCTGATCAGTCCCAAGCCGATCACATGATATGTTGATGTTTCACACACTTAACTAGATGTTCTTGACATGTATCTCTAGTATATTGATCTAGCATCTCTTCATGTTCTAGTTATTATTCTAGTACTCACTTATATTCTAGTTCATTGTTCTAGCATGCACTTGTATTTCTATTCATTGCTAGATGTACATTGATGATGATATGTTCCAGTATTTCTTTATTCCAATACTTCATTATTCCAGTATTTCTTATTGCCAATATTCATATCTATCTTGTATTTCTTTACACTGTGTTATAGATTTTGTCAATATATATGGAACTGCTGTTAGTGCTTGTACTTTGTTCCAATCCTGACTGGATATTTTTTCCAGAGGATCTTGAAGATTTCTGTACTACACACTATGGACCGGGTATAGATGCAGACTACACACTAGAGATTTTAGAGGAGACATTACCTGTAGCTATCTAGACAGTATTTATCTTGTGTACTGAGACTTATTTGAGGTTTATTGAGTTTATGTTTAGGCTTATTCTTAGTTTATGTTGAGACTTGTGGAGACTTTATGTTGGACATCTAGACTGTGGTTTATCTATATTTTGAGACATGGTGTTTGACTATGTCATTCTCCTTATCTTTTATCGTGCCTTTATACTCTTATAGTTGTTGTGATTGAGTTTACATTTTGAGATATTGTGAGATATATATTGTCCTCCTTATGGAGATTGATATCATTGACAGGATGTGAGTAGTGTTTAGTATTTATTGTGACCTAGACAGCGTTCTACCGCCGATGCTGAGGCGTAGGCTGGACGTACCCATATACTCGTGCCCCTATTCTGGGTGCGGGTCGTGACAGTATGGCATGATATGGAATAGAAGGAATAAAATACAAAGTCACAAAATATCACAAGTCTAATAGTCTAATCACAACTAAATGATCTCAAATGCAATACATGCCAAATGTGTCTAACTGACATATACAATATCATAAATGAACTAGCTAAGTCTTATCGACTGCTGGTACTATCTCAATAGGCTCTACGGGTGCTATCTCAACTAGCTCGCCATCATGTGGTCCGTAGTGCGTAGGACATCAATCCTCTAATAAATCATCTGAAAAATATATCCAGCCAAGATTGGAGCAAAGTACAACCCAATAGCAGTTCCAATAATTGACAAAAACTATGAAACGACAATAGCAATAAAAATAAATGATAAAAATAGTTGAACTAGTAAAGATCACAAGAAGGAGTATCATGGTAGATAATAGAAATAAATTGAGATCAATATGGTGAGGAACATCAATATAATAAACTGGAATAAAGGAAATATAATAATAAATGTGCCTTAAAATATTAGTAAGATAATGTGATCGGCTTGGGCATAACACGGGCTATATATAAAATGGGAGCTAGCGTGACCACACGTGAGTTGCATTATCTGCTAGCTATCACGGGCTACACTAAATCATGGTCTATAAGGTATGATCACATATCCACTAATACTTTTCCAACCCCGACTAGTACATGGATCCAAATCATGACACGTTATAATACGTATATCACAATGTACGGTCTATAATATCATGCACTATGATCACGGTCTATATAATCACTAAGATATCACGGTAATCACTGAGTAATCACAAAGCATGACACGACGATCACTAAATAATCACAACAATAATATCTCATGACAAAGATCCACGTATACCAATCCGTGTAACAATCGTGTCAGGAATCAAATATCTCAATACTAACTACATGTACATAGAGACTATAAAATAAGAAAACTATCAGAGAATGTACTCGTCTGTGGTCCTGAGCAAAAGATGTAACTCTGTGTTCGAGCTGGTGTCACACACACCTATATATGAATGTCATGTCAATGGGTGTAAAGAAGTGATAAATGAGCTAAAATGCATTAATTATGCTCTTCTAGGCCATTCTTAGGTCATACTAGTCAAACTAGACCAAACTAGGTCAAAGGTTGACATTTAGGGTCAAACTAGTCAATAGTGGTCAACACTAAGTCATACCTATATTTCTATATCTAACTAGTTAATCTAGTCAAAATCTTGGGTATTAGCTATACTAGTCACTGATACTAACGTATCCACCTATACTAGTTATATAAGTTATAACTATTTTAGTAATAACTTAGTATCTAAACTTATATTACCTTAGTTATAATACTAGTATCTAACCCACCTGACCAATACCTTAGCTATTAGCTAACACCAACAGCTTAACCCATATCCCATAACTTAATACCTTGACTCGAGCACCAATCCGTACTAAGGTGATAACCCTTTACTTTAGCCCAACTCTACTATCTACCTTAGGATACCAACATACTCAAAATTGCATTCCTCAAGAATACCCACACTTATTAACTTACACTTGGGCACTAGCACTAGTTCTCACAACACTTCCTCATGCTAACACTTCACCCTTATCTCTAGTTCTCACAAACCTTATCTACTATATTATACTTGCACACATAATACCCAATCATACTTATGGATACACCAAAATCTGATAGTGCACACTATGCTCAGATGACTGTAACCCCCTCTAACACCTTCACACCACTGTTATACAACCAACTTTCCTTTCACTTTTTATTGTTGTTGTCCTTGTTTCCTATACTGCTACTACTGCAATGCCTTAATCTCAGGTTCGTAATACCTATCGCTAAACTCGAGCACACTAATCATAGGAAGCCCGCTTCAGGAATTACCCGACCCCCTTGTTCATTCATTGCTGCTATTTTTGCTCTGTTGATTTATTCTGGTCTGGGACTTCAAGACCCGAGCACCTCCCAATCTTTGTAGGTCCTAACGTACATCAACTTGTTGTGTGTTGTTGGTATTACTTCTGTTGCTACTTGCTAAACCCGACACCCCCAAGTTTCTTCTATCACTGCTAATCTGAACTAACAAGTATTCCCAGGTGTACCCTGCCCCTACTTGCTATTTCTACTGCAAATTCTCAACCACTGAGCACTTCTCCAACTGATAACGGACAACACATGCTCATCTACAACCCTCATAGTCACACTCAATATCTGTCCACCCCTCTATAGCACTGCACACACACTCACACTCATATCACAGTATGCCTATGTATTAACCCCCACTACGCATTCATATATATATATACGTGCTTCATATATATGTATATATACACTATTAGACCCATAATGGCATACACACTATCTAATAGTCAATTCATCGAACACATTGAATGTATAACTTAGGATACTCCTGATACACGTCCAAACGAAGCATCAAAACCCCTAATACATTACAAATACTAAATATACCTATAAATATCATCATAATACAACTAAAGTAACTTGCTACAAAGGAATTTGAAGAAAGATTACACAAATTATCCAAAATAAACCCCGTATCGTAGCGTATCACAAAATACCATGATACGCTCTACTCGTGTCCAATTGTGGACACGTATCTAGTCACACATTATCAATCTAAGTCTAATTAGGCCTAATTGGTCTCATGACACACACTTGATGCATCAATCTCGGAATTCCCCAAAAATGAGCATAAATTTTCATGTAGCAATCATAATAGGGGTCCTATGAACCTAGTTCTTGTTCTTATGGGTAGCCCTAAGTCAATGAAGGTTTTCTAATGGTCAAATGCATGAATTAGAGTCTAAATTATAGAAAAAATCAGAATTTACCTATTGGGAGATGGATTCCTAATGAAATGCTCAAATGGACACAATTAGGACATAAGCTTCTTGTCAATTCCTCCTTCTCCAAGTGCTCCTTAGATTATGTAATTGGAAGGGAATGAGAGTGAATTGAGATGAATTTAGTAGAGGGATGAGTAAATTTGGGGAAGAACACAATTGTTGATCTAAAATAAAATGAATTAATGAGAGAGAGAGAGAGAGAGAGAGAGAGAGAGAGACCCTTTCTATGTGGCCGACCTCCTTTCCCCCCTCTCCAAGCAACATGTAATGTCCAAGATACCCCCCACTAATTAGTTATGAGTAATTAATTAGGAGGGCTATATTATGAAGCTTCTAATCTAATGAAAATTAATCTAATTTTCTTAATTAACTAAAGAAAATGAGTCTAATGAGTCTAGTCCAATGTTGGGCTCAATGTGTCATGACAATCTAATTAGGTCCACTAATGATGAGTCCAAATAATATGCTAGCCCACTAGCTAATAAATAATAGCACAACACATAATAAATAATTAGTAGCACAACATATAAATATTTAGTCACTAAATATAAAATAAGCTAAATGACAACAATACCCTTATCTAGAAATGTGGTAGTGACAGTTTTGTAATCCTGAAAAAGTTGTAATATGGTACTTATATTTTTTCGTTGGAATCGAGGAAATCAGAGAGGGCACTATTGTGTAAATTTCTGATCTCGACTACAACTTCATGATAAAACAGAGGGTAAACTGTGAAGTTTGTTGAACCTCTGTTCCTGGCCTTCGTTCATCCATCTTTTGATCAACTTCGGGACTATAAATTTTTTTTTAAAAGGCATTGAGACATCTTCATGCAAAATTACTTTATATAGCAGATATACAACATCTGTGTTCTCCCATATATTTCCAGTGTCTTCAACTTCTATAGGATATTTGTCAAATAACAACATAATGAAGAGAAAAAAAAAAGGCAAATTTATCTAATTTCTGCTACTTGGGTTCAAGTTTTGCTGATATTGTGTTTCCACTGTACTCGAAAGCATTGCTGCTGATCTCCTTCTTAAGCCCAGGATCATCATAAGGGTGACGAGGAGGACCACCCTTGGCATGTACAAAGTCAGTCGCGGACGAAGATGCTGAAGTTGAGTTTGTGTTCAGTCCATCGCTATGCAATATCGTCTCTATTTCCTTCACAACATCGCTCATTGCCGGACGATCTGATGCTTCTTCTTCTACACACTGCATTGCCAAATCTATATACCTACGGAACCCTGTAAGATGAGTTGCATTCCGAATCAGGGGATCAATTTTCTCCTCCAGGCCGTAATATTCTTCATCCTTCACATCCAGTGCCAACCTCACCTCACGAACAACATACTTCCCCTTCTCTATTGGTAGGCGAGAGGTTATCAATTCAAGCATCACCACACCAAAACTATAAACATCACTTTTCTCCGTTAGCTGTTGGCTCATGTAATACTCAGGATCCAGATATCCCTGGCAAAGTAGGATGAAACTATAAGTTGGATATTTATTAAAATTATGTTATTTCGAGAATTGATTCGAAGAAGTACTCACCAATGTTCCCTTCACTTGAGTAGAAACATGTCCTTTGTCGCTGTCCGATACTAACTTGGACAGACCGAAATCTGCAACCTTGGCAGTTAAATTTTCTCCCAAAAGGATGTTGGTCGACTTAACATCTCTGTGAATTATTGGGGGATCAGCAAGTTCATGAAGATAAGCTAATCCTCTAGCTGAGCCTAGAGCAATTCGAAGTCTTTTCTTCCAATCCAGTTGGATGCCACTCTGTCCTGTTATTTCATGGTTGAAGTAGCAGAGAAATATATAATTAGATAAAGAAATTCTCCTAGATGGATTGTAAGTAGTCAAGAATACCATACCTGACAAGCTCTCCCTTAATGTTCCATTAGGAATGAACTCGTAAACCAACATCTGCTCCCCTTCCTCGAAACAAAATCCTACCAGTCCCACTAGGTTCTTGTGATGAACCCTAGATAGCAACTCGATCTCGGTCTTGAACTCTAGTCCACCTTGCATAGATCCACGCTGTGATCTCTTTATGGCAACAGTTTGGCCATTTGCTACAATTCCTTTATAGACCTGATATTGTAAGAAGTAATTGGTCAGATACTCTTGACATTCGGATTGCGGTTGTGTTTCATCTGGGAAATAGACATTTGAGCAAACGCCCATCCAAGAACTGCAATCCAAACTAAGTCTACATCCTTAATTATGCAAATAACATCTTAGTTCGACAGGTAATATCCATGAGCTCACCTTCCCGTAGCCCCCGGATCCTATTACATTGCTTTCTGAGAAATTATTGGTGCTTTTCTTGAGGTCATCGTAAGAAAACCATCTTGCTCCTTTCAACTGGGGAGCACCACCACTATCCGTTCCACTAGGAGCCCATGATGCTGAAACAAATTTAGACAATACCGTGAGCAAACACATCAATTCTCTCCGTGTTTAAGGAATTTGTGTATGGAGAGAACAGTTTTCTTTCAAGATGTTCCTTTATTACCAAATGGCTTGCTTAGTTCCATAGCTTTTTGAGCACGTTTCTTCTGTCTAAAGGCATATAATCCGAGCACTCCAAGTAGGATAACAAGAACAACAGAACCAATTGCTATCCCTACAATCACGCCTTTGCTAAGGGAGGATCCTCTACCACCAGCATCTGGAAAAAATAGTCTGATTAGTACGCTGCAAATGAGAAAAGTGTTTGAGCCTATGAAGCATGGACACTTTGACACATACTGGACGCATCAAGGACACTCAAAAATACAGTACGACACACCAATGTCGGTGCCTGTCCGTATAGTGTCCAATTTGTATCCTTCCAACATAGAACTTTTGAGTTAATTTTCTAATAGTGAAGAACCGATTCGAGATTACCTAGGAAAGGGTATTGTGATCCGATGAAATAGTACGGTCCAAACATCTTAGGAGGTTTGTAAGTCTGATTGCTGAGGTCAAACCCAATTCTCATAATCTCTGATCGGTTGAAATACATTCCGCTTGATGGGAAGAGCTTGAGCTGCATCTCAAGATAGGAATCAGTGTTGAAGACGGGATTCTGAATGAAGACCGAACCGGGAGTTAGGCTGAGTTTAGTCCAAAGGCTCATCTCCAACAATTGGAAAACGGTGTTGTTAGTCAAGTCTCGGAAGAATGGTGCTCTAAAAACCATCAGTCCTTGGTAGGGATAAGCACAACTACAAGTCTGTGGGCTGAGACTCTGGTCAGGAGGACAAAATACGGGGCCACATTTGGCAATACTGGTCGAGTAAGGGGCTGATACTCGTTGTTGCTGAACGCGGCAATACAGCATGTCGGAGAATTGAGCACTACAGACCGGATTTCCGACAAGTCTGCAGCAATGGAGAGTAGATAATTGCCACACAGGCTAAAGGGGACATGAAAATAGAGGGATATACCAAAATGCACTCACATTAGAGTGTTATTATAGTTGGCACCTAGTGTGACAGATGTAAGATCATTATTCTGGAAGTTAACGACTTGCAGCTGCGGGCTGATGCTGTCACCCAATGTCAGTGTTCCATTGAATTTGTTGTTATTAAGTATCCTGCAGACAATTTACATAGAGTTAAATAGTAGCTCTCTCTCTCTCTCTCTCTCTTTCTCAATATATATCACACTTACACTTGTTGCAGCCCAGGAATGCTGAAAAGATTTTGTGGAACTTCACCTTGAAGCCCTCCAGATTCGATCACTCTGCATTGGTAAAGCAAGGGTTAGCTGAGATAGAAGTCGCTCAATAGAATCACATTTTCTTTTATTTTCAATGACCGGCCTAAGAATAGAATTACATTGTTAACGATTTTCAAAAGGTTTTCTCAGAGAACTTACAAAGCTGTAAGGGATTGTAACTTGGATAACCATTCCGGCGCTTCAGATGGATCAAATGTATTGTTGCTCAAATCACTGTAGTGCGTGGATTCAAAAAGCGAGGGCCACATTTAAAGCAATGGGAGGAATTTTCAGTTGAAAGAACAAGAGGATTCTGAATGAGTACTTACACATAGTTGAGGGAGACCATCCCAGTTAAATCTGGTACTGATCCAGTCAGCTTGTTGTTTGCTAAGTTCCTGAGTGATGTCAAGTGGGATTAGTTCAGGGGACCCTTACATACCATGTCTATGTACTTTTGGGTTTCAAGTTGGTCGAACTTACAGTTCATTAACTGTTGAAAGATTATTGAAGGAAGGAACTGCCCCAGTCAGAGAATTCTTATCAAGCCGACTGTTCCAGGAGGGGGCACATTGTGATAATAAAAACAGCTTGTTAGAAATATATTCATTTCGAATTCATAGATGACTTATAGGAGGTTTAGGAAGAAGATACTTACAGAACCTCAAGTGATTGCACAAGTCCTAATGACTCTGGAATCTCCCCTGTGAGTTGATTTCCATCGAGAAGTCTGTCCAGAGAGAACAAAGACAGGCCTAAGAATAACATATATATGAACAATAGGAGGAAATTGGAAAATTGAAGTAGCTTCTTACAAGTGTATCAGAGACATGTTTGCACTGAACAGCTGGTCTGGAATCGGCCCTGATAACTTGTTCTTGTTGAAGTGACTATCATAGTACCATTCAACAGAGAAAAGTCATTCATACAAAAGTTGTAACTCAGTAATGAAATAACTATGAGTTCTCTTTCCAATCTCTGAAGAAAATATGCATATTTGACCAAAGATTACAAGTGGTTATTGGGGATAAAAAGAAAATTGGAGATCTCCTCTCTCCTCTCCTATATAAAGGAGAAGGATCCCAAATGAGTACAGATGACACATCAGTTGGTTACTTGCTCCTTCCTTTTCCTTGTTTCTCCTCATAACTCGATTAAGTTTGTTGTGTAGTATGTGGGGAGTTCTTGGCTGAATTATACGGGAAGTCCTTGGTTAATGTTGCAGTTCTCCTCAACCACTGTTGAAGTCAATCGCAAGAGAAGAAAATGGAGTGGATCATGGAAAAGCCATAGTCACAGATCAAACCAAATCAGGTAACCCACTATGTTGAATTTGGTTATCCTATATCTGATAGGCTACCGGATCAAAAAAACATGATTAAGTAGGCATTCATATATATATATATATATATATATATATATATATATATATATATATATATATATGAAAGAGCTTATTTCCCCAATCAGACGCCCTTCATCAAAGAGCGCTCCATCTTGGAGAATTGTCTGCTGGCTCATGAACTTGTTAGGGATTTCAATAAGCAGGGAGGTAAACAAAGCGTGCCTTAAGCTGGACCTCGGGAAAGCCTATGATATGATATGGTGAACCGAGATTTCTTATGCCACACATAGTTTGAAGTATCGGCCGATACCGATCCGATACGGCCGATACCGATACAGTTTGGCATGTCCCGATCCGATACCGACCGATACCCGATACTGACCGATACCGACATTAGAGGTCTCTTTTCCGGTCAATTCGGCAAAGAAAATTGAATTAAAAGGACAAATTAGCAAGGGCGTAAAAGCATAGTAAGGTTGTAAAAGCATATAAATGAGGAAAATTTATCTATCGCATATAAATCAATCGACAATGGTGACTACTATTTCATTCAATTTCAAAAATACTAAGAAACAACACTAAAAATACTTTAAATTATGCATAAATGTATAAAATATATTTTCTAAAATGTTAATAATTTACTAATAGTTGTTTGCTTTCCGATACCAAAAAATCCGATACTCCGATCCGAAACTGCCGATACTACCGATACCGCCGATCCCGATACTCATTGGAATGGTCCGATACCGATTCCGATACCGATACTTTGAACCTTGATGCCACATCATAATCTGTATGAGATTTGACAGATGGTGGGTAGACAGGGTGAGGGAGTGTGTATGCTCTGCATTATTCTCGATTATGGTTATAGGCCAGTCGGAGAGATTTTTCCGAAGCAGTAGAGGCCTAAGACAAGAGGACCCCCTCTCTCCCTATCTCTTTGCGATGGTCATGGAAGTCCTCACCTGTCTTTTCGATGATGCTACTATGGATGGATTGATTACAACCTTATTTAGGAAGGTGAATCCTGTGGTTTCTCATCTAATTTATTCTGATGACCTGCTGGTGTTCATAGAGCCGTCTGACAGATCCCTTGACACTCTCAAGCGTATATTCGATACAATGGAAAAATAGTAGGACTTGCAGCCGAACAAGAACAAGATCCAAATGTTCATGAATCGTACTTTTGAGAATAAAGAGGCATGGCTGGCAAAGATGGACATAAGGGAATGAATGCTTCGTGTGAGATACTTGTGTCTTTCTCTCTCTATCAACTATGCGGCTAATGCGGAGTGTAAATGTCTCCTCAATTACACGCAATCGAGACTAGAGGGATGGCAGAGGAAGATTCTGTCCTTTGAAGGGAGGATGGAACTTATTAAAGCCGTAATTGAGGTGGTTGCTCTCTTCTGGCTCCAGGTCATTATGCTGTCCAAGGGTACGATGAAGAAAATTGAAAGCATGTGTGCGAACTTCTTATGGAAATGAGGCATACATGCAATTAGTTGGGAGGAGTTGTGTCGGCCTAAAAAGGAAGGGGGAGTTGGATTGTGATCGTTGGGTATTCTCCGAGAAACTGCTTATCTCAAGTTGTTCTTGGAGATTCATCAATGGTAAGATTCTTTTGGGTGAATGGATCAAGGGAAGGTACTTTCCGAAAGGGGACTTCTGATCAGCTAGTAGCAACAACAACTTCTCGGTCACCGTTAAATCTTTGCTGAAGACGAAAAGAAAGGCTAAGGATAAATTGACCAGAGTCATAGGATCAGGGGCCTAAACCAGCATTTGGCACGATCCCTGGATTGGACACACTAGCCTGATTGAAAGAGAGGGATGGTATGTTTATGAGCTGGTGGGCTCTACGGAAACGGTTAGAAGCCTTATTCAGGAAGGGGAGTGGAAGATACAGGACCATTTGATCGAGATGGCCCATGCAAAAGATATCCGGACAATGAAGATTGATAGACAAGCAGTAGAGGATTACTGGACCTGGGCAGACATGGAGAAATGTACCTTTAAGTTTAGTACAACCATGAACCAGATACGGCCCGATCATACGGAGATTGATTGGACGGAGATGGTTTGGACCAAAAGGGCAGCAGTCAAGATGTCACTGTGCTTATACAAAATGATCAAGAATAGGCTTCTTATTCGAGACAGGTTGAGTAATTTTAGCATCCACTGTGAGGATAGGAAGTGTTGTTTATGCGGTAAATAAGATGAGTCCAGGGATCAACTGTTCTTCGATTGTGATGTCACTTGGAAAATCTGGAGTGCGCAGAGACGTAAAGCGGGCCAAACCCATGGTCATAGTAGAGAACTTGCTGCAGTCTTAAATAATATTAGAGCTCAGAAGGGGAATGGGGAGAGAGGTTATGGCCGTCTTAGATTAATGTTTGTGGCGGTGGTATGACATGTTTAAATCTTGCAGTTTACTAAAAATGCTTTAGCGAAGAGGCTTGGTTCAGTAAAGATCCCTACAATCTCTCATTCAAAATGATAAAAACAAAACAGGTTAACAACAAAAAGCAGTATCGATGTAGTAAGCTATATAAATCAGAATATAGTTAAACTTACGGTATTGTCTCGACTTGCAAAGAGGCTAGTACTAATGAAACATCAAAAGGAAAAAAGAGAGAGAGAGAGAGAAGAGAGAGAGAGAGAGAGAGAGAGAGGCTTACAAATGCTTTGTGTGAAGAAGCAGGTCCAAGCCAGGGGCCTTCTTCTTGGACACAGGAATACTTCCAGTCAGCTGATTGTCTGCCAGGTCCAGCCAGTATAGTTGGTTAAGGTTACCCAGAGAAGCAGGTATATTTCCACTGAATTTGTTTGAGTTCAGAGCTCTGCAGGGAAAAAAAAAAAAAAAGCCAAGGCAGAAGCGACAAGATTCATATTCTTTGTTTTCTTCCATCAACAATCTCATCAGGACACACAAAAGAAAAAGAAAAATTAAGAAGATGATGAAGATTGTATTGTTACATGTAGGATAGCTTTGGAAGATTGCCTAGTTCAGCTGGGATGTTGCCGGAGAAGCTGCAACCAGCCAAGATCCTGAATCGAGATACTCTCATGGTTAAATTATGACAAGCTGAACATGTAATTTTTCGCGTAAATGACTCCTAAAAGATTCTTACAGCGTGCTCAGCTGCTTTAGGTTCTCGATATTTGGAGGGATCGGACCACGGAGATCAGAGTTGAACGACAAATCTCTGCAGTTACGAACGACATCATTGAGATCCTATTGTGGTAAGACACAAGCAAATTAACAAGCAAATGGAACTTACAGTGATTGCAATTCCGTGAGCTGCCCAATGTCGCCACTCAGAGTACCTTTGAGCCCCATTGTCGATAACTTCCTGATCGAATCCGTGAGCTATCAGCAAAGGGAAACAGAGTGGAAATAATTGGAGCATGTACGTAGGGAGAGAGAGACTCACAAGGCGGTGATCCTCGAATCCTCGCAGAACACTCCCTCCCATGGTGAGCCGCAGGGATCGTCGGACCGGTCCCAGCTCGGTGGTGTGTTCTCCCATAGATCCTTCAGTGATCGAAGAGCTGCCACTGGAATTGATGACAATTCCAAATTAAGCCAAAGAGCACTAAGAGGCTGTTTGGTTTGAAGAAGTCAAAAATCGACATTTTGCAGTGAGGTAAATAATCTTTGTTTTGAAAAAGTAGAAATTGGAAGTGAAAAATCTAAAATTTTATGTTTAGTTAGTTGCTGCATGACTAAAAAAATATAATTTTTTTTTAAGGCCATCTCCAAACTATTATTAAAAAATTTCTCAATGTGAGTACTCAAATTTTTTTTTTTTTCTTCTATATTATGTTATCCTCTAAATTTTACATCTCCAACCTATCAATCCTCAAATAATAAATAATCATTATTTATTTCTACATAAATTTATTTTTTCATAATTATTCAATATAATTATATACATTAATATTATATTATTAATATTATTTACCGAGATAATATTATATTACTTTATATTATTTATATTAATTTAATTTTAAAAAGTTTGATATTTTTCTATTAATTTCTGTCAAATTATTTAAATATTATTTTATTAATCAAATAATTGTAATAAAAAATATTAATAAAAAATATATTCAATATTAGATTCTATTTGAAGATCTCAACAAGAATATTTTAATAGTATAATTATTATATTATTTATAATTATAAATTAGCAAATATGGTAAGTTAATTAAGCTTAGTGTTTAACATATGTAGGATATATTAGTAATTAGCTACAACTTAACATATGTAGGCTATAAATTTTTGTTTTGAAAAAGTAAAATTTGGAAGTGAAAAATCTAAAGTTTTGTATTTAGTTAGTTGCTGCATGAGTAAAAAAATATAATTTTTTTTTGGTTTAAGGCCATCTCCAACCTACTCTTAAATAATTTCTCAATTTGAATACTAAAAAAAAAAATATTCCTATATTATATTATCCTCAAAATTTTATATCTTCAACCCATCAATCCTCAAATAATAAATCATTATTATTTATTTCTACATAAATTTATTTATTCACAACTATTTAATATAATCATATACATTAACGTTATATTATTAATATTATTTATCGAGATAATATTATATTATTTTAATTTTAAAAAGTCTGATGTTATTCTATTAATTTCTTTCAAATTATTTAAATATTATTTTATTAATCAAATAATTGTAATAAAAAATATTAATAACAAATATATTCAATATTCGATTCTATTTAAAGATCTCAACAAGAATATTTTAATAGTATAATTATTATATCATTTATAATTATAAATTAGCATGGTAAGTTAATTAAGTTTAGTGTTTAACATATGCAGGATATATTAGTAATTAGCTACAACTTGGAGGACAAAATGGTCGTGAATAGTGGATCCTCAAATTTGAAGATTTTTTTTCTCTCCTCAAATTTGAGGATCCTTCAGGCTGTACTCAAAAATTTTGAATTTTTTTTCTCATTTTGAGGATGGAAAAAATAGATTTTGAGAAAAAAAAATTCAAATTTGAGAACTTGGATTAGAGAAGACCTAAGTGAGATAAGGAAGTGATTCTCCAACCAACCACAAACTGTTAATTGAAAATATATTTTTTTTTACTTTCAAGTTCCACTTTATTCTGATTTAGTGGCAGTTTATGGAATCCTCCAACCAAACAAATCCAAAATTTCAGTTTCGGTCACTTCCGTACTTCAAATCCGGAACGGCCACAAAAAGTAGATAAAAGAAATAGGAAAGAGAATAACCATCCTGGGGATCGGTGTTGCCTGAGCTCAGTCCAAGGCCTCCTCCAACGCAAACCAACAACAGCAGAATCCCCGTTGTTGCAGAAGCCATCACGTCGCTTAAAGTGATCACTCAGACCACCATGCCTGCAGCTTGTTCTCGGAATTGAATTCTTGTGGGAGAAGTAGATCGAAGAAGAAGAAGAAGAAGAAGAAGAAGAAGAGAATGTCGTTGGAGTTAGTTACCACCAACTAACGCAGCAGCTAGCCATGATTTCCTTCCCACCTGCAGAAATCAATCATGAGGATTTCGAAGCTAACCATAAAAGCCTTTCTTTTTCTTTTTTTTCCCCACAATCTATGGCTTGTCTTCAAAGACAATCAATCAACAAACTACGACGACTAGTAGTACAAGTAATGATATTTTTGGTGATTGCTGGGCCACAACACTTCTTCCGCTGATGATTGGCCGGACTCTGTTATGTCATACATACGAGTATTCTGCTATTGGTATTTGGTATAGCTAATGGATGGACTTAATTAAAAAGTAGGTATTCAAAAGGTCTACTGTTTGTGTAGCGCAACTTGGTTGGAGATAGTCAAGTCCGCCAATTTTGGCAACTACTAGTTTATTCTTCTTGCATGACCTCAAAGGTCAATACTCGCCAAAATGGCAGCCACATTCTTCCAAGTTCATATGGGTTGCCAGTGCCCAGTGGATTGCCAGATTCTTCCTGTTCATCAAAATATAGAGTGTAGATCGGCTTGGTTCCCCTAAATAGAAGAATAGGTTTTGCCGCAATTCAAATTAGCAACAGTAACACCATTTACGATAATTTATTTACATTATTTTTTCTCATATTTTTTTATTCAACGTCATAAAAATTAGAATCATATAATGAGTAATTTTTATTTACAACAACAAATATTCAACATCATAAAAATTAGTAAAAAACTTTGATACATTTGATATAGCACATCTATGTGTCAAAAAATGGACGTTAGCTCTCTCTTCGTAAAATGTGCAAGTATATATATATATATATATATATATATATATATATATATATATATATATATATATAATTTTTCTTCAATACAAAAAGTTACAAATTTGTATCGATACAAGAAAAATCTAAACCATTGGTTGTTGATCTAATGGTTCTTATTAAATGAGTTTTCTTGGAGTAGGGAACATCATTTAATACAGTTTTTTACTTTTGACCTGTTGGTAACTTGCTAGTGTAGCTCATTCTTGACTTCAATTTTTTCAATGAACACCCTAAATTAACTCATATTTACTTTATCTTTAAGTTGATAAAAATTCATAAAACATCCTAAATTAACTCATATTTGATTGATTTAATTTGCAGCCTTGCTACATTCAATATTTTGAAGAATAAGAGTTCCTTCTTCAATACCCTCTTCACGGACTGTTTCTCCTGGCCGGGAGTGGACTGCAACTCCACCATCGTCGTCGCCGTCACCTGGGCCTCCTCTCCTCCTCCTCCATCATCTCTGGCTCCATCCCACATCATACGATTACTGTTTTAAATTTATTTGCATGAAAATATATCAGAACACAATGTTAAGGAATATTTTCTAAATAATACAATGTTCCTCAAGAGTTCATTCTTTAACAGCCTCTTCACGGAATGTTCCTCCTGGCCGGGAGTGGACTGCAACTCCACCGTCATCGTCACATGTCCCCTCCTCTACTCCTCCTCCACCATCTCCGACTCCATCCCACATCCCACAATTACTGTTTTTTAATTTTTTTTTTTTTGCATGAAAATAAATCAGAACACAATGTTAATATTTTCTAAATGATACAATGTTAATATTTTCTAAATGATACAATGTTAATATTTTTTTTTCTGTTTCTTTATTTCTACGGGTCCATCTCACGTCTCACGATAATATTTTCTGTATTTTTTGCATTGAAATAGCACACTGTTAATATTTAGTAAACAATACACTTTTAATATTTTTACTTTTTCTTAATTTATTAAACATTACACTATTACTAATATTTCAAACGGCTAGTGGATTCTTTGTTAGTCCCAAAATTTGTAATATTAAGAAATCATTACCGCCTACAATTTGTAGTCATTTCTTTGTTAGTCCGAAAATTTATTTGTCTTTCCATCTTCCTTACTTTTTGTATTTTTCTCTTGTTATATATATAATAATTTTCTTGTTTCAACTATTAGTTTTCTAAAATACATATAATAGTTTTCTTATTTCATTTTGTAGTACTGAACAAAGATGTCTACTCTTATGGAAGATGTAGAAGAGCTAGAAGATTGGATGCCAGCTTCAAATGAAAGCTGCATTCCGCATATGATGCGCAGGTTTCAAGAACATATGTCGAAGATTTCAGCTCAACTTTTTTCGATAAATTCTAAGCTTTGTTCAGTCGAACTTGAACAAATCCATATATTTCGGCGTCTAGAAAAAATAAAAGAATCTTCCACTGCCAAGAAAGCATCTTCAGCTAGAGGAATTAATATTAAGGAGGAGGTGGACAATGAATCTGCTGATGAGGACGAGAAACTGAAAGAAGTTAGAGAAAAATCTAGCAATTTTTGCATTTGATCCCTCTAGAAGAACCTGACCTTAGCAGTTCTACGAAAACTATGGGAGGAAATTTAGAACCGGTTACCCCATTGAAAAGTCAAACAAAAAGTTCAACCTCAAAGCCTATCGATTAGTAGTGGTTCGAGTTTTTACAATTATATTTTTGCGGATGATAAACCTGACGAGTAAGTAATATGAGTTTTCATTTTATTTTAACAGTTTATTTATTTTATTTTCCTAATTTATTCGTTTTTTTCTTAGAGAAATAATATCATCTTGCAACAAGCTTCATATAACTCGGGCTGAGATGAAGTCCATTTCTTCAAGAAGGAGAATTAAATATGTGGTATGTAGATAGTATATATTTTTCTTAGATGCCATCAATGTTTACTTCGATGCTATCGTTGCTTTTTTAATGAGATACTCAGATTGTTAGCATGGTATTGATGCCATCAATGTTTACTACGATGCAATCGTTATTTTTTAATAAGAAATACTCAAATTGTCAGCATGGTCTCTTCTCTTCTCACTGCGGAGGAACGGAGAAGAACTGACAATAAAGCTAATGTATGGTATTTACCAGTAAAGATATCGGTGAGTAAGCATTTTATTCTTTAATGATTATGCATTAACAATTTTCTCTCATTTCTTTGTCGTTCGTAATATATTATTTTATGTGTATGTAGAGTTAGAGAGCAACATTATCTCCATCTAATAAACCTCTTCATGAAATATGGAAGAAGTGTAAATATTTCGAGGATTATATTGGATCTTTAAGCATTTTTAATGAGGTATTAATTTATTTTTATTTAAATTTTAACTTTAATTTACTGAAAATTGATTAATTTGTTATAATGATTAATCCTGATTCAGATATACATACCTATCCTTGTGTCTGACCACTATACTCTTGCAAGAGTTATGGTTAAAACAAAGATTATTGAAGTTTTGGACTCCCTTGCATCTACAAATGAGCCAATTTATAACAAAGTAGTCATAAAACAAATAGTAGACTCATATTCATAATTTTTTATGAATTACATACTAGATTCGCGGTATATAGTTTATTTCTATATAGTTTTGTGAATGAGACTTAGTGGTACCCATTGACTCTGATATATCTGTTTATTATACAACCTACGTGTGTATTCGAGGGTTCCATAGATTGGAGTATCCTTCGTATACATACCAGTTGGCATGTTTGTGTATGCTTGTTCCTACATATTTGGGACTAGTGCGTGACAGTCTTCGGACCACCATTAGCTGGAATCCGGTCCCTACAACTAAATCAAGATTATTAAGACTTTATAGAACAATAATTTACAGAGAATTGTTCACAACTATTTCAAGAATACAATATCGAATCAAAATCATATTCTCTGTTAACTGTCATGCTTCGGTCCCAAAATACCAGGAACCAGGCTACGTGACAATGATCAGCTATGTATCCAAGTGGACTCCAGTCCAATTAGAATATGTATAAGTTGTCCTAGATTTGTATAGCTAAGTCTATATCATCTTTCTAACTCAATCCACAAGAAAATATCAAAAAAGAAGAAGATATGGGTATTAGTCTGCAGCTTAATAATCATACTTGTCCGAATAGACTCGAGAGACTATAATATGTCTACAAAAACTATGCTAAATAACAACAAATAAGCAATAAAAAATAAAATAGATAAATTACAGAAGACATGATGCAAGTACCTACTCACAATACATGTATACCAAAAAGATACTCATTATCAGCTTAAGAAGAACTCAACGATAATCAATACTGCAAAAACTGGAAAGGAATCAGATCCTCAGAGGGACATAACAAGATACATAAAAATATGTCACTAATGATATAAATTACTGTAATAAATAAGGGGTGTATCAAACTAAGTGTAAATGCAAATGAGAATATCGTTCGTCTATATGGGGCTCTCCGAACCAGAGATCCTCTATTAGCGGCGCTCGTCCGAGTCGCCTCACTGTCAACATCAATACACCAATAGTATGCCCTATGTCTAGTAACTGTCCTCCCCACCCAATGAATCTAGAACGGGTAGACTACTCTCCACGTTCAATCCCTAATGTGAAGTCCAGTATCTCAAGAATAAAAGTATCTAGTATGCACTAAGCCATCGCACGTCCCAATCATAATGATAATCAGTTGAGTACGGGGGTACATGTCATCTATCTCTATGACATCTCTCTGTGTCTAAGTAAGTGTCGTGGTCCTACAGGATATTGGCATATCCATAGTGCAGCAAAAAATGACACCAAAATGCCTAGGATGCAAAGTAATTATCCAACGCACACCGTTGGTTCCACCCAGAGTCATGCTCGGACGCGCAGATAAAATATAACAATAAAAAGAATCATAGTAGGAACTGAAATCTAAAATAGAATATAACATAGTGGTAAGGTATACTTGCCTAGGTTCTTTAGCTGAGATTGAGAGTCTAGTTCCAAGTCCCAAGTCTGGATATCCAATGAACCTAAAAATAAGTTTGGGAACAAATTTTATTATTAAATACAATGCATCACTTATTTGAATCTATACATATATATATATATATACATGATTATGATTACATTTATACAACTATTCTAAGCGGTTAGGCTCTACTTCCTGATAATAAACCTTATGGCACAACTTAATTAGGAAGCACTTTGAGTAGTTTTACTCAAGTTAGTATTCCAATCCTGGAGTAGTTACTAACTGATTAAAATATAAAACTTCTAGTTATGCGTATTAATAAGAGTCAAGCCTTTAAAGTCTGTCATCCTCTACCAGCTATCTTCCAAACAACCATAACCCACTACATCTAACACATTGGCTCAAGTTTTATTCTGACATTTACCTCATATTCTTTTCATACATTTCATGACATTCTCATATCCACCCATTATGCAATTATAAACCTATAAGTTGAGCACTAGAGAATATAGAGTGCTCACACCCTTGCCATACTACTATCTAGTAGTGGCCATAATCCTTACCAGATGTTGTTCTCAAAATTTATTGTCATATAATATACCTCTTCCTTGTCATATATATTCCTAAGTAAACCAAACACCTTTCTCCTTGCATCCAATGACACACCCCTTACCTTTGGGCCCACTGCCTACTACTCTTCCTTTATCCATTTAGAGGATACCACAATATTATGTCCATGTATTTCCTCAAGCACACCGTAAGTCCATCCTTCCAATTGCAACACACAAGCATTCATTCATCCTTTGTCCTCCACAACATATGTATAGGCTCTTACCTATGCTAACTCCATGATTGCTAGTGGTATTGATATTTTTGAATAAGAGGAGCTAAGCTACATAACAAATAATGAGCCAACCTTAAACAAACTAGGTTGCTAGCTTGACCTCCTTCTTTTGTTTGCAGTGGGGTTCCCGTTCTATTGTGTGACTAGGCAATATTTGTTGAAGTCACCTATTATCAACTTGTGCTTAATATGGTTTGGAAGTTTTCTTTTTCTTTTCTTTTATGTTGAAGGAAAACACCCATACCCACACAACCAACTATATCTACACTGCTTTCTCTCTTCTCCATTCGATAGCACATTTATATAGAAGCATATTTATACACCAGCACATATTCGCATCCCATATTGAGTTAGCCTCCATATAATCAACTCAACACCTTCCCTTCTCATACATAAACAGCTAGTAGGAAAGAAGAAATATATATATATATATATATATATATATATATATATATATATATATATATATATATATATATATATATATATATATATATATATATATATATATATATATAAAGAACTAACAATGATGTCATATTACAGAGAATGGTTGTGTTACCAGAGAAAAGAAAGATGAATGCCAGACGGGGTGAACGCCATCCTCGCAGTTGCTGGTTCGAAGAACGTAGAGTTGACAGAATAATGGTTGTCGTTGAAAGCTATCCAAGGGAGGAGCTCGACGAAGGGTTGCAATGATATAGGACCTCAACTACGGGATGCGCATAGCCAAGACTCAGGATGGCGGTGTGGATCGGCACTACAAAGACTCGCGCGGCTTGACTTCTTGTAGCTTCTCGGAGTCGACAGTACCAAATTTTTAGCACTGGGCGACTAGGTCATCGGTCGAGAGGTATGTTGGACTGCCGGTAGCTTCTCAAAGAGATCTTTGACGTCTCACTTCGATAATAACACAGGCTGATGGATATGGAGGCTTTCTTCGACGAGGAAAAACTGAGTTTAAGAAAGGACGGCTAGGATTTATGGTAGAAGGGAAATAAGAATAGGATAGTGTATATAGTGTGAGAAGGAGTGGTTCGAACAGCTGGAATCGTACCAGCGTATTCTTTTCCCAGCAGAAATTTATAGGCACAGCTTGTAGCAGGGAATAAGAATCAAAGTTTTATTGATAACGAATTCAAATTTTGGGCACAAATTTTATGACCCGCCTGACCTTGTTTAGGAGAATGACTCTCTCTCAAGTCAATAGTAAGAATGGCCAAAGTTTGATTAAGGAATTTATTAGTTGGTAGGCTAAACTTGATAGGGCTTAAGAAGGGAAGGGTAAGCACGGGGTTTTAGCCTAAGGGATTTAATCTGAAGTGAACAAACAACCACAACAAAAGAAAACAATGGAAATTTACTTTGGATGGAATATTTCTTTTGGGTTCGAAATAATACAATTTGGACAGTAATGGGGCTGAGTGAGAGAAGTGAATGAGAAGGGAATAAAAATATGATAATGCATAACACAGTGGCCGAAGACAGAAATTTTGGGCCTACCAGAATCTACGAAGAAAGTAATACAGTTATACATATCAATAGTATTAACAATAATAATATTTTAGTATCTTTAGTATTGATACTAGCAAAAATGTTTAGAGAATAATATGGAAGATTTGGCTTAAGACAACTAGTAATAGTCTGTACCTATATTGATTTATGAAAAACAAATAAAATAATTTAGTAAGAATAGAATACATCCAAATATAGTTAATTTTTAAATGGGATTTTGCATTCTACCTACCTTAGAAAATTCTCGAAATTGAAGACAAATAATTCATAAACCGTAAGGCAAATAATATTCAGCATTTGTGTTTTCCGCAATAATTAACTAACCATAACTATAGTCTATATCCAATAACTAGATTAATGCATTCTCTATTTTATCCCTTGAAAATAGCATTCGTGTACTCGTATGGTCAGTTTCTCTAAGTCTACATTCCTCAATACTTAATTTTTACTCAAAAGTTAAGGCAGCTCAATTTTGAATTCTCTGAGACCTTTTTTTTTGCTCAAATATTTAGAGTTTGGGTCACTAATGCCTCAGAGTCTTGTGGATTTGTATTTCTCAAAATTGTATTTCTTTTATCATTAATGGATATGCCCTTGTACTCTAAATTTATCGAGAATAGTTTCCAATCAAAATTCCAATCTTTCAAACATCGTTGATTCTTTAAGGATGATCAATAAGCCAAACTGTAGTCTAAAGCCATATACCGCGAATAGGAAAATCTTATTACATAGTCATCAATTTCTACCTGTCACAACCCACACCCGCATGATCGGGGCACGAGACCGTAGGTACGTCCATCCGACACCGCAGCATCGACGGTAGAACGCTGTCTAGGTTATCATTATCTATCTAACTATCATACTAGTATAACCAGTACTACCATATACTCAATCACAATAATCTAAAAAAAGAACGAACAAGAAAGATAATCAATAATATTCTACAAGAGAACTAGGCAAGATATGAAAAAGGAACACTAACCAAACTCTACAATAGTTACCTCAAGTCCATAAGGTAAGAGCAGTCCTATCTATATCACTATCTGAGATCCCGGAATGGAGATCACAACCATCACTAAAAAATATTAAGCAATCAGGAAAGGAGCAAAGTACATACCTCTGAAAGAAGTTCCAAAAACATAATAGAGCATATATAACAAATAATAGGAAAGGATATAGGATAACTAGCAATAAAAAATGAAATAAACTAGGGTGAACAGGTAATGTACTGGAAAGTAAAGAGCAAGCAATAGAGAATCACTATAAGTAAGGAATAAGATAAACTAGTTAATGTGCCTTGGAGTACCAGTTCATTATATGGTCAATTTGGGTTTAACATGAATACAATAGGGATACTCGATTACACGTGTGATATATAATCGATATATATACGAATAAACTGGGCTTGATCACATAACTAACTCCTACTCCCCCATCCCCAACCAATACTCATGGATCCAATCATGACATGTTACAAACACGAATATGGGCACACTGAACACGAGCAGTGTGTAAACAAGAAATACATGATAATCAATACCTGATACACACAATAAAATATATGTGAAGGAGTACCCGCTGAACACGGTAATGGGATAACATCTCCTAACAGAATCCATATAGTACCAGTCCGTATAACCACTGTGTCAGAATCAAGTATACAGTTCTAGAATATGCGATATATACACTATCATAAAATAAAAACTATCAAAAAGATGTACTCGCCTGTGCTCTAGAGCAATGGATGTCAAACAATGTCTGAACTGGTGTCTCACAACCTATATATGAAATATTACATCAATACAAGATTTTAGAAATGATAATTAAGTAAAACTAGTCAAAATATAGGTCGTAAAGCCATTTCTAAGTTAAAATAGTCAAACTAGGTCAACTCTAAGTCAAAGTTGGCCAAACTATCTATTTCTAGGTTGTATAAGTTCATCTCCAGAATATTAGGTCCATACACTATGTAACTAGGCTATATTAGCTATATTAGGATACCCGAATATTGATACTATTATGTATCTCAAGATACTCAAGCTACACTAATATAACTACCTATTAGTACTACTTATACTATACTAGTATCATAATATACTTTGCTTTGAGCCACAAGACTATTAATTACCTAATTGGTATGAGATACCAATTCCTATAATTACCTTAAAATAACTCAAGGTAAACTAACTAGCATTACTTCAACTAAAACTTAACTAACTAGTATATAAATATACCAATCATATATATATATATATATATATATATATATATATATATATATATATACACTACTCATGTATATATATATAGCTAATATAGTATTATCTAACTTATGTTACCTAATTAACTTTGCATATCCTGATACTAATAACATAATTTATTAGCTAACATAGCTCAACATCTAACAAACTAACATTGGCAACTAACTGCATCATTGCAGTCACTGATTAATATCAGTAGCAGGTACTACAAATGGTCACTCAAATTACTAATATACTAATTATATCTAAGATACATTAACTGGTATATACTAACTAAACTAACTGACAATACATACTAACTCATCTAATATCCACCACTGATGACTTTACTAACTGATACACTAGTGTACTTAATTACTAACCTAACTTATTCTACTAACTAACACAACTATGACTGATACTCTACTTAACTCTCCCTGAACTGCCACTAACACATCCTCAAGATACAAGAACTGATACTACAACTCCCAAAATGTCTGCACATCCCCATATTACTTCTGACCCTAACATAACTATTGATATGTATAACATAGGCTTCATACACATACCCTTACTAATGCACAGATATCTTGCACTGGTACACCCTAATCTATCCATAATTCTCTCATTACCTACACTCGAGACATAGAATACCAAGACCTCTAGCATTACCTTCATTGCAACTAGTGATGCTTAATGCTACTTCTACTGATACATATTGCTAATGCTGCTGCTAACACCTCCAGTTTTCCTTCTCTGCTACCCTGAAAACACTCCTCCACTGCCTCCTTACACCGATACCTGATCTTATCATCTAAGCATTTCTCCCTCTTCTACCCTATGTACTCGAGCTCCTGCATTGGATCAATACCAATACTACACTAACATTCACCTCCTTCCACTACCAAGTACCCACCATGGACAGTGACAAATTGCCCATATCTTGTACACCATGCCAACACCACTGCTCCCAACCTCTTCTCGAGTTATTGCTGCTCCTATAGGCAGCAATGTTGTTGTAGTAACACTGCAGTAAATTACTACAGTTTCAACACCATATCCTCCTTATTACTGCCAATACTTGATTGCATTGTACTCTTCAAATGAATGCACAACAGCTACATACCTATCTGGTGCTTACAGCAGCTTTTACACCTACTGTGTAAGAAACTGTACAGTTTTGCCCGAGCCACTACCCTCAACGTCTCATCCTCTCAACCATCAAACTCCCTATGTTTCCAAAGACATAAAACAGTCCCTCTTAAAATATATACTGAAGCCATATCTAAATAATATAACACCAACATATAACCAACCCAAAGATAGTCACAAATATATCAACTCTATAATACCAAGTGCATATGACTATATAATTACTAATTAACTGTTAACTATCAACAACTGAAACTAATATATCAATTGCTAACCAATCTAATATATACCAATATATTAACCTATCCAATCTAAACCTCTAACAGATAACTCTAAATAACATACACCTATCACTAATAGGTAACTAACTTACCACAACAACCCAATATCTCATTCAACTCGCAACCACAGCCATCCCCCAACCTTACATTTCCTGAGTTGCTGTCGGGTATGGCATCACATTTCTACTACTAAGGTAGCATATTGCAGCTACTACTTGCTATTTCCAACAGCGTCCAGGTATAATCTGACAATCCCATAATATTGACAGTGATTTCATACCCTCATATCAGATGCACATGAGCCCGTACCCGACTGATGTACCCCATTGACAGTGAACATGCACATGTAAGTGCACTGTCAACACACACTGAATTACAAGAATAGTACCTAATATTCATATATACTCAACTGAACTCATATCTAAACCCCCATTCTAGCAGTTGTATAACTAAACACGACCATGATCACCACCATCCATATCAGTCCATACTCAAACAACAGTCCATAGATGGACTTAAAAATAGTGCAATACTTCACATATCCCTAATATGATCCCCTTCTCCACATACACAACCAAATACACAAAAAAACTTCCTATAAATATAGATAGATAAAAGTATAATCAATATATATATATATATATATATATATATATATATATATATATATATATATATATATATATATATATATATATACATCAATAATCATACTCAAATAGCTACACACAAGTCTAATTGAAATAGAATACAAAACAATAAACACGTGGAGTGCAACGCACCCATATCACACTCATTCTATAATACACTAGCGATACGGCCCAACACAACACCAAATGCATCACCAATTATATGAGAAAAACTAGAATCATAATTATAAGCAATATAAAGTGCTAGTTACTCCTCTACGTGTTCGTGTCAAAATATGACGTGCTCAAACCACCGTGTCAAAGAAAAAAATTCCTAAACTAACCCGTGTCATCAAATTGCCATAACACGGCCTACACGTAACTAATTGTGGACACGATACTAGACTCACAACACCAAATCAAATACAAAAATATCTATCTAGCCAAATAAAAAACACTTGTTGTGCCAATTTTGGATTTCCTCTAAAATTGACCAAAATACATGGCATCTTTCACCATAGGGGTCCCTAGTAGTAAATTCTTCTTCTTATAGGTAGCCCTAGTCCGTAGGAGTGTTCCTAATGATTAAACTGCAGATTTGGAGTCTAATTAGAAAGGAAAAAACTGAATTATACCTATTAGGAGATGGATTTCCAATAAAAGTCTCTAATGAACACCAAGTAGCCTCAACTTGTGCTCCTTCTACCAATTTGTAGATCCTTGTCTCATCCTTGCTTTTAGGGCCTCCAATGGTGAAGTAGGGATGAATTAGGATGAGATTTGATAAAAATTTGATGTAGGTTTGGTGGAGAAAAAAGTTAATTTGGGAAAGAACACTTAGATCTAGAAATTTTGGAATGAAAGAAATGAGGAGAGAGAAGACTCATTAAAAAATGAAATAAACTATAATATCGGATAACTAGCAATAAAAAATGAAATAAACTAGGGTGAACAGGTAATGTACTGGAAAGTAAAGAGCAAGCAATAGAGAATCACTATAAGTAAGGAATAAGATAAACTAGCTAATGTACCTTGGAGTACAAGTTCATTATGTGGTCAATTTGGGTTTAACATGAACACAATAGGGATACTCGATTACACGTGTAATATATAATCGATATATATACGAATAAACTGGGCTTGATCACATAACTAACTCCTACTCCCCCATCCCCAAACAATACTCATGGATCCAATCATGATATGTTACAAACACGAATATGGGCACACTGAACACGAGCAGTGTGTAAACAAGAAATACATGATAATCAATACCTGATACACACAATAAAATATATGTGAAAGAGTACCCGCTGAACACGGTAATGGGATAACATCTCCTAACAGGATCCATATAGTACCAGTCCGTATAACCACTGTGTCAGAATCAAGTATACAGTTCTAGAATATGCGATATATACACTATCATAAAATAAAAACTATCAAAAAGATGTACTCGCCTGTGCTCTAGAGCAATGGATGTCAAACAATGTCTGAACTGGTGTCTCACAACCTATATATGAAATATTACATCAATATAAGATTTTAGAAATGATAATTAAGTGAAACTAGTCAAAATATAGGTCGTAAAGCCATTTCTAAGTTAAAATAGTCAAACTAGGTCAACTCTAAGTCAAAGTTGGCCAAACTATATATTTCTAGGTTGTATAAGTCCATCTCCAGAATATTAGGTCCATACACTATGTAACTAGGCTATATTAGCTATATTAGGATACCCGAATATTGATACTATTATGTATCTCAAGATACTCAAGCTACACTAATATAACTACCTATTAGTACTACTTATACTATACTAGTATCATAATATACTTTGCTTTGAGCCACAAGACAATTAATTACCTAATTGGTATGAGATACCAATTCCTATAATTACCTTAAAATAACTCAAGGTAAACTAACTAGCATTACTTCAACTAAAACTTAACTAACTAGTATATAAATATACCAATCATATATATATATATATATATATATATATATATATATATATATATATATATACACTACTCATGTATATATATATAGCTAATATAGTATTATCTAACTTATGTTACCTAATTAACTTTGCATATCCTGATACTAATAACATAATTTATTAGCTAACATAGCTCAACATCTAACAAACTAACATTGGCAACTAACTGCATCATTGCAGTCACTGATTAATATCAATAGCAGGTACTACAAATGGTCCCTCAAATTACTAATATACTAATTATATCTAAGATACATTAACTGGTATATACTAACTAAACTAACTGACAATACATACTAACTCATCTAATATCCTCCACTGATGACTTTACTAACTGATACACTAGTGTACTTAATTACTAACCTAACTTATTCTACTAACTAACACAACTATGACTGATACTCTACTTAACTCTTCCTGAACTGCCACTAACACATCCTCAAGATACAAGAACTGATACTACAACTCCCAAAATGTCTGTACATCCCCATATTACTTCTGACCCTAACATAACTATTGATATGTATAATATAGGCTTCATACACATGGTATCTTTCACCATAGGGGTCCCTAGTAGTAAATTCTTCTTCTTATAGGTAGCCCTAGTCCGTAGGAGTATTCCTAATGATTAAACTGTAGATTTGGAGTCTAATTAGAAAGGAAAAAACTGAATTATACCTATTAGGAGATGAATTTCCAATAAAAGTCTCTAATGAACACCAAGTAGCCTCAACTTGTGCTCCTTCTACCAATTTGTAGATCCTTGTCTCATCCTTGCTTTTAGGGCCTCCAATGGTGAAGTAGGGATGAATTAGGATGAGATTTGATAAAGATTTGATGTAGGTTTGGTGGAGAAAAAAGTTAATTTGGGAAAGAACACTTAGATCTAGAAATTTTGGAATAAAATAAATGAGGAGAGAGAAGACTCATTTCCATTATATGGCCGTCCCCCCTCTACTTGCTCTTCAAGAAATGTCAATTATCTATTCTACCCCTTGGGACTTGTCATGAAGAAAATGGTTAAGGAAAAAACTTCTACTCCTAATGGCTGGTGAATTAAATCACTTAACTTAATAAAATTGACCAACTATTGGGCTCAAGTGTCTCTAACTTAAAGTTAGTCCATGACAAATCTAGTTGGGTCTAAATAGGTTCACTAACAACTAATTAGACTAAGGACTAACAACTACCAATAATTAATTATAATATATCAACATATGCAAAATTAATAATTATTTAAATAAAAGATAACCAAACTATAAATACTAGTTTTGTAAGATAATTATCACTTCAAACAATGATTTTGAAATACCAATATTAACATTATTACCAATAATAGAAAAGACAAAAATATCAATCTCCGGAAAAGAGGTAGTGACACTACCTATACTAAATCCTCAAAATTCTAAAAGTAGTTAGGTTTACAACAACTAAAAAAACATTATCTCTCAAGCTCGTATTCTTTGAGTCATTCATTCTTTATCTTAAATTATACGACCATAATATATTTTCTTCATCATTATAACCCTTCTTACCTAAACCAGCTATTTAATCTTAGTTCCAACTATAAGATTCTCTAATCATGGTCAAGTACCCTCAGCCTTAATGTATAGATTCCATCGGACAACAATCAAATAAGATAATTTCTAATCATCCTCCTAATTTATTATGCTCAAGGTCAAAACCCCTAGTGAAGCCCTTCTTGTCACCAATCATTTCTCTATCTTAGATATATTATAAATAGGACGAATCCAACTATTCTATTTATTCCTTCCAAACATATAATAAAGTATATCTTATCCAAATTCAAAAACTACACTATATGGTTACCCAAGCATCAACCATTCAAACAACAATCAACAGTCTATCTAACTATTTTAACGTAGTCATCAAGTTAACATAACTTTAGGAGGTAATAATGATCTAAGTTTGTCAGTAAAGATCTTAATATAACTAAAATTTTATACCACTATGACTTTACCTGTCATAAATTTCTCTTCCCGTCAGTCAAACGTCCATCTAGGCATCTCTTGAGCCATAACCATAAATGTCTTCATCGTTCTACAAAATGTTGAGGTTTTATAATAACCCAAAATCTAATTTGTTCTCCAAGGATTTCTCCAAACATAGTCCTAGGTTCAAAAAATAAATTTCCTTATACTAATTTTTTAATATTCATTTTTATTCTAATTTCCTTTACATATTTCCTCTCTTTTATCGTATAACTAATCCTCTCATCCTAAATTACCCTTGAATTTTGCCCTCTTCCAATTAATCCTTTGAGCTCTTATTTGTATCATTTTTCTTAACTCTCAGTGTATTTCTAACGTGGTGTTTCAATCTAATATTCCTAAATGCTATTTCTCATATGTGTTTATGTTCTTCTACCATAAGCATAATTCCATAATGTATTCATTCTTTTATATCTGCCATGTATAATTCTCTAAACCAAATATAGTTGTACTCAAAATTTATCTCAGAATCTACCCTGGGTATTATATTACCAATTATTTTGTCCAAGTTAACCCTCATCATAAATATTGGTATAATTTATGATATATATAAAATCATAATGCATTATTTAATATTTGTATTCCTCAATTTTCTTCTTCCTTACCCTGATTCATCATTCAAGTACGGGTTTACTCAAAATCCTAATATCAAATAACTTTTTTCAAGGAAAGAGCCTTAAGTTCCATTTTCTCAAATCCATAGCATAGCTACTTATTCCACCATAGGCTAAAAATAACCTAACATCTAACAGTGCATTTCCATAAATTATTTTGTGGTGTTTGAACCATTATACTCAAACAATCTTCGTAGCCTCTAATACTTCAAAACCACTTCTAACATAGGCAATCAGAAGGGTCTATTTAATTCTAGGCCTCTACTACTAAGTTATTCTCGTATTATGCCCTATATCATCAATTTATTATAGCTCAAAAATATGGAAAACATCTACTCTAACCTTCCTACTATGGGTAACTATCTATAATCAGGTATGACTTTTCCGTCTTAATGAATATCTGCTTCTGGAGGGAAACACCGTGCACGAGCATTCTTCTTTCCGAAATAGGGGAGACGAGAAACAATAATAGCGATATTGAGTGAGAGTGAATGAATACAATTAAGAAGTCCAAGGGTGATAATCAATTACAAGAGGAGGATTCAAATTAATTGTGGATTGAATTCTTGTCCATTATTAATCTTAAATTGCAGGATCGTTGAGTACAGTAAGTTTGGACATGCATGAGCCACCACAAAAATTATGTCACGTCTAGGTCCCAAAATACCTGAAACCAGACTATATGGCAATAGTCAGCTACATATTCAAGTGGACTCCAGTCCAACTAGAATACGTATAAGTTGTCCTAGATTTGTATAGCTAAGTCTATATCATCTTTCTAACTCAATCCACAAGAAAAGATCAAAAAGAAAGGAAGATATGAGTATTAGTCTGCAGCCTAATAATCATACTTGTCTGAATAGACTCCAGAGACAATAATATAAGTCTACAAGCACGATGCTAAATAGCAAAAAATAAGCAGTAATAACAAAATAGATAAACTATAGAAGACATGATACAAGTACCTAGTCACAATATCTGTATACCGGAAAGATACTCATCAGCAACTTTAAAAGAACTCAACGACAATCAACGTTGCAAAACTGGAAAGGAACCAGGTCTTCATGAGGGATGTAACAAGATACATAGAAATATGCCACTAATGATATAAAGTAATACAATAAATAAGGGGTGTAACAAACTAAGTATAAATGTAAATTAGAACATCGTTCGTCCGTATGGGGCTCTCCGAGCCTGAGATCCTCTATCAGCTGCGCTCGTCCGAGTCACCTCACTGTCAATATCAATATACTAATAGCAGATACTATGTCTAGTAACTGTCCTCCCTATCCAATGAATCTAGAACATGTCGACCTCTCCCCACGTTCAATCCCTAAGTTACCGCATGTCCATATCGTGCTGATGATCAATCGAGTACGGGGGTACATGTCCTCTATCTCTATAATATCTTTCCGTATCCAAGTAAGTATCAGAGTCTGCAAGATATCGGTGTATCCATAGTACAATAAGGAAGGACTCCTAAATGTCTTAGGTTTCAAATCAATTATCCAACGCACACCATTGGTTTCACCCAGAGACATGCTCAGACCCATAGATAAAATATAACAATAAAAAGTATCAGAGCAGGAACTAAAATCAGAAATAGAATATAACATAGTGGCAAGGTATACTTGCCTAGGTTCCTGAGCGGAGATTAAGAGTCCGGATCCAAGTCCCAAGTATGGATAGTCCAATGAACCTAAAAGATAAGTTTGGGAACGAATTTTATTATTAAATACAAGGCATAAGTTATTTGAATCTATACATACATATATACATGATTATGATTACATTTATACACTATTCTATATGGTTAGGCTCTACTTCCTGATAATAAACCTTATGGCATAACTTAATTTGGAAGCACTTTAAGTAGTTTTACTCAAGTCAGTATTCCTATCCTGGAGTAGTTACTGACTGATTAAAACACAAAACTTCTAGTTATGCATATTAGCAAGATTCGAGCCTTTAAAATTTGTCATCTACTAAATATCTTCCAAACAACCACAACCCAGTCTATCTAACACATTCGCTCATATTTTATTCAGATATTTACCACATATTCCTTTCATACATTTAATTACATTCCCATATCCACCCTTTATGCACTTATAAACCTATAAGCTGTGCAATAGAGAATACAGAGTGCTCACACCCTTGCTATACTACTATCTAGTAGTGGCCATAATCCTTACCAGATGTAGTTCTCAAAATTTATTATCCTACATTATACCTCTTCCTAAAACCATAAGTTATCATATCTATTCCCACGTAAACCACACATCTTTCTCCTTGCCTACAACAACATTCCCCTTACCTGTGGGCCCACTGCCAACTACTCTTCCTTTATCCATTTAGAGGATACCACAATATTATGTTTATGTATTTCCTCATGCACACCGTAATTCCATGCTTCCATTTGCAACACAAGCACTCCTTCATCCTTAGGCCTCCATGGCATATGTATAGGCTCTTACCTATACTAATTCTATGATTGCTAGTGGTGTTTGTATTTTGGAATAAGAGGAGCTTAGATACATAACTAATAATGAGCCAAACTTAAACATACTAGGTTGCTAACTTTACCTCCTTTATTTGTTTGCAGTGGGGTTCCCGTTCTATTGTGTGACTAGGCAATCTTTGTTGAAGTAAGCATGCCAGCCGTATGTACATGGCAACTCCAATATATGGAAACCATACACATACATACACTGTTTATGAATAATAATAATTTATAAGTGGTATATAATTACATAAGCCACATGCAATACTAAACTCATCCAAAAAACTAAATAGTAATGAATAACCAAATATGGCAAATAACTATGAAATAGTCGAGAAGAACTAATAGCCTGGTGGAGATAAATCCACTACCAAACTAGGATATGAAAGATGACAAATAAGTACATCATCTAGTGATCAAAAAGCTCTAAGTGAAGACCTCCTCAAAAGAGAAAGAAGTAGCCAGTCCTGATCCGTGCTCCTATAAATAATTATGATCTTCTATACCTGGAAAGGGTGTCAGGTCCTCAGAGGGACATAGCAAGTACACAAGAATCGACATGCATGAAAGTAAAGAAGTAAACAATAAATAGGATAACTAAACCATCAATGTAATTTGTACTCGAGACATCTCTAATGGCGCATGAGGGGGGAGAAATAGAAGAATGGTCATCCGACCAGGCATTTCGCAGAACTCGGGGGTACACGATATACACCATTTACACCATTAGAAATAGAAATCTCATATGCTCACTAGTAGACTCACCCCTCCCAATGTATTATCCGAACCGTATACGCGGTACAAACATAATGCATTATGTCAATAAAATCTAGAACCCAAACTAACACCAACAACTAACACCCGATGCGAACTCACGTATCAATGCGCGGTCGACACGCTAGTCCATGCACTCACTTACTCAGACAGTGGTTGTGTTTGAAACAGTGTCAGGTCAGAAGATACCATGTATCTTGTAAACCCCCTCACCCAAAAATATGTATTTTGTGTGTATTTGTTTTAGATTTTTTTAATCAATTAAAATCCAATACTTTTATTAGGACAGTTCACCGTAGTTTGAACATTAATAATATAGAATAGCCCCAAAATTTGTATCGTCCTTCATAGCAAGTAGCCTACACAGGAGACACTACCTATAGAATTTTTTCGTGGCACAGAGATTCGATCCCTTGGTGTTAGTATGACATTAGTGTAACGACCATAGATTAATTATTAAATATTTAGATAATTTATATATATAATTTAATTGTGGTTATTATCTAATCCTAACTTTCTATAATTAGCATCCCATAATTCTCCGTAGGCAATTTCTTTTTTTTGTAAGATTGCACATTATTTACTATTACCCTATTTTGTGGATAATCATTTATTTATTTACTTAGTTAATTATATAATATAATTATTTAATTTATAACTAAATAAATATCTAAGTATTAATTACAAAATATTTCATAAAATATTTTGAGTGTGGTATTTTATTAAAAAAAAACTTTACAAAATAATTTTCTAGAATTTATTTTATGTGCAAATATTATTTTTGGGATTTTTAAAATCATCTATATATGTAAATATATCTATATATAAATAAATATATAGTAAGTAAAAATAATAATAGTAATGTTATTGTTAATAATAATAATAATAATAATAATAATAATAATAATAATAATAGCAATAATAGTAATAATGATAATAATATTAATAATAATAGTAATCGTAATAAAAAGAAAAAGAAAAGAAATAAAAAGGAAAGGAAAAGAAAAGAAAAGAAAAGAAAAGAAAGAGAAAAGAAAAGAAAAAAAACAATTAATTAAAACCTAACTAATCATATACTTAAAACCCTAAACTATTCCTAAAAACTAGAAATACTAACTACAAAACCTAAACTATTCCACAGTAGACCGCTCCCCAAGCAAAACCCCCCGCGGCTATGTCTCTTCCTCGCCCTATCTCTAATACATATATATATATATATATATATATATATATATATATATATATATATATATATATATATATATATTACATAAAAACCATACATCAAACCTAAACCCTAGTCCCCGACCCCATGTCCCCGACCTCAGCCGACCCCCGACGCCGCCGACAACTGTGGTTGATAATAAACGAAAGAAATTGAAACTAGGTTTATACGAAACCCTTTCTTTGGTTTACAAACAAGAAAAAGAAGTACAATTAATCCTATACGAGGATGTTAAGTACAAAAATTTGATTCTAGGAAAATATTGCTATATGAGTCTGATCTGCGGTTGATCACTTTGTCCCTTGGACCACACGATAACGAAGAAGTGCTGTAGAAGACGAAAAAGAAGCTTCAAAGACTGCAGGAGGGATTGAACTCTCATTGCCCAAGCTTTCTATAGGTACTTTCTTGACCTTGATCTCTGTCTATGGCTCTTGAATTCTCTCTACCTTGGATTTGACCTCTCCACCCTGGACCTCCGTGGCCGAAGGTCTCTATTTATAGAGTTCAGCTACAGTCGGCGAAGAAAACGAACAGCGGAGAGAGCTGCACCTTTTATGCAGCGGTTATAATAACTGTTACCCACGTATGAATGATCTTTTGAATTGGCGTATGACGCATGTCCCATTATGAGGTAATGCGTATAATCGCTCATCGAAGATCACGGCATGCAAGCCACGTAGATAACTGCCCCTCGCATAGAGATGGTTGCCATAAAAGGCAAATAACTGTCTCGTTGGCGTAAAAGCCAAATAGCTATTCTGATGGCGTTAAAGCCAAGTAGGCGTAGAAGCCGAATAGTTGTCAAGTTGACGTAGAAGCAAATATCTGTCATATTGGCGTAGAAGCCAAATATCTGTCATGTTGGCATAGAAGCCAAATAGCGTAAAGCTTGATGCTGCATGGATAGGTGACCAGCGTAAAGACAGCCAGTTATCCTTCTTTGACTGAGGTTTTGAGCGTGTTCTGGGCCAGATAGCCTTATTACGCACCTTTGCAAATATAACCTGAGTTGGCGTATTTTGAGGAGATAGCATACGGCATACTCCTATAGTTGAAAATAGCCAGGTCGGCGTATTTCAAGGAGATAGCGTACAGCGTGCTCCTATAGCTGAAAATGGCCTGATAGCGTAATGTGCAGGGATGGTGATGTGGACGTATTAGCCCTAATTATAGCTCACCCAGTCATTAAAAGTAGAACCAAATCTCGTGCATTAAATACAGAGATCTGCCCCCATCTCGCGCATTAACTGTAGAGACGTGCCTCGAGTTCTGTACGAAGAGCAGCTTTTGACGTGGCGGTTGGTTTCGTCTCATCCTGAGCGTAAAAGCTCATGTCTGCCTGTTTATAATAGGCCGTGTATTCCTTGAATGCATAAATGATGTCTTATATCAAGGCTTTGTCACTAGACGACAGTCTGGGGCTCTGTGCCGAAATATCATTACAGCCATCCTCTTGATAGTCGTACAGTACTCTTTGTCAGTAGTTAGGTTCACTGCTTGATCTGACAGGTTCATTCGAGGAATACAAAGAGTTCCTTGTACAACTTCCCACTGCATTAAAAGTAGACGAGTTTTATGCCAAAGTGGCGATGTAGCAACCTTTTTACGCCGAAGCAGTCTGGAGAATACTGTACTACGCGGGTTGTTCCGGAGCTATATTTTATGCTGAATAGCGTTGAAGCTCTGTTGTACGCCAATGGCTCTGAAGTCATGTCTTACGCCACCTAGTGCTGGAGCTCTGTTTACGCGGCTTCCTGCATGTTGAGAGTTTTACGCATATAATTTTTCAGCATATTTTTCATGCTTCTACAAGACCCCTTCAAAGTATTCAAATTTCTCGTAATTTAAAACACTTTGAATGAAGCATGAAACGGTCAAGTTTGACTCGTTCCGCAAGGCTGATTTTTCGGCAAATTTTTAGGAGTCTGTTGGGATTCGGTGTGTTCTCCTCTGCCTATATAAAGGCGACTGAGTTAACCTATTTTTCCCACACTTCCTTCACCACAAAGAGATGGTTGCCGAGCTTCGTTGGGTTGACTTGAGGAAGAAGAAGATCATGTTATTCCAGCATGTAAGGAGCCGTAAAAAGAGGTATCTTCGAGAAAATGTCATCTGCAACGATGGATCATGGAAGGATATCATAGCTTCCTTTGCTCAGGATGATCAGCAATTTCATATGGCGATTCGTCCAGGAGAGAGGAAGGGTCGTATTAGACCATACAGCTTGCAAGCTGTATTCTTTCCCATCATGGCGCTGGACGAAGGCAGACAGCTTGGCCCTGTCTTCCAGTATTGAGTTGGATCTGAACCCTCAACACAATTCTAGGGCATGCCTGCCATGGCGTATGGAGGATGGCTTACAAAATTGATACAGGCCCAGTTCTGTATCCTTCTGCCATTAATTATTTTTTGTTAATCGGCTGCAGAAGCCGATTAATTATTGTAGAAGACAAAAAAGATCTACACCAATACGAGAACCGGGTACAGCTGATTCTTGGTGTGATCTTAAATAAACATGAGAAACCCTTTATAGAAAAAGGATTTCTATCATATGTAATCATGAAGATGAAAAACCCTTTGTAAACTAGATTTTCATCATATGTAATCATGATTAATAGAATTGTCTTCTTTTACGCATCTGATGATTTGCCATATTTATTGTGATGAAGTCTGAATATGTGCAGCTTCGGCACATCTGAATAATTTTATGCCGACTCTGATAAGAGAGTATCTGATCTCGTCCCATCTTTTACGCGTAACGGAAGACGCGTAGAAAACTCCTTTGCATTAAGTCATCTTTGAAGATCCAAACTGTCATGCTGTTTTGAACGAGGAGTCGCGTAGAATTTTTGAACGGTCATTTCTCTGATACGAAGAATTTTTGTTCAGACCGTCATCTTCAAGAATGGTTTCCCGAAAATCTCTTGAGAAAGGGCGAGAAATGTCTGTCGACTAAGCCATACTTGAACTTTTTTGGAAAAGATTTTGACTGGACTTTGGATGAACTTCCAAGTGACCCAAGAAGAAGAGTCGTCTTCAATGCTGAACTCTGTGTATTTTGGGCACTTGGAATATTTTGTAGCCAAAAAGGAACATCTTCTGTGTAAACTCTTGTAATTGGCCGTCTGTAGCTTTCGAGCGTAGAATCATAGATTTGTAGCCTCTGAGCGTAAAAAGCTTCCGAGCGTAAAATCATAGATTTGTAGCCTCTGAGCGTGAAATCGTAGTTTTGTAGCCTCTTGAGCGTAAAAGCTCGTGAGCGTAAAAGCATCTGGGTGTAAAATCGTAGATTTATAGCCTCTGAGCGTAAAACCTTAGATTTGTAGTCCCTCGAGCGTAAAAGCTCCTGAGCATAAAATTATAGATCTGCTCTGCGCATAAAATCCGGATCCATTGACAGTCCGTCTTCCCTAAATGATAGGCTGACGTGGTCCCAAATCATAATCGAATATTAAATATCGGATTTGGTTAGGGATTCGAAGAGTTATCCGAACTCTATAAATAGTCCAAAGTTCTGAGAGAGAAAACTTTTATATGTCTTCCCAAAACCCTTGCTTTCTAAGAACCCTTCTTCTTCATCTCTTTCTTGAGAACTCAAAATCGCCATGGCACCTAAACAGGCTTCCCCTGCTAAGGGAAAGAAGGTCGCTTCCTCTTCCTGCTCCATTGCTCAAGCACGAGCAACTCCCATTAGGCTGACGAACCTCGATCGGAACGAAGCGCTCTGCCGTCGAGCTGTGCTCCGGACATTACAGGTAAAGATTTCGGGAGAAAAAAAATCCTTCGCACACGTTGTACGTGCACGCGCAAGGTCATCTTTTGTACTGAGAGCCTCTTCGAGGATGATGTACTGAGATATTTTATTGTTACGCGCACATTCCTAATGTGTCGGCGTAAAAACTCAGACTGTCGAAATTTGGAGTAGAACTGCAAACTTTGAATTTTACGTGCTGGATATGAATTTCGGCGTAAAAAATTCAAATTTTGTCAATCTGGCGTAAAAGCTCAGATTGTTAGATTTTGGCGCATATTGCCAACCTTGAAATTTCTGCCTTGGAAATGAGTTCCAGCGTAAGACTCAAATTTTCGCAGTCTTGGCGTAAAAGCTCAGACTGATAATCTTTGTCGTAAACTGCAAGAGTGTATCGTCTAGTGTAGAAACTGACTAATTTTCTTGTATTTTGTAGTGGACTTGCAGATCTCTCCTTTGGCTGAAGTTATGGGCTCTGCTGCCGGGATGTTGAGCTCAAACTATTTGGAGGACTTGTCCCATGTGACATTCCCTATTTTTGGAGCCAATTATCCTGAAGAAAGGGGAACCTTAATCTCGTCCCAAGGAGAACTCATGCTGTTGAGTATGATCAGTGGTAAGCCCCTGACATACATAGACGAGAAAGAGTATAAGAAGCCAGGCTTCTTGTTCAGGGACGTTATCGACAAACAGTCCCAGACTAAACCCAAGAAGGAGGATTGGGTATTTACTGCTGAGGGTACGGTTATGTATCTGCCTCGGATGCTCAGGGATTATCCTATCTCTGCGTTCTTCCATGCCACACATCCTAGGAAGATGGCATGGACCCTGACTCCCGATCTTCACGGCCGACCGGGAAAGATCTTATACAACAAGGAATATGACCGGGGGGCCTATATGAGCCGTCCTTGGGGCCCTGTTATGTCCTTTAGGGGATTGCTGCTGGGTAGTGTCCCGAGTGAGGACACTTCGCTGATCCAGCCGGTTCAGATATCGAACTTCTGTGATGACTTTATGGGGCAGGAAGGAATGTACCCCAGGGTCAACCCTCGGACCTGTGGATGGCTTAGCCCGGGCGTTTCACCTGGTTTAGATATTGACTCTTCGATAGGCCAGTTTGACTGCCTGGGCACTGAAGCACTTCCAAACGGAGCTGGAAAGTATTAGTTTATTCGCGGCTATGAGCGCCACAAGTGTTGGGCTGCCTATGAACCCTAACTTATTTTTAGCCTTGATGGAGCGATACAACTCGCTCACTGGGACTTTTGCCACTCCGCTGGGTGAGTTGGGCTTAGCCCTTCATGAGATGGCACATATTTCAAAGCTGCCGATGGGGACGCTCCTTATGAAGAGTATGTCCCTACAAACAGGGAGTTGAGGGATACAAACCCTCGGGCAGTAGCTATATATCAGGAGCTGATGTGCCACTATCTTGCCTGTACCAATTTCTATAAGGAGCCTTCTGACTTGGCTCACATCAACAAGTGGGCAACCTATCTCTTCTTCCACCAGGCCAGAAATATTAAGCCGGACAAGGTGGTAGATAGCCGAGATAGGCCCTTGAACCTCCTGAGCATGCTCAATACTGACACGGTCGATGACCTTATTGAAGACGCAGGGGCTCCAGATCATATTTTTGATGAGGAGATAGAGGGTTACCCTGCAGGCACAAAAGCCTTTAGTTATATGAGGCATTGTCGTAAGCCTCTGTCAAAGGAATCTCAATTAGCTGGTTTCCTCTTTATCTGGCTTCGCCGCTGGGTAGTGCCTGGCATCGTATCTGCAGATCGCATCTATCGCAACACCTTATGGCCTGCAGTACATTTGGTGTTCGGAGCAAGACTGGGCCTAATTCCTGCTATGGTATGTAGAATACAAGCAGGCCTGAGGGCCCTTATTGATGGGCTGCTAGCTGATGACACGCAGCGTGAAAGCTTTTCCCAAGTGGAATTACCATTCCTATACTTGATGGGATGGTTAATTCTTCACAACACCAGGATAATGCCTCCCGATCCTGCCAGCGGTTCGGGAAATAACTTCTTATTGAGTTACAAGAATTCCTCTTGGAACGTGGCGACCGTCATAGATTGCCGGCGGGCGTTAAATGTTGCCCACAGCTGGAAGCTCTTCTGTATTGTCCCCCCTGTGCATATCAATCAACAGGGGAAGAAACTTAAGGATGGGGGCCATGGGAGGACCATTCTTTCTCCTGAAGCCTTCTATTGGTTGGTTTGTATTAGACCTTCCCATTTTCTGTACAGAAGCGATGACCACTGCTACCTGGAGCCTTATTTGCCCAGTCGGTTCGCAAGGCAGTTTGGGTATGACCAGTTGCATGTAGGGAATGTCATATGGGTGTCATTCGTGCCGGTTTTGTTCATGCTCGGTCCAAACTATCCCTTCTGAGTGATGATGAGGCACGACTGGAACGGGCTCGCGCGAACATCTTGGACTCCAGGAATGAGAGGATGGCCGCCTTGGCACAGCAGATTCGTGATTTGACTGCTCCTCCCCAATGATGTATTTTTTACTTTTCTATGTAATTTGCTCTTCCCGGAGATAATAAAGAGACTTTATCTGACTTTGTGGACCCATCATTTTTGAACATAAATGATAGGCTAGGGTAAAAGTGATATCAGAGGTAATATGGATGTGATATACTTTCGGTAAGCTTCCGTTGGATATATCTATTCAGAGGTTATATGAACATGATCGAATATGATCCAACTAAATTAGTGTACAAAATACTATTAGAGGTAATATGAACATGATAGGTTTTGAAGTTCCAAATTAGTTTAAACATATCTATTCAGAGGTCATAAGAATATGATAGAATATGCTCCAACTAGTCTTTGTACGTAGTATCGTCAGAATGAGATCTTCACCATACTCCGTTTAAACAAGGGAGATTAAGCATAGTACTTCTTCAGGAATTTGCCGTTGATAGGAGCCATTATCAGATCTCCATTAGGCTTGGCTAATCTGTAAGCGCCATTTGATAATATTGTCTCAATCACATAAGGGCCCTCCCATTTGGGCTGGAATTTACCCATACTCTTGTGTGTAATGATCATTGGCCATCTTACAACTAGAACTAGCTCTCCAACTTTGAATACTCTTTCCTTTATTTTTTGATTTAAAGCTCTGGAAATGCGTGCCTGGTAGAATACAATGTGTTGTTGGGCTTGAAGGCATTTTTCGTCTAATCCTTCTAGCTCTTGAAGCCGTAGTCGATCATTATTTTCTTGAGTCAACTCATTAGCCACTGCTATTCTGATTGATGGAATTTGTATTTCAATGGGGAAAACTGCTTCACTCCCGTAGACTAATGAGAATGGGGTACAACCCGTCGGTGTTAGTACCGTTGTGCGGTATGCCCAGAGGCACTCTCCCAGCTTCTCATTCCAATATCTTTTGTTCGAAGAAATGAACTTTTTCAAGAGTTTGATGATGGTTTTGTTGAAGGCTTCCGCCAAACCATTAGCAGCCGGATTGTATGCCATAGAGGCCATATTTTGTATCCGATTCTTATCGCAAAATTGGTGAAACGCTTGGCTGATGAATTGAGGCCCATTGTCATAAATTATCCTTCGGGGTATCCTAAAGCGATAAATGACACGGTGCTTGATAAAGCTGATCACGTTGGATGTCTTTACTTCAGCTAGGGGGATTGCCTCCGCCCATTTAGAGAAGTAGTCCGTGATAGCCAATATGAACCGATGTCCTCTAGAAGAAGATGGGTAAATAGGACCAATAATATCCATACCCCATCTTCAAAAGGCCATAATGCAATGGTAGGATGTAGATACTAAGAAGACTGATGTATAAAATTTGCATGAACTTGACAGGCTTTGCATTGTCTTGTATATTTTACTGCATCTGCTATCATGGTAGGCCAGTAGTAGCCTATCCTCCTGATACGATCCTGTAACTTAGGACCGGGTTGATGTGCTCCACATATACCATCGTGAGCTTCACGGATAACCCTCTTCGCATCATTATCGGAGAGACATCGTAACAGTAGTCCATCGTATGTTCGGCGATATAGACATTGTGAAGAAGCATCAAAATAGAAGCGTAATGATCGTCTTTTGATAGACGCTGCTTCTTTAGGATCCTCTGGTAAGATTCCGTATGCCATGAAATCTATAAAGGGACTTCTCCAGTCTCTCTCAGGAGGAACCGTGTTTACAGCGTAGCTGCATTCTATGTGAAAATTATTTTTCACACAGAACAGATCTCTGTTGAGAAGAATCACCGAATTCTGCCTCCTTATAGGAATAGCTAGATCTGCAGCTAGATTGGCCAGAGCATCAGCTTCCAAATTTTGAGATCGGGGCACGTGCTCTAGGAAGAATTCTTTAAAAGACATTACAATCTCGATCGTTGCTTGGTGGTAAGGAATGAGGTCTGGATTATGGACTTCATATATTCCTCTGACCTGATTGACGATCAGCAGAGAATCACCAAAAGCTTCCAGGTATTCCACATCCAATTCTTTAGCGACTTGGAGCTCGATTAGTAGAGCGTTATATTCTGCCATATTATTAGAGCAGGGTTCACTAAGAGAATATGCTCGATAGATGACGAGTTTATCAGGAGTGACCAGGACAATTCCTACTCCTGAAACCACGTTTCCCATGGGACCAGTCCTGGAGGCACCATCGAAGAATAGCTGCCATGTAACACTTTCTATTGCGGAATTACATTCTGCAACTTTGTCGGGAATGTCCTCGTATAGTTTAGAGGTTTTCAGAATTGGATGAGCAGCTAAGAAATCAGCCAAGGCCTGACCCTTTATGGACTTATGAGGGACATACACCATATCATACTGTGTTAATAATATCGCCCAAGTCGCAAGTCAAGAATTAAGGACGCTCGGTGTCACGACCCGCACCCGGAAATTAGGCATGAGTCGTGGGTACGTCCAGCCTACGCCGCAGCATCGGCGGTAGAACGCTGTCAAGGTCACAAACATAGTATATCCTGTCAATAGTCTCAACTCCGTACGGAGGACAATGATAAATAAATCACAGTTCTATAATATACTCAATCATAACTATAAACATAATGGCACGATGAGAATTGAAAAGAGTTCTATTTAAACCAACCACAATAAGTCCAACTCAAATCCTGGGTCTAAATGACCTCACAAAGTCACAAATAAAAATAAATACAACTCAGTCTCAGTCTAAAACAATAGTGCAGAAAAGTAATCTAAGAACAGGCTGGTAAGTTCTCCTCTAGGATAGGCACCTCCTTTGGGATTTCTGGGGTAAAATCCTCCGCTATTCCTGGACCGTAATGAGTAGGGCAAAAGTTCTCCAGGTCCTCTAAAAAATGTTTACCCAGTCAGGATTGGAGCGAAGCACAATCACTAACAGCAGTTTCATTAAATTGACAAAATCTATAAACAGTGTAAGAGATACAAAATGGAAATAAATGCTGAAAATGAGAAGTACAGAAGAAAATAAAATAGACAATAGAGCATCTAGCAATGAACAATAAACAGTAAATGCTAGAACAAATGTATCTGAATAAAGATAAAACATCTAGCTATGTGTTTGAAATATTAGTTTATTATGTGATCGGCTTAGGACTGGATCAGGCTGGTTATATATGATTAGCTATGATTCTTGAGGGTCAGGCTAACCATATGGTTAGCTATGATGCATGATAATGGTCAGGCTAATTATATATAACAGCTATGAGGCATGATGATGGTCAGGCCGCACCCGACGTGAGATGTGGGGTGAGCTATGATGCATGATAGTTTGGATATGATCACATAATCTACTAATAGTTCCCCATCCCCCAGCTAGCACGATGGATTCCAATCACGACTCCTCATGATGGGGATCTAGGGTGCTAACCCGTGTATCCATAGTGTCAGAATCAAGTATGTAATACACTACAATTTATAGAAGTAATCAACCATGAAAACTGTCAAAGAATGTACTCGCCTGTGGTCCTGAGCAAAGTGTGAGGATCGATGTCCAAAGTGGGATCACAATGACCTATATATAAGATATCAATGTTAAATGGTGTTTGAAATGATAAAGGTGATTAGCTAATTTGAAATGGGGTGTTAGGCCATTTCTAGGTCTAAACTAGGTGTTACTAAGTCAACTCTAGGTTTTTGGTCAAAACTAGTTAATACCTTGCTTCTAGGTTCATACTAGCTATTGTTAACTAATACTAGTTGAATACACTATATTATATGTTCTATACTTACTAATATTAGATTATATTTAGTAATACTACTAATACTAGCTAATATTCATTATACTAGGTATTATCATTATATATAACTCATATAGTGTGGTATATTGGTATCTTGCTGAAACTAGTTACTATTTCTTATACTATATGCTATCAGTATGTAAATAACTTACATATATATACTGAGTATATATCTTAACTGACACCAAGGTAAAACCAATCCTGAGTTATCCCATACTAACACCCTTAGCATTTACCCAATTTGACTGATACCTACTACTTAACTGACACTATAGTCCAACCCAATATCCCAAACCACCTTACCTTACTGATACTCTAGGATAGACACAACATACACTACATTTCACACAGTGAACTCACTGGTTCCTCACTACACATCTCCTAATGTCTGACACAGAACACTATTTCCACACAGTCCTCACAATCACTCACAGGCACCCTAAAACACACACAGACACAGCCATGACCTTTACTGAGAACACACCCTATATCCTAAACACAGACACTTAGACACTGCACTATCAAATCCTATTGATACATAACCCTAGCTGCTACCAACTGCTCCTACAAATCAAATCCAAAACCCCAATTACTGATGCTGAACATAAGTATGGATCAAATCTGCACATTAACACTTAAGTATCTAATACACAGGTACACATAAACTGAAACAAGACACTGCTACCCTGAACTCAGTCCCTCACACATACAGAAATACACCTAGACATTCACACACAATTTACTGGTACTGCTACACACAGAATTAGCTAGGTTCATACAGTCACACCCAAGTTCACAGTTCTAAAACACACACACACTTTCTCAAAACTGAGACTAGCACATATAATTTCACATATGCAGGTATCTCAATAATTCTGCAAAAGAACCTTGCAAATAGAGCATCAGGCCAAGTATCAGGGCTAATGAGAGTATCAGTAACAAAGGGTATCAATATCACATTGATACTGAAATTCACAACAGAACTTCCCACTGCTACTCAAGAATACACACTATACATACTCTACACAACAATATCTCACATGTTCTCTAGTCTTAAGGGAACTAGGATACACACAAACACAGTTCTGACTGATACATAGACACACAGCCATATTCACACAGATATCGATACACACAGTTCACATAGGTTCCTACAATCAAACCAACTAAAACCTGTTTTCCCCCAACTCCTTAACTGATACTTGACTGCTCATAATGAAATTTCTGCTCACACAGCACACTGCTCCCTCTCCAACTCTCTCTCAAATACACACAGGTTCTACCTCACCAAATACACAACCTACACATAATGTTCAACTACCCGACTATGCACAGGAGTCTCAAACACACTGTGCTCAGAATTTACCCAACTCGACTGCTCTCTCCCTCATCTACACACACAGAATTACCCTAATGCACAGTAATCCCCAAACACACAGAAATCACAGCAAACACTGCACTAAACTCTGAACCAAACCCGACTGAACGCAGTGCCTTCCCCCAATACACATACCCGATCGTACAGTGAACCCTTCACAGTTTTTCCCCTCTTCTAACCACCCACACACATCTACAACCATAGATATAGATAGAAACACACATCAAATTTATAAACATATGTATAAATATATATATATATCATACATCATTCCTCACATTATATTATATTAGAGTAGAATAGATAGGTTCATCCCTTTTTGGCATTTCATCAAACACATGCAGGGCAGAAAACAAATATACATACAACCCATGAATCCTCAACCCAAAACCCTAAAAACCCGAGTTCAACCTACCCATATGAGATGGAATCAATCTACCTACGAATACCTAGGGTTAGGGTTTCTGATAATTGGGGAAAATAATGTTGGGGACACTTAAACCTAATCAAAACCCTAAAATCAAACTCTAAACAATAGGGTGGGTTCCTAATGGCCATTAACATCTGAAAACAGGAATTTAATGAAGAAAAGTAGGGTTTTTACCTGCAGGGATGGTTTCTTCAATGAGGTTCTTCTTTCTCCAGGCTTCCTGACCCACGTTCCTTGCTTCCCTTGCTTTGGAGGAGAAGAAAATGGAACCTAGGGCTAGATTTCGAATTCTAGAGTGGGGAATTAGTTTTCTCTTGATGGAGGCTAGGGTTTCTCTTTTCTACATGAAGGATGGCTTTGTGAGAAGCTTCCTTTTTATATTAAACCTAGTTTTAGGGTTTCCATGCATAGTTTTAGGTTAAACCCCCCTGTCCCTCTCATGTAGAACCGAATAAACTTAGGTTAAGTCAGTCTAGGGTTTTGAGGGTTCACCCTAAATTTGTATTCTAGGTTTTCACTAGAACTGGGTTTAAAATTAGGGTTGACTCACTAGGGTCTGTCCTAATGAGTTCTAGGATTAGACCTAAAACTAAACATTACTAATAATATATAATTAGTTTATAAAACTCAACAGATTAATTAAATTCATAATTATTTAAAATAGTTAAATTACACAAACGCCCTTATATGAAAAAGTGGTAGTGACAAGTCTACCCTCCTAAAAGAAATTTCGTCCTCGAAATTGGACTGAACTACCACAAGAAGGAAATCAGAAAAAGGAATTACCTCAAGTCTAGAAGAGATACGGGTATTGCTCGCGCATTTCGTCCTCTCTCTCCCAGGTCGACTCCCCTGGAGAGTGATGTCTCCATGCAACACGAACCAAAGGAATGGTTTGGTTCCGCAACACCTTCTCTCTGCGGTCCAAGATCTCTACGGGCTGCTCGGGGTAGCTGAGCGTCGGACCAACCTCAATCTCCGAGTGATCAAGTACGTGACTAGGGTCGGCCACGTACTGTCTCAGCTGCGACACGTGGAATACATTATGCACTCCCTCCAATGCAGGCGGCAAGTCTAGTCTATACGCCACTGCACCTACCCTTGCAAGAATACCGAAGGGTCCGATGTAGCGTGGGCTAAGCTTCCTGCCTCTGCCAAAACGAATCGTTCCACGCGTCGGAGAAATCCGTAAGAATACTAGATCGCCAACCTGAAACTCAAGGGGTCTACGGTGGCTGTCGGCCCAATGCCGCTGTCTGTCCTGCGCCACTCGCAGTCTGTCTCTGATGAGTTTCACCTTTTCTGCCGCATCCACGACCATTTCTGGTCCTAGCAAGGCTCTCTCTCTAACGTCGTCCCACGATAGCGGTGTACGACACCTCCGTCCATAAAAAGCCTCAAACGGTGACATCTCGATGCTGGCCTGATAGCTGTTGTTGTAAGCAAACTCTACCAGGTGCAGATGATCCTCCCAAGAACCTCCGAGATCTAGAACACAAGTGCGTAGCATATCCTCGAGAGTCTGAATAGTCCTTTCAGACTGCCCGTCTGTCTGGGGGTGATATGCGGTACTGAACTTGAGCTGAGTGCCCAAGCTAGCCTGCAGACTCCTCCAGAAGTGGGAAGTGAAACGACTATCCCGATCTGAGACGATGCTCACAGGAACTCCATGAAGCCTAACAATCTGACGCACGTACATCTCTGCGAGCCTCTCTGTCGACGTGCCCACCTTGAAAGGTAAGAAATGGGCTGATTTGGTCAACCTGTCCACAATGACCCAAATCGCGTCTTTCCCTCCTGGAGAACGTGGAAGCCCTGAAACGAAATTCATGGTCACATGCTCCCACTTCCATTCTGGAATCGGTAAAGGTTAAAGCAAACCACCTGGCCTCTGCCGGTCTGCCTTTACCTGCTGGCACACTAGACACCGGGATACGAAGCGTGCTACCTCGCGCTTCATTCCATACCACCATACGTGCTCCCTCAAGTCTCGATACATCTTGTTGGCACCGGGATGCATCGAGTACTGAGAGCGGTGTGCCTCCTGCAAAACCTCCTCGTGCAGCTCCCCGATAGGCACACATATCCTCGTGCCGTGCTGTAAAGAACCATCATCTGCGATAGTAAAGTCGTCCGATAATCCCATCTGAACCTGTGCTCTGATACTCCTTAGAGTCTCATCATCGTACTGCGCAGCTCTGATCCTGTCCATCAGCTCGGACTGTATCTGCAATCCCCACATTTGGATCTCAGTACCGGGAACTAACACTTCAATCTCCAAGCTTTCCAGATCAGCCAACAAATGTCTATCAGTCGTCAAGTACATAGCCATCGGATATCTGCTCAAGGCATCGGCGACTACGTTAGCCTTCCCTGGATGGTACTGCAATGAGATGTCAAAGTCCTTCATCAACTCCAACCACCTCCTCTGCCTCATGTTCAGCTCCTTCTGGGTGAACACGTACTTCAAGCTCTTGTGGTCTGTGAAGATCTCCACACGCTCTCCGTACAGGTAATGTTTCCACAGCTTTAGAGCGAAGATAACTGCTGCCAACTCTAAGTCGTGGGTGGGGTAGTTTCTTTCATGAGGGCGTAACTGCCTGGAAGCATAGGCAATTACCTTCCCGTGCTGCTGAAGAACACATCCCAGACCCTTCCCTGAAGCATCACTGTAGATGGTGAAACCACCTGTCCCTGCTGGCAACGTCAAAATTGGAGCTGTCGTCAACCTCTTCTTCAGCTCATCAAATGCAGCCTGGCACTCTTCCGTCCAGACAAAATCCACATCCTTCCTAGTCAGTCTGGTCATCGGCGCTGCAATCTTGGAGAAGTCTTGTACAAACCTCCGGTAGTATCCTGCTAGCCCAAGAAAACTCCTGATCTCAGCTACCGAATTGGGGGTAGCCCACGACTCTACTGCCTCGATCTTCTGTGGGTTAACCGAGATTCCGTCACCCGATACCACATGTCCAAGAAATTTGACCTTGTCAAGGAAGAATTCACACTTAGAGAGTTTCCCGTACAGCTTCTCCCTCCTGAGAGTCTCTAAGACCAATCTCAGGTGCTCTTCGTGCTCCTCCGGGGTCTTGGAATACACAAGAATATCGTAAATGAACACCACCACGAACTTGTCAAGGTACTGGTGGAACACTTTGTTCATCAAGTTCATGAATACTGCCGGTGCATTGGTTAAACCAAATGGCATCACCATGAACTCAAACTGGCCGTATCTGGTCCGAAAAGCTGTCTTCGGCGTGTCTTCTTTCTTCACCTTCACCTGGTGATAGCCTGACCTCAAATCAATCTTCGAAAACACCCTCGCCCCGCTCAACTGGTCGAAAAGATCATCTATCCTCGGTAGCGGGTACTTGTTCTTGATAGTGATATTGTTCAAAGCTCTATAATCAATGCACATGCGCACCGTGCCGTCCTTCTTTGGTACGAACAGTACCGGAGCTCCCCATGGTGATGAACTGGATTTGATGAAGCCTTTGTCCTGCAGCTCCTCAACTTGCTTCTTCAGTTCTGCCAGCTCGCTATTGTTGACTCTATAGACATGTTGTGAAATGGGCTCCGCTCCTGGAACCAAGTCTATAGAGAATTCAACATCTCTGTCTGGCGGCAAGCCTGGTAACTCTTCTGGAAATACATCCAGGAACTCCGCTATCAGAGGATGTGGCAACTCCTCTTCTTCCGTCCTGGCTCCGCAAAATGTGCTCCCTCTCTGTTTCGCTGCTCCTCTGACAACCTCAAACTCCGGCTCTCCTGGTGGTCTAAACAATACTCTGCCTCTATAACAATCTATAGTAGCATGATGCCTACTCAACCAGTCCATTCCGAGTACAATATCGTACCCCGGAAGTGGCATGACAAGTAAGCTCACGCTCAAGTCCCGGCCTCCTACTGATACTCTCCGGTCCTTGCAGTGATCATGGACTAGGATAATACCTCCTCCAGTCATGATCTTGCAAGTCCTAGCTAATGGTTCTGTCTCTAAATGATGTCGAAGTGCATATGATACAGACACAAAACTATGGGAAGTGCCAGAATCGAATAAGGTAAATGCGGGAATACAATCGAGAAGAACCGAACCTGTGATCAAGTCTCCTGCTGGCTCGATCTCCTCGACTGCCATGGCGTACGCTCGCCCCTGGGGTGCACCTCTCAGCTGCTGATGCTGGGCAAACCTCTGATTTTGCGGTGGAAGTGGTCCCCTCTGTTGTTGGCCTCCTGGTACGGTAGGTACCCTGCCTGGTCCTCTCTGGGCGGCTGCTCCACCCTGACCTGGACGAATGGTAGGGCAATCCCTCAGCTGGTGTGTCGTCGATCCGCAATACAAACATGAGCCCAACCTCTTCCTGCAGATCTCTCTAGTGTGACCTGTCTTCCCGCAGTACGCACACTGAAGGGCGGGCTGAGTCTGCCTCTGTTGCTGTTGCTGGACCTGCCCTCGGGCTGGTGCCTGGTGCTGCTGGTGCTGCTGCTGAAAGGGCCTCTGCTGCTGGTGATAGTGTGGACGCTTGCCTGGTCCCGCACTACTGTTTGCTCCTCCGGAAACATCGCGTCCCCTCTTGGGCCTGAGGTCCAAGTCGTCCTCGGCTATCTGGGCATCCATCAATATGCCCTCGAAAGTAGCGGTGCGACGTCCCGACGTGCGAGACTTGATCTCCCTTGCCAGCCCCTTCCTGAACTTCCGGGCCCTGTCCCCCGGATCTCTAATCATCGACGGCGCGAAGCGGCTCAGACGGCAAAACTCCGCGGCATACTCGTCGACGGACGAGCTCCCCTGGACTAAGTCATGGAACTGACTCTCCAAGGCTCCTAGGGCAACGTCAGGAAAGAATTTCTCCTTGAAGAGCTCCCTGAAATCCTCCCAAGTGAGTCCTCTGCGCAAGAGTCTCGGCTCCGTGCGAAACCATGTCAAGGCGATGTCGAACATCTGACTGCCAGCGGCCTCGATCTGAAGCGCCTCTGGAAGCTGCGCCAAACGCAAGTTCCTCTCGATGTCCTCTAGCCAATCATCGGCATAGAGTATCCCTTCTGTCCCCTTGAACTCCCGAGGCATCATCCTCTTGAAGTCCACAATGGTGCCCGACCTCTGTTGTTGCTGACCAGGATGTTGCTGCTGCTGAGTGACTCTCTCCACAGCCTGGAGAGCCACTTGGTGAGCATTCTCCATGTTCACCCTTATCATCTCTGTCTGGGCCTGATGTGCCTCAGCCTGCACTCTCTGGGCCTCTGCCGACGTCCTCTGGGCATCAACCATGCCCTGAATCAAAGCGAACATCTGTGCTCCATCGACGGGCACACCTCCTAGATACTGAGCTGGTGGTGGTGGTGGTGGTTGCTCCGTCGTAGCTGCGGGGACCCTCTGAACAGGTGGTGGAGGACCCCCGAATGCTGCAGACACTCCCACATGTACTGGAGATGTAGGAGGTGCTGCTGATGTCTGTCCGGCAGCGCGAGAGGTGGCAGACCTCTCTGAATCTGCTGCTCCGAGTCTCTGGGACCTTCTTGGCGGCATCCTGAAGACAGATCGAAAGATTCAATTAAGGCAATAGATATGATATCATCAAGGAAGGACAGTAAATTTCTAAAGGAATTAATCATTAAGAGTAGTATTATAAGAATCAGAAATTTCCTAATTGTGATTGAGCATATCCTCGGCCTAATTCCTATTTCCTAAAACAGGCTCGTAGTAATACTCTAAGCGAGCACCACTACGATATCACTCTAATCTGAATCTAAGACTAAGACTACAGACTAGACCTGTATAGGCCACCACTAAAAACGTGTCACGACCCGCACCCGGAAATTGGGCATGAGTCGTGGGTACGTCCAGCCTACGCCGTAGCATCGGCGGTAGAACGCTGTCTAGGTCACAAACATAGTATATCCTGTCAATAGTCTCAACTCCGTACGGAGGACAATGATAAATAAATCACAGTTCTATAATATACTCAATCACAACTATAAACATAATGGCACGATGAGAATTGAAAAGAGTTCTATTTAAACCAACCACAATAAGTCCAACTCAAATCCTGGGTCTAAATGACCTCACAAAGTCACAAATAAAAATAAATACAACTCAGTCTCAGTCTAAAACAATAGTGCAGAAAAGTAATCTAAGAACAGGCTGGTAAGTTCTCCTCTAGGATAGGCACCTCCTCTGGGATTTCTGGGGTAAAATCCTCCGCTATTCCTGGACCGTAATGAGTAGGGCAAAAGTTCTCCAGGTCCTCTGAAAAATGTTTACCCAGTCAGGATTGGAGCGAAGCACAATCACTAACAGCAGTTTCATTAAATTGACAAAATCTATAAACAGTGTAAGATATACAAAATGGAAATAAATGCTGAAAATGAGAAGTACAGGAGAAAATGAAATAGACAATAGAGCATCTAGCAATGAACAATAAACAGTAAATGCTAGAACAAATGTATCTGAATAAAGATAAAACATCTAGCTATGTGTTTGAAATATTAGTTTATTATGTGATCGGCTTGGGACTGGATCAGGCTGGTTATATATGATTAGCTATGATTCTTGAGGGTCAGGCTAACCATATGGTTAGCTATGATGCATGATAATGGTCAGGCTAATCATATATAACAGCTATGAGGCATGATGATGGTCAGGCCGCACCCGACGTGAGATGTGGGGTAAGCTATGATGCATGATAGTTTGGATATGATCACATAATCTACTAATAGTTCCCCATCCCCCAGCTAGCACGATGGATTCCAATCACGACTCCTCATGATGGGGATCTAGGGTGCTAACCCGTGTATCCATAGTGTCGGAATCAAGTATGTAATACACTACAATTTATAGAAGTAATCAACCATGAAAACTGTCAGAGAATGTACTCGCCTGTGGTCCTGAGCAAAGTGTGAGGATCGATGTCCAAAGTGGGATCACAATGACCTATATATAAGATATCAATGTTAAATGGTGTTTGAAATGATAAAGGTGATTAGCTAATTTGAAATGGGGTGTTAGGCCATTTCTAGGTCTAAACTAGGTGTTACTAAGTCAACTCTAGGTTTTTGGTCAAAACTAGTTAATACCTTGCTTCTAGGTTCATACTAGCTATTGTTAACTAATACTAGTTGAATACACTATATTATATGTTCTATACTTACTAATATTAGATTATATTTAGTAATACTACTAATACTAGCTAATATTCATTATACTAGGTATTATCATTATATATAACTCATATAGTGTGGTATATTGGTATCTTGCTGAAACTAGTTACTATTTCTTATACTATATGCTATCAGTATGTAAATAACTTACATATATATACTGAGTATATATCTTAACTGACACCAAGGTAAAACCAATCCTGAGTTATCCCATACTAACACCCTTAGCATTTACCCAATTTGACTAATACCTACTACTTAACTGACACTATAGTTCAACCCAATATCCCAAACCACCTTACCTTACTGATACTCTAGGATAGACACAACATACACTACATTTCACACAGTGAACTCACTGGTTCCTCACTACACATCTCCTAATGTCTGACACAGAACACTATTTCCACACAGTCCTCACAATCACTCACAGGCACCCTAAAACACACACAGACACAGCCATGACCTTTACTGAGAACACACCCTATATCCTAAACACAGACACTTAGACACTGCACTATCAAATCCTATTGATACATAACCCTAGCTGCTACCAACTGCTCCTACAAATCAAATCCAAAACCCTAATTACTGATGCTGAACATAAGTATGGATCAAATCTGCACATTAACACTTAAGTATCTAATACACAGGTACACATAAACTGAAACAAGACACTGCTACCCTGAACTCAGTCCCTCACACATACAGAAATACACCTAGACATTCACACACAATTTACTGGTACTGCTACACACAGAATTAGCTAGGTTCACACAGTCACACCCAAGTTCACAGTTCTAAAACACACACACACTTTCTCAAAACTGAGACTAGCACATATAATTTCACATATGCAGGTATCTCAATAATTCTGCAAAAGAACCTTGCAAATAGAGCATCAGGCCAAGTATCAGGGCTAATGAGAGTATCAGTAACAAAGGGTATCAATATCACATTGATACTGAAATTCACAACAGAACTTCCCACTGCTACTCAAGAATACACACTATACATACTCTACACAACAATATCTCACATGTTCTCTAGTCTTAAGGGAACTAGGATACACACAAATACAGTTCTGACTGATACATAGACACACAGCCATATTCACACAGATATCGATACACACAGTTCACATAGGTTCCTACAATCAAACCAACTAAAACCTGTTTTCCCCCAACTCCTTAACTGATACTTGACTGCTCATAATGAAATTTCTGCTCACACAGCACACTGCTCCCTCTCCAACTCTCTCTCAAATACACACAGGTTCTACCTCACCAAATACACAACCTACACACAATGTTCAACTACCCGACTATGCACAGGAGTCTCAAACACACTGTGCTCAGAATTTACCCAACTCGACTGCTCTCTCCCTCATCTACACACACAGAATTACCCTAATGCACAGTAAGCCCCAAACACACAGAAATCACAGCAAACACTGCACTAAACTCTGAACCAAACCCGACTGAACGCAGTGCCTTCCCCCAATACACATACCCGATCGTACAGTGAACCCTTCACAGTTTTTCCCCTCTTCTAACCACCCACACATATCTACAACCATAGATATAGATAGAAACACACATCAAATTTATAAACATATGTATAAATATATATATACATCATACATCATTCCTCACATTAGATTATATTAGAGTAGAATAGATAGGTTCATCCCTTTTTGGCATTTCATCAAACACATGCAGGGCAGAAAACAAATATACATACAACCCATGAATCCTCAACCCAAAACCCTAAAAACCCGAGTTCAACCTACCCATATGAGATGGAATCAATCTACCTACGAATACCTAGGGTTAGGGTTTCTGATAATTGGGAAAAACAATGTTGGGGACACTTAAACCTAATCAAAACCCTAAAATCAAACTCTAAACAATAGGGTGGGTTCCTAATGGCCATTAACATCTGAAAACAAGAATTTAATGAAGAAAAGTAGGATTTTTACCTGCAGGGATGGTTTCTTCAATGAGGTTCTTCTTTCTCCAGGCTTCCTGACCCACGTTCCTTGCTTCCCTTGCTTTGGAGGAGAAGAAAATGGAACCTAGGGCTAGATTTCGAATTCTAGAGTGGGAAATTGGTTTTCTCTTGATGGAGGCTAGGGTTTCTCTTTTCTACATGAAGGATGGCTTTGTGAGAAGCTTCCTTTTTATATTAAACCTAGTTTTAGGGTTTCCATGCATAGTTTTAGGTTAAACCCCCCTGTCCCTCTCATGTAGAACCGAATAAACTTAGGTTAAGTCAGTCTAGGGTTTTGAGGGTTCACCCTAAATTTGTATTCTAGGGTTTCACTAGAACTGGGTTTAAAATTAGGGTTGACTCACTAGGGTCTGTCCTAATGAGTTCTAGGGTTAGACCTAAAACTAAACATTACTAATAATATATAATTAGTTTATAAAACTCAACAGATTAATTAAATTCATAATTATTTAAAATAGTTAAATTACACAAACGCCCTTATATGGAAAAGTGGTAGTGACACTCGGCTTGTTCATCAGTACCTGAAGAGGATTGATCCTGGAGATGATATGAATAGTTTGGCATGTGACGTAATATCGCATCTTTTGAATGGCAAACATTAGGGCCAAGCATTCTTTTTCTACTGGATTGTACCGGTGTTCAGCTCCGATCATCATCCTGCTTAAATAGTAGATAGCCTGTTCATGATCCTCATTGTTCTTTTGTGCGAGGAGAGCTCCTAAAGAATGATCCATTGCTCGAACATACAGCAAAAATGGTCTTCCTATGACAGGAGGCACCAAAACTGGAGGATTTGTGAGGTAGCATTTGATATCATTAAACGCTTGCTGACAGGCTTAGTCCTATACGAATGATACACCATTCTTCATCAGGCGAGAAAAAGGTTGACATCTTCCAGAGAGGTTGGATATGAATCTCCTGATATAACCCAGACGACCTTGTAATCCCCTGAGTTCCCTCAGATTACGGAGTGGTCGCATTTCTAAGATAGCCTTCACTTTATCAGGGTCCACTTGAATGCCTTTAGCGGTAATGATAAATCCCAGGAATTTGCCACTGGATACACCAAGAAAGGACTTTGTAGGATTCATTTTGAGTTGATGTTGGTGCATCAATTCGAACACTGTCTTCAAGTCTTGGATGTGATTATCCTTGAGGCAGCTTTTGACAGCAATATCGTCTACGTAACATTCTACTATTTTGCATAAGTGCTCATGAAATATGTTACTCATAGCTCGCTGATATGTAGCCCCAGCATTCTTCAGTCCGAAAGGCATGACCGTGTAGCAATATACCCCCAGAGGTGTCCGGAAGGCAGTATGCTTCTCATCTTCAGGATTCATCTTAATCTGATTATATCTTGAATCCATCCATGAAAGATATACGCTCAAAACCGCACATATTATCGATCATGACATCTGTAATGGGAAGTGGGAACTCATCTTTAGGGCAGGCCGCATTTAGATCTCAGAAATCGATGCAAACACGCACTTTCCCGCTTTTCTTCATAACCGGGACAATATTGGCGACCTAGTCAGGATGTTATTCTTCCCGGATGAACCCACAGGCTATCAATTTCTTGATTTCAGCTTCAATGGCATCCATCATATCTGGACGAAACCGGCGTTGGTGTTGCTTTATCGGCTTCAAATTGGGCAATATGTTGAGCTTATGGGTAGCCACTTTTGGATCAAGGCCTGGCATATCCTCATAATTCGATGCAAAGACATCGATATATTCTTTTATCAGCTGGATTATTTCTTCCCTTTCTTCTTTGGAAAGATTGTTACTCATAAATATCGGCTTTGGTGAAAGTTTATCCCCAACATCGATTTGGATCACTTTATCTTCAGTGGATGATTCTCTCTGCTCGAATCGGAGTTCCTATTGCATATCCATTTGCTGAGCTCAGAATTCATCTTCGAATGGTTCAGATTCTTGTTCCTCTATTTTTAGAGAATCTGTCAATACCATATTTACTGATAATGCCCGTTCGAGATCAGCATATGAGCCGGAGGACGACGAGCCATCCTGAGAAAAGAAAAAGGTATCCTCATTTGACTCAGAAGTTGCAAGAGACATGGTATACCCTAATTCGAAATGAGTTTGTTGACGGTAGGGATCGCCATACAACGGTATTCGTCTGCCTTTTCCATAGTTGAGGCCTGGTTCTGACTTCAGATCATAACCCATACTTTGCATAATCTTCAAAGCTTGTGGGCTATATCTGTGGACCTGCATTTTTCCAGCATCAGATTCGTGAGAATCTTCTTGTACAATCTGTCTGTTGCGTATGTGACCAAAGACTATCAGATGCTGATTGCTGCGAATAGGCGGGATAATAAAGATAGAATCTTTATGTGACCCATATGCCATGATGACATTAGATGTTGACGCTACTTTCCACACATACGGATGATAGGAGTCTATAGCTTCCAAGAATTTTTGTGCTATAGGTTCTATATCGTTATGGGGGAAGGATTCCTGATTTGGAATTTGAGCGTCAATATACTGGAAAAGAGAATCTTTATTATCGTCAGAAACCACGTTCCCAGTTGTATTGACATCAGTTGGCTGCTTGTTGTGCTGGAGGTTGATGACCAAAGGTGGAGGCTTCTGGTTCAAAGTAATCACTAGGGGATTACTTCCTCCTTCTGATTTAGTTTTTTTCAAGTAGATAGCCATAGATTCCATGACTTTCGGACGGGTAGTCCGTCCTTTCACCTGGATCGACAGGGGTTGTTCGGCAGATGGTTCTCCTGGCTCCCGGGGGGATTCCTCCTCTGTCTTGCCTGACACCTCTTTTATGTAGTCTTGGGTGTACAACATGGCATTGGAATAGTAGAACTCTACTCCCTTGAATGGGTTAAGGTCAGCAAACTCCGTTTTTACTGTTCCTTGGGCATCTACATATTTGAAGCATTGATGTAGAGTCGAAGAAACAATATTGTGATTGTGGATCCATGGTCTGCCCAGCAGAATATTGTAGGACACCTCCAAATCAATGACGTAGCATGTAGCCACTGATCTAAGGTCCCCAATCTGGATCCTCAGCCGAATCTTCCCCAAGGCTTACTTTTCCTGGCGTTGAAGCCCACGATTGTAGTGGTGGTGTAAGCCAGTTCGCTTGTAGGAATCCTCATCGGTCTGAGCAGACTATGAGGGATAATGTTGATCGATGATCCCAGATCTATGTGAATCTGGTCTACCTCCATGGAACTGACGTATCCGGTGTAATAGAGGGGCCTGTCATGCCTGCTATGTTTCAACAACATTTCTTCTTGAGTGAAAGTGATGTTAGGGACCGCTTCCATCACGCTATGGCATTGAGGACATGCCACAGGCTCTTTGTTGGGGGACCTGAGCTGAGTTAAGCATACATCCGCCTGCATTAACGCTTTACTCAAGGCATGATGAGTGGCTTTGGACAGCCTTAGGAGCTCAAAAATGGACAATCTGGCCGGTGTATTAGCCAACTGGGCCAGGATGTCAAAGTTATATGGTTTCTCCAAACATTTGTTTTGAATATTCTTCAAAGGTTTATCAAAACACACTTCTTTTTGCTTGCCCTTGTCCACCGAAGTTGGTCTAGAAGGACCTGCCTCTGGTATGACAGATTCAGGCTCTGGAAGTTTGGCAGCTGAAGTGTCTGCCGTTGCATCTTCCTGGTTTTCTCCATAGTCCTTGAGGTAGGCTTTCCCTGAACGGGTTCCGGTAGCCAAAGCCTCTTCTTCTGATGTCGAGGATATTGCAACCATATGGCATGGTTTACGTCTTGAGTTCTTTTTAGACTTAGCCTTAGCAGCTTGAGTCTCTTCCTCGATCTCTGACACCATATCAGGATGAACCCACATAATCTCACCACACTGGGTAGTTAGGGGTACCAGGTCATGATTTTGACCCCTGGCCGGAGGAAGATTAACAATGTTCATCATCGTCCGGGAAATAGGTACAACCCCATCCGGGACTTCTTGAGGGGGCAGATTGCCGAATTGGAGGGCGATCATGTTGGCGGTGACCGTCTTCTCGCTATTACGCAGAGTGATGGCCTTAGCGTCGATCAACTCCTGGATTTTTCTCTTTAGTACATAACACGCCTTTGTGGAGTGATGTATGTACCTATAGAAAATGCAGTACTTAGGGTTATTAGTACTGCCGACTTCATTATGCCGCTTTACCTCGGGGAGGATAAGCTTGCCGCTTTTGACTAGACAATCGAATATGCTCGGAATATCGTTGTCGTCAAAAGAATATGCTTCAATGGGCCTGGAAGTCCCATATTTTGTTTGTGTGGTTGCCGGAGTATTTTTTCTGGATGTATTGATCGCCAGAGCTTCTTTTCCTTTGGAACCACGCGGATGGTCTCTATTGGAGGATGACCTCTTCCCTCTATCAGAGGTAGAGATCATGATTCCATTGTCACGCATCTTCCGACTGTTGTCTTCAGCGGCTACCGCTGAGATGATAAACGAGGGCCAATCATGGAACTAATATGGTCCTGTGAACACCGAGATTAGTGGAAGAAGGTTCTTCCTGCAAATATCTACCAAGGCTAAATTCGAAACTCTGGGAGGCATTTACAAAGTGGCCTGACAAAAATGTACGATAAAAGTGTAAACGTTCTCTTTCTCCTTCTGCTTCACTTCGATAAGTGAGGACATAGACATGTCCATCCCTCCTTCATAGAATCGTCCGAAGAACAGAGTCTTGAAATCTTCAAAGGAAGTAATGCAGTTGTCCGCAAGACTACGGTACCACTGATAAGCCACTCCAGACATACAACCTTTAAACACTCGAGTGAGAAGGGCATCATTTCCTTGCAACAACACTGTTATCATGCTAAAGTAGTTCATGTACTGGCTTAGTGACGTCTTTCCCTCAAACAAAACCATAGCCTGTGGTTTGTATTTAGGTGGGAAAGGGATCTCCTCCTAGATAGCTGGGTATGGTTGGTTGATTCCCAACTTCTTGAGCTTATCCTTATGCTTCAAGGCATCAAATTGGGCTTTCAATTCCCGTACTGCCTGTATCGGGTCTTCAGCTGGTAAAGGGACCGCAGAGTGGTGAGAGATCGGTTCTATGGTAACTCCAACAGGAGGCAATACGTTCTCCGGGTTCAGAGGTGGAGGAGCGGTTGACTCTTGATTTGGAGCCGACTCCTGACTTGTGTTGGATGGTGGTAGGTCCACCCCCACACGTATTTGAGTCGGAGGAACCGATGCTTGAGCTATAGCAGCTGTCTGTTGAGTCAGCATCATCTGGTATATATTATCCATCATGGAATGTATCTCTTTCAGTGATGTCTCTAATATAGCGATGCATTGCTCAGTACTTCCTGATTGGGAAGCCTCTTCGTGTTTATCTCCAATGGCATAGACTCCCATTTCTCTGGATGCTATTGAAGGATTAGTATAGATCTCTGTAGAGATTGAGTCTATACTTTCAGCATCCGATTCGGGAAACTGGCGATCCCCTGTGTCAGAATCAGAAGAATATGAAGTCGGTTGCCGTGACCTCGAACGGGTGTTTCAAAATATACCAGCTTCAATATTCTCAAGGAGTCTGTAGAATCTCCTTTGGCTTGGAGTTCTAGAGGGATGACGTCTTGAATTTGACCTTCCTCTTAGAACGTGTGAAGCCATGTTCACTGATACGAATGTAGGCTCTTCTTCGCAAGTGAGGAGGATTAACAGGAGGAGAAGAAAAAGGCTTGCTCTGCCCTTTTATATCAGTCGGAGCGCGGATATTGGGAATCATAACTCTCTTTCTGCCATAAGAATACAGCAGTTCAGCCATGTGAGTAGCACATGATCCAAGGGGAGCATATCTATCCATAAACTGGGCCTTCTTTACACTGAAGGGCTTATCCTAGCGTAATCTGGAAGTTTGCATAGGTTGGCGTAAAACTGAGAAAGTCCTCAATTAGCCATCAGCATTCCGCGTAATCTGAAGAGCGGGCAAATTCTTCTCTTGATGGTGTAAAAGCCGAGTGGTCGAGAAATCTGCCACTTGTTTTCCTTTGTTGTGATTGCAAGGACCATCTACCTCTTCACAGAGGAGAGATATAGTTTTACACGCGGAGCGCGTTTGGAATTTTTGAATTGGCACTGAGGCATTATCAGAAATTTTGTCTGCCACGTCACAAATGGGAGACTAAATTTTATGCGCGGGATGGGGTGTAGACTTCTGGATTGGTCCTGAGGCTTTGCCAGAAGCTTTATCTGCTACGTCATAGACGGGTCATAAAGTTTTACGCGCAGGGTACGGAGTAGACTTCTGGATTGGCACTGAGGCATTGCCAGAAGCTTCGTCTGCCATGTCACAGACGGGAGACAAAGTTTTACGCACAGGGCACGGAGTAGACTTCTAGATTGGCACTTAGGCATTGCCAGAAGCTTCGTCTGCCACATCACAAACGGAAGACAAAGTTTTACTCGCACGGCACAAAGGTCGTGATGTCACAACCTTGTTGATCGGAGAGAGAGAGTCCGCAGGAATGGTAGAGGATGTCCGGGGCATCCATACTTTACGTAATTTCCTGTTGTCTTGGACAGAGAGGGAATGAGAGCTACCCCCTGCTCGAAGCATGTCTTCGTAAGCCGATTGGTCGAATTGGACGACCAGAGTCTTCTTCGTTGATCCTACGGATACAGCATCGTGTTGAGCAATGGCTTTCTCATCAGATGAGAAAGTAGTCCCCAGCAGAGTTGCCATCTTGTATTTGATAATAAACGAAAGAAATTAAAACTAGGTTTATACGAAACCCTTTCTTTGGTTTACAAACAAGAAAAAAGTATAATTAATCTTATACGAGGATGTTAAGTACAAAAATTTGATTCTGGGGAAATATTGCTATAGGAGTCTGATCTGCGGTCGATCACTTTGTCCCTTGGACCACACGATGACGAAGAAGTGCTGTAGAAGACGAAAAAGAAGCTTCAAAGACTGCAGGAGGGATTGAACTCTCATTGCCCAAGCTCTATATAGGTGCTTTCTTGACCTTGATCTCTGTCTGTGGCTCCTGAATTCTCTCTACCTTGGATTTGACCTCTCCACCCTGGACCTCCGTGGCCGGAGGTCTCTATTTATAGAGTTCAGCTACAGTCGGCGTAGAAACCGAACAACGGAGAGAGCTGCACCTTTTACGCGGCGGTTATAATAACTGTTACCCACGTATGAATAATCTTTTGAATTGGCGTGTGACGCATGTCCCATTATGAGGTAATAAGTATAATCGCTTATCGAAGATCACGGCATGCAAGCCACGTAGATAACTGCCCCTCGCATAGAGATGGTTGGCATAAAAGCCAAATAACTGTCTCATTGGCGTAAAAGCCAAATAGCTATTCTGATGGCGTAAAAGCCAAGTAGGCGTAGAAGCCGATTAGTTGTCAAGTTGACATAGAAGCCAAATATCTATCATATTGGCGTAGAAGCCAAATATCTATCATGTTGGTGTAGAAGCCAAATAGCGTAAAGCTTGATGCTGCATGGATAGGTGACCAGCGTAAAAATAGCCAGTTATCCTCCTTTGACAGAGGTTTTTAGCGTGTTCTGGGCCAGATAGCCTTATCACGCACCTTTGCAAATATAACCTGAGTTGGCGTATTTCGAGGAGATAGCATACGGTGTACTCCTATAGTTGAAAATAGCTAGGTCGGTGTATTTCAAGGAGATAGCGTACAGCGTGCTCCTATAGCTGAAAATGGCCTGATGGCGTAATATGCAGGGATGGTGATGTAGACGTATTAGCCCTAATTATAGCTCACTCAGTCATTAAAAGTAGAACCAAATCTCGTGCATTAAATGTAAAGATCTGCCCCCATCTCGTGCATTAACTGTAGAGACGTGCATCGAGTTTTGTACGAAGAGCAGCTTTTGACGTGGCGGTTGGTTTCGTCTCATCCTGAGCGTAAAAGCTCATGTCTGCCTGTGCATAATAGGCCGCATATTCCTTGAATGCGTAAACGATGTCTTATATCAAGGCTTTGTCACTAGACGACAGTCTGGGGCTTTGTGCCAAAACATTATTACAACCGTCCTCTTGATAGTCGTGCAGTACTCTTTGTCAGCAGTCAGGTTCACTGCTTGATCTGATAGGTTCATTCGAGGAATACGAAGAGTTCCTCGTACAATATCCCGCTGCATTAAAAGAAGACGAGTTTTACGCCAAAGTGGCGATGTAGCAACCTTTTTACGCCAAAGTAGTCTGGAGAATACTGTACTACACGGGTTGTTCTGGGGCTATATTTTATGCTGAATAGCGTTGACGCTCTGCTGTACGCCAATGGCTCTGAAGTCATGTCTTACACCACCCAGTGCTGGAGCTCTGTTTATGCGGCTTCCTGCATGTTGAGGGTTTTACGCATATAATTCTTCAGCGTATTTTTTATGCTTCTATACCAACGTCGCCGTAGTCCGGCCGACCATCGCCTCCGTCCGGCCGCGCACCGCGCGCGTACAGAAACACAGCCCCGAGCACCCATACTCAAGGTGATGTATCTCCCTCAATTTTGATTATTTTTATGAGCAGTTTATTCATGTACGTTGACAATCTAACCCTCTAGGGTTTTTATTCAAGAAGGACAAGTTTTCGTGTCCCGGATTGGTCAAAAAATTGATCGAAAAATGACCGAAAAACTAACCAAAAATAACCCAGAAACTTCAACCCGAACCCCCATGTTCACTCCCAATTTGCCGCCAACCTTTTTAATATTTTTAAAAAATAATTGAAAGGTTTTCTTCCCAATATAATCGAGATTTTTTCTGTTCTTTTAGTTTTTATTAGTTCATCCCATGTGTAAAATTATTCGACCTCCAAAACGACCAAAAACTTGATTTTTTTAAAATAAAATTTTGTGATACAGAGTGCACCCCACCAAACGGAACCGCCTCATCGTATACCATTTACACTAAAAGGCGTGTATGGTATATTCTGACGTATGGGCTTTCGCAAAAGTTGATTCGGACGTGTGTGCGCGTCAGAATCAACCCGTATCCGTAAAAAGTCCCTATATCATGACTTTTGCAAAATACCACTCCATTTTGTATACGCTCATCGGAATCCGACGATACTTGCGCTATTGGATTCGTGGTATCACGCTGATCATGTGATCCAAGTTTCACACGATTCTGAGACAGTTGACCAAGGGGCCTATTTGTGGGCCCTACAGTTGACTTTAAGGGCAAAATTATTTTTGGCTCACCAAAATCCAAAATTGGATATACCGTTGAGTTCGTATCGACGTTTAGAATTTGTTTGACCTATAATTTGTCCCATTTAGAGACCTTTACCTCTAGCATGCTTTTCGGTGCAAAGTGGCCCACATGTGGACCCGCTTTGACCCAGAATTATCGTTTTGCCTCTGTGTCCAAATTGGAGGAAAGGGTAGTATTTTCTAAGCTATCTCGCTTATTCTGGGAATGTTGGTGATATTTATTTTAGCATCCAGAGATGTTCATTCGGAGACCATAGTTTCTGATCCTGTGTACTTGACACATGGACGTTTAAATTATGCAGCTTTCTTGTCGGGCAAGTATACCTTGCCATTGTACTATGATTTACATTACATATAGTGCATGTATTTTATTTCTTTCATTTAGTTAATATATTTTAACTGCTATATAAACTGCGCATCCAAGAGTAACTTGGGTGCAACGACGGTGACGTCGTATTTTGTCTTTATTATATATTATGCATGTCGACCTAGTTTTACGAAACCATCACATGATCATGAGGTATTCTTATATTTTATTTGGCTATGCCACATTTCTTACACGAGTTATGAGTCTCATATAGATCACGGACTTACGTATTGACTGATCATCAATACGTGTGGGACGTGTGATAGGGAATAGCTGCTGATAGAATTTGCATGGTAGAAGACTTGGCAGTTATTAGAGGTATCATCGTGTCATGGATATGATATGCTTAGAGCATAGGGTGGGGAGGACAATGAGTAACGCGTTTGGTCTCCTTTGCACTTTTTTTGTGTAACCCGTACGCTCCACCGGAGATGCGCGGTCATGATGACTAATATTATTATTATCATGCGTCCTCTAGCGTTCAAAAGAAAACATGCTTTTTAGGCTCCTGAATCTCCGAGAGAATTATGCCAATCCCATTTTAGCCAGATAGTCCACGTGTTGGAAAGTTGTTCTCAAAGTGCATTTACATAGATGGTTAAACGACCCATTGGATGTTTATTTTCAGTACTTTATTGGCATGCTTCAGAATTTCCTAATGGTGATTGAGCATATCCTCGGCCTAATTCCTATTTCCTAAAACATGCTCGTAGAAATACTCTAAGCGAGCACCACTACGATATCGCTCTAATGCGGTTCTAGGACTCGACTACAGACCTGCATGGGCCACCACTAAAAACGTGTCATGACCCGCACCCGGAATTTGGGCATGAGTCGTGGGTACGTCCAGCCTACGCCGCAGCATCGACGGTAGAACGCTGTCTAGGTCTCAACATATAATATCCTGTCAATAGTCTCAACTCCGCACGGAGGACAATGATAAATAATCCACAGTTCTATGATATACTCAATCACATGCTAATAGAAATAATGGCACGATGAGAATAGAAAAGAGTTCCAATAAAAACAACCACAATAATTCCAACTCAATCCTGGGTCTAAATGACCTCACAAAGTCACAAAATAATAAATACAACTCAGTCTTGCCTAAAACAATAATGCAGAAAAAATAATCTAAGAACAGCCAGGTAATTTCTCCTCTAGGCTAGGCAACTCCTCTGGGGTTTCTGGAGTGAAATCTTCCTCTAATCCTGGGCCGTAATGAGTGGGGCAAAGATCCTCCAGGTCCTCTGAAAAATGTTATCCAGTCAGGATTGGAGCGAAGCACAAGCACTAACAGCAGTTTCATTAAATTGACAAAATCTATAAATAGTGTAAGAAATACAAGATGGAAATACATGCTGGAAATGTAAATACTGGAGAAAAATGGAAATAGGCAATAGAGCATCTAGCAATGAACAATAAATAGTGAATGCTAGAACAAGTGAATCTGAATAAAATAGACATCTAGCTAAGTGTTTGAAATATTAGTTTATTATGTGATCGGCTTGGGACTTGATCAGGCTGGTTATATATGATTAACTATGATTCTTGTAGGTCAGGCTAACCATATGGTTAGCTATGATGCATGTAGTGGTCAGGTTAATCATATATAACAGCTATGATGCATGTAAGATGGTCAGGCCGCACCCAACGTGAGAAGTGGGGTGAGCTATGATGCATGTAAAGGATTTGGATATGATCACATAATCTACTAATAATTCCCCATCCCCCAGCTAGCACGATGGATTCCAATCACGACTCCTCATGATGGGGATCTAGGGTGCTAACCCGTGTATCCATAGTGTCGGAATCAAGTATGTAATACACTACAATTTATAGAAGTAATCAACAATGAAAACTGTCAGAGAATGTACTCGCCTGTGGTCCTGAGCAAGGTGTGAGGATCGAAGTCCAAGATGGAATCACCAAGACCTAAATATCAAATATTAATATTAATATTAAAGAATGATTTGAAGTGATATACATGTGTAACTAGCTAATTATGATATTTCTAGGCCATGTCTAAGTCCAACTAGATTAATCTAGTCAATACCTTGCTAACTAGGTTTTCTGGTCAATCTAGTCATTACTAGACTTATACTAACTAATACTTAGTTAATAAGGCAACACTAGGTGCTACTAATATGTATAACTCATATATACATATTGGTATCAAGTATTTAACTTAATTATATGTATCTTACTTAACTATAAACTAATACTTAACTTTTAACTGATGCTAACTTAATAATTAACATATACTAACTTAGGAACTAAAGTTCTGACACCCCAAGCAAAACACAATGAATCATCACTCTGGATCATTTCTTACTACACCCATTAGCAACCACATACCTGTACATACAATTTCAATTGCTGAAAACCCCCTACTGATACACAACTTATTATACTTACTACAACCCTGAAACCCAAACTCATCAAAACTAACACAGTTAACCCTCACTCACACACATGTACATACACTCTGATTTCTGAACTAGCAAATACCTACACCCTGCACAGAATCCTCCCCCTCATAACACAGTGTACATACAGGTTTACTCCTCAGACAGTCATACACACAGATATATTAGTTCATAGGTACCCAGAATTCATATAGAACACTCACTGATCATAATCCTGTACACACAATTAACTGATACACAACACACTGCACATAACTACACATGTAGACACAGCCCCCCCTGGACTGCTACTGCACTGCTAACATCACTCACACATAGCTCACACTGACACTCATAACTCCCTGCACACACAGGTAAACACACATATCACAAAATCACTGATACATAGTCCTGCACACAACACAGATTTTTTTATACACTAATACACACAGGTAGGAAATTGACTGATACACACACAGACATACAAGGATACACTCCATGCTGGTATTTCTGGTACACACAGCAGGTATTACACAGGTTTACACACTCTACACACACACACACTGTCACATATACATATGTACACACAGCCACCTCACTGAACTAATCACATGGAGAATTCACAGTTCACACACAAACCCTGAACTGAGCTTCTCACAATTCTCAGACTTCACACTTAAACACACAACCCCAAATTCACTGCACACATGTGCATTTTCCTGATCTGGGTACATAGGCACTAGGCACTTGCACTCCCTGAACTCAGACATTTACACATCATTCACATACACACAGTCACTGATACATTCTGCACAGGGTCATACACAAGTTCCTGAATACACAAACACTAGTTACATAAACACACAGTTATGGTTCTCAACTAACTGATACATCCCCCAGGTAATACACTCTCACACCTATAGAATTAATACACACACTAGACACTAATTTATATACAGTTGGGGAAACAGAGACACATAACTGCTGATACACTACTAAATTCTGATACCCAATTACCTCACTGAAGCAAAACCTTCCCTCCACACTGAAATACTGATACACAGCCATTGGGACACAGTATCAGGGAGACACTGCACAGCACACCTAAGCTAACAGTATGCACACAATACCACTCACTGAACACACCCACACATACTGCACACAGTTTCACCCATATACACTGGGAGATCCTACATTGTTATTGATGCTTTAGAACCTGGAATTTATCACTCACTCGCAGGAATTACTGATACATAACATAATGCTCATACACAAACAGATACTGAGATACAGAACTGCCTGGAATTTATCACTCACTCGCAGGAATTACTGATACATAACATAATGCTCATACACAAACAGATACTGAGATACAGAACTGACCTATCTTAACCCCTAACACAGGCAAAACTCACATACTGATACATTAGAAGTTCACTGCACACAGGCACAAAATACTGATACATTAGACAACTCCCCAACTCACTGCTCAGTATTCCCTCAAAAATCAACTAGTAGACTTAAGAGAGGGCTGGTAACAAAACTTAAGCTGCTACAGAACCTGCTGCATTGCCAACCTAGGCCTTGGATTTACCAGCCTGCAGAGTTAAATTTTTGCTGTAACTTCAAGATTCCCTCAATGCCCGACTGCACTGGACAAACACAACCAGTCCCGACTGCACAAATCAGACCTAACACCCGACACCACAGTACATTTCCCAAATCACTGTACAGTGAATTCTCCTCTATACACACAGAATTCTGCACACAACCCATTCACTTCACAAATATATTTATGTATATAAATTGGTATATCGAAAATGCAGAAATTAAAACACAAGGATAGGCAAAAACCCTAAGAACCATATCACCAAACACTTGGTGTGCAAAAAAATGGTTTTACATAAAAACATCATGAATCCTCAGATCAAAACCCTAAAATCGAGATCTAACCTACCTGTAGGAGATGTAGTCATGTATATTTGCAAACCCTTAGTATTAGGGTCCACGAATTTGGGAAAAACCCTCGTATGAACACAAAACCCTAGTTCCTCCTAGATCTCCATGTAGAAATCCTAAAATCGAAATCTACACAGGAGGGTGGGTTCCTAATGGCCAATAATCGACAGAAAACAGAATTAAAGGAATTAAAATTAGGATTGTACCTATAGAGATGGGTTCTCCAATGGAAGTTCTTCTTCCCCAAGGCTTTTTGACCCAAGTTCCTTGCTTTCCTTGCTTTGGAGGAGGAGAATGGGATCCCTAAGGCTAGATTTCGAATTCTGGAGTGGGGAGATGGCTTTCTCTTGTGGAGGCTAAGGTTTCTTCTTTCTACATGAAGAAAGAGAGGGTTCCCTTTTATATTAAACCTAGCTAGGGTTTCAAATGAATAGTTTAGGTTAAACCCCCTATGTTAGGTCATGTAGAACCTAATTAACTAGGGTTTAGTCAGTCTAGGGTTGGAGGTCCAAACCTAAAATTGAATTCTAGGGTTTTCTAGAATTAGGTTTACCAATTAGGGTTTGACCTAAAACTAAACATTACTAATAATATTTAAATAGTTATAAAACTCAGCAAATTAATTAAACACATAATTATTTAAAATAGTGAAATTACACAATGCCCTTATATGGATATGTGGTAGTGACAATAATAAATACTATTTTTTTATCCTACAAAAGTAATTAGGGCTTTTATCATCTACAAATTGATCCTATTAAGGTTGGCAACCAAACTTGCGAGTATGCATGCTAAGGGATGGTACATGGGTGTTGTGATAATATAATCATTAAATAATATAATTTTAATATAATTTTAGAATATATAATTTCTGGAAAAAGAATACTTCATCAAGAAAATTTTAGGATTTTCTATCTATGATCAAGTCTTAACAAGGTCCAAGGGTCTCCAACATGCATACATCAAAACTAGATCAAAACTACCCATAAAATATGCTTAAAACTCTAATTTAATACAAATTAATAAATCTAGAATTATTTATAAAAATTGAATATATTCCCTATTAATAACATCTATAAAAATATATTAACAAGAATTAAAGAGGGTTTTGAAGGAGGTTTCATGCATACACAAAAGTTTTGGATTCAACCTCAAAATTAGGGTTCATGGGTTGCATGGGTTCTTCAATCATAAATTAATGGAGTTTATAAAATATCCCACACATATACAAATATATATAAACATATAACTAGAAGATATTAAGTAGAGAAAGATTTAAGAACTTACTAGAAGAAGACGGAGAGAATTGTTAGGATTCTTGGATGGAATAGGTGGTGTGGCCATGTGAGAAGGGGGGTCGGCTTGGTAATGGTGGTGGCGGCTTGGAGGAAGGAGGTGAAGAAAAAATTAGGGTTTTGTAGAGGAGAATTTAAATTAGGGTTTTTAGAAGAGAAAAAGGGTTTATTATATATATATATATATATATATATATATATATATATATATATATATGGAGAGAAGAGAGGGGGAGAGATTCGGCCAGAGGGTGCATCCATACGGATGGGGGAGATCGCGGGTTTGTGAAGAGGGATAGGATTAGGATTGGGTAGTTAGTTTGTTATGATGTTTTCTAATTAGATTGTTAGTTATTAAAAGTCAACAACTAATCAAATAATTAATTAATGATAAAGATTTAATTTGATTCTATGAGATTAAAAATAGCAATAAATAATAAATAAATTCTACAAAAGAGAAAAGTGACCTAATTTTGCACGGACTAATTATAGGTTGCTTATTGAAGAAGGTTTGGATGAAAAATAACCATAAATGGCTAATTTATATAAAAATATCTAAATATTAAATAAAATAAACTATGGTTGTTACACTAGTGTCATACTAATGTTGAATGGTCGAATTTTGAGTTACGGAAAAATCTTACAAGTTGTGTCTCCCGTGTAGGCTACTTCCTACGAAGGGCGATATAGATTTTGGGGGCATCATATATCATTAATTTCCAAACTATGGTGAAGTATCCTAATAAAATAATTAGATTTTAATTAATTTAAAAATAATCTAAAATAAATACAATAAATCTAAAATACACACAAAATACCTATTTTGGGTTAGGGATTTTACAATCTACCGAACTTACAAGAATTTTGTCCTCAAAATTAAAAATAAAGCACGATTTGTTAAATCCTCCAAATTTATATGTAAGCCAAGTCAACCACAATCTTCTCAAAAAATTAACTAACAAAATCTTTTCAAATCCATCGCAATCTCTTTAAAATTAAAATACCACTGTTTAAATCAAAATTTGACCTATCGTAATATCTTCTCAAATTTAAATAATTAAGGTGTAAATTAAATCTATATGACATATTTAAATTTATATAACCCACATCAAAATTTAAATTATGATTTCAACTATCATAATCTCCTCTAAATATTTAAATATTAACAACTATAATCAAATCTTATTCCTATTTTCGAACTTAAGAATTTTGTACTCATCAAATTTTAAATTCAATTTACATCCTCAATATTTTAAATAGGTGGTCCAACAATAAAAATTTAACTTTTAATTCAAATAATCAAATTGTAAAATTTTGAATTCAATCTATCAATGTTCATGTTTATAATTCTCTTTTTATCCACAAAATTTTAAATCGTTGATTTGATCTCCAATATTCAAAATTTAAATCATGTGCTCAAATTATAAATATTTGGTCCGCAATATCAAAATTTATTTCTTAAGGCATTCTTCTCTTTAAAGTTAAATCCTCATCATTATAATTATTCTCAAAATTAAAATGACTTAAAACTCTCAATCTTATCTTACTTGATCACGATCTAAGATTTTCATATAAAATTTTAGCTCAAGTCGACAATACAATTTCTATCCAACTTAGAATTTTTTCATCTTTCATAAACACCAAGCTATAAAAAAAAATTCTCAATCATTCATTAGTGCTTACTAATCCTTAAAATCTTAACACAAAACCTATCACAGGTGATATGCCCTTAATATTACAAAAGATAGTCACAAAGTAATATGATTGGCCTATGGGGTATATCTAATACTATCCGTGTATCAAACTTATATCAAGCACGAGCGTTCGTCTTTCTGAAATAAAGAGTTCAAGGAGGAGGTGATAGAATACAAGTACGAAATTAAAGGCAATTAAAGAATTCAAAAGTGAGTTGTCAAGGCAGTTATGGATTGAAATCTTATTTTGGATAAATTCTTATTTGCATGCTCATATCAGTACAGTTATGTAACCGATACAATATACTCTGATCTGTCTAAAGGAAAAGTATATTTCTCTAACAAGCCAAGTCAGTTATATCTCAATCCATGTAAAGTAGTCACGCAAAGAGCAAACCCAGTGCACTAAGGTTGATCATACCATAATAGACTGATTCTAAATAGATAATGTATTAGTGTGGCCCCCCAATAATACATATGTCATGAACAAGCTGGATAAAGAATAAGCTTACAAAACTAGGCTGTAATAGTATCATGAGTCAAGATAGTCCAAATAATATAAGTATATGAGTTCATGATGAATGAAAGTACAATAGCTCAAGTTCATCAAGAATCTAAGGCTCGACCGGTGTTTGTACCTCTATAGTTGCCATACTAACTTCTCGTCTAAGTCTCTGGTCGACCAGATGGGGGTATGGTCTCTAAAGCTCTAAAGTCTGGATAAACACTATCTTCTTATGCTAGCATATAGTTGGTGTCATTCAATTACACTTCATTAATGGGTCAAAAGGACTATGGGATACTAGGTTGGGAGGCATGCTACCCAACTTACAAGAATTTCTAATACTGCAACTGCCTTAAGGGAATTCTACAAAATAACCTTGTTCTTGTAAATAAAGTAGAAACTCTTGTTGAGGTATACGAGAAAAATATCTTGGTAATTATTAGGGTATCCTATTATATTATAAAACTCTATAGGTAATGGTCATCTTAAGTCTTAATCATAGTGCTTATAGAACAAAAGTGTTGATATTAAGAATGGATAAGTTACTATCTCTCAAGTAAAAGTGGATATAACCTGTATTGAGATATGTGGAACAGATTACTTGATTTGAAACTAAAGAATAATCATAAAATCATAATCTGAATGAACAACTTAAACTATCAAGTTCTAACTACTAAGCATAAAAATTTAAAATTTAATATTAACAAACTACAATACTACCAAACTATATATCCTAACATAAAAGAAACTACTAGGCCTACCATTAGAAGGGTAATATGTCACGATTTGAAAGATGAAGGAAAATTTTAGTCATCATACAAATAGCAAGCGTTATGGTTTCATAGAACCAGATATGAAAGTAAATAGAGAGACTCTTGATAATATCATAATTTCCTAAGGGAATGTGGTATGCTAGTCTCTATGTTCGAGGTATGATCAAGGAAAATATTCTAATCATTTAATATGTTTTAATTAGGTAAAGAGCTATGACAATTATTCCATGATGGAGGGAGGGATTAACTCAAGATGGAAAAGTATATAGATAGTTGGATGAGATGGCACGGTCGGTGACTCATGGAGACTCAAGTATGACTCAATGATGATTATAGATTCTAGGGGATCTACTAAGCTGAAGGTAAGGCACCCTTGCTCTTACTAAGTTATTGGTTCATTCCTTTTGGTTTCCCAAGGTACTTCTCTGTTAATATCAAGACAATAATCTAAATCTATAGTCCTCTTATATTATCTCACTATGTAAGTTAGGTTTAGTCCTAATATTCAACATTGGATTTTTATTGGTTCCTCAATACTAGGGTCAAACAATATGGTCAAATTTTTAACTAATTCTAGTAGTGTTTATACTACTCTCAAGTCATTCCTAAATATATCAAGGGATAATGGTCAATCAATTTATAAGAGTTGGATGCTAGGGTTCATTAGGTATGCTAAACTTTTGGGAGCTACCAATATTCTAATTTATTTTTCTTAGTAGGTATGCTATCATAATTATCTTCTAACAACAAGAATTCCTATATTCTGACAGGAGGCTATACTCAAGAAACTATTAGGAAAGTATATTAAATAGGAAGAGGTAAGGAAACAAGTATACTGAAGTCAAGAGAATTAAGCGAGTACAATTTCGAAGGTCAAAGAACGTAGGTGAGTTCAAGAATTTAGAACGAAAATAAAAAGGGAAGTCATATATGTGGATAAGATATTATACTATAATCCTATTTGCAGGCATGCTCGGTACAGTAACGTAACCGAGATAATATACTCTCGACCTGCATGGGCCACCACTAAAAATATGTCACGCCCCAGTCCCAAAATATGTAGGACTAGGAATACGTAAGCATGTCAGCCGTATGTACATGGCAACTACAATATATGGAAACCATAAACATACATACGCTATTTATGAATAATAATAATTCACAAGTGGTATATAATTACATAAGTCATAGGCAATACTAGTCTCATCCACAAAACCAAATAGTAAAGAATAACAAAATATGGCAAATAACCAAGTATGAAATAGTCGAGAAGAACGAATAGTCGGGTGGAGACAAATCCATTACCAAACTAGAATACGAAAGACAACAAATAAGTACATCATCTAGTGATCAAGAAGCTCTAAGGGAAGACCTCTTCGAAAGATAAAGAAGTAGCCAGTCCTGATCCGGGCTCCTGCAAATAATTATAATCTTCTATACTTGGAAAGGGTGCCAGGTCCTCAGAGGGACATAACAAGTACACAAGAATTGATATGCATGAAAGTAAAGCAGTAAATAATAAATAGGATAACTAAACCATCTATGTGATGTGCACTCGAGACATCTCTAATGGTGAATGAGGGAAAATAAATAGAAGAATAGTCATCCCACCAGGCGTTCCGTAGAACTTGGGGCTACACGATACACACCATTTACACTATTAAAAACATAAATCCCATATGCTCACTAGTAGAATTTCCCCTCCCAATGTACTATTCGAACCATATATGCAGTGCAGACATAATGTAAGACGTCAATAAAATCTAGAACCCAAACTAATATAAGACGTGAACTCACGTATCGATGCGCGATCAATACGCTAGTCCATGCATTCACTCACTTTGACAGTGATCGTGTTTGAAACAGTGTCAGGTCAGAAGATACCACGTATCTTTATAACATACCAGGTAAGTCAACTACTTCTAAGATGTGTGTACACTACTAAACAAATAAAACTAGGCATAATGTAAACTGAACAATACAATCAAGCAAGGTGTACTTGCCTTCCAAGCCAAGCTGCGAGCACAAAAAATCTGGTCCGGAGCTATCCACAGGAACATTTTGAACATATACCAATTAATTATTACACTAATTAGACTCTTATTCTTCTAGTCAAATTAAGTTATTATCTAGTTATTAATCCTACGTTAGTTGCACATGCAAGTAATTATACGCCAAAATATTACTAACCATTTACATTGCCAATAACTATTTTTTTTTAAATATTTAATTATTAGAACTATTAATTCTGGAATTTTATTATAAAAAAGGGTTTTTAGTGATAGGGTCATCTCCTATAAATTCTATGAGTCCAAAACCAAGTAGAAACCAAAACTAGGTCAAAACGGGTTACCTACTAGTCAATAAAAATTAATTTTTGACAAATAAGTAAATCTGGAATAAAACTTAAAATTTTAGGATTAAAATATAATAATATAATTTTAAATGATAAAAATATGGGTTTTTGGTCGGGGTTTAAGTCTAAAGTTGTTTGGGTCAAGTTTTGTCAAAACTAGGTCAACCTTCTACATAAACTACCTAGAATTCTAATTTTTATAAATACAAATAAATCTTAATAAATATGGTAAAATCAGTAATAAATACAATAAATACTATTTTCTTTATCCATATAAAAATAATTTGGATTTTTATCATCTACAAGTTGATCATATTAGGTTGGGCAACCAAACTTGCTAGTATGCATGCCAAGGGATGGTACATGCGTGTTGTGACAATATAATCATTAAATAATATAATTTTAATATAATTTTAGAATATATAATTTTGGAAAAATAATATTTTAACAAAAAAAATTAGGATTTTATATCTATGATCAAGTCCTAACAAGGTCCAAGGGCCTCCAACATGCATACATCAAAACTAGGTCAAAACTACCCATAAAATATGCTCAAAACTCTAATTTAATATAAATTAATAAATCTAAATTTATTGATAAAAACTGAATATATTCCCTATTAATAACATCTATATAAATATATTAACAAGAATTAAAGAGGGTTTTGAAGGAGGTTTCATGCATGCACAAAAGTTTTTGGTTGAACCTTAAATTTAGGGTTCATAGGTTCATGGGTTCTTCAATCATAAATTAATGGATTTTATAAAACATCCCATACACATATATATATATATATAAATCTATATAAACATATAACAAGAAGATATTAAGGAGAGAAGGATTAAAGAACTTACTAGAAAAAGGAGAGAATTGCAAGGGTTCTTAGATTAAAGAGGTGGTGTGGCCAAGTAAGGGGGGTCGGCTTGGTGATGGTGGTAGCGGCTTTGAGGAAGGAGGTGAAGAAAAAAATTAGGGTTTTATGGAGAAGAATTTAAATTAGGGTTTTTAGAAGAGTGAAGGGGTGTATATATATATATATATAGAGAGAGAGAGAGGAGAGAGGGGGAGAGATTCGACCAGGGGGTGCGTGCGACTCCTCCCTTATGCTGGTCTCTTGTTATTCTGCTAAGGACAAAATCTTATAGGCCGAAAATACTAAACAACACTCAACCCTCACGACAGTCTATCATTGCATGACTGTCTCTCAACCAGTCCATGCCTAAGATAACGTCAAAGTTACCCATAGAGAACTCGATCAGCTTTGCTGGTAATAAGTTCCCACATACTATTACTGGACATGCCAGGCATACCCTACTGACTTCTACGATCCCATTGCCAGTGAGTATATTTAGCCTCTTCGACAATGGGTCAAAATTCAATCCAATGCGTGTCGCATATTGTATAGATATAAATGAGTGTGAAGTTCTAAAATTAATTAAAGCTATGGCAGGAAAGGTTACAACAGAAATATTACCAGCCACTATATCGTCCGATGCCATAGCTTCCACCAAAGATAATGTGAGCGCCTGTCCTTGGCCTTATCGAGCTCTCTACTGTCTTTCTTGCTGCCGTTGTTGCGGTCCCTATTGATTATGCTATTTTTTCTGTATATAAAACTAGGCCTACATCGGCAACGGACGCTGAGCTAAGGGCCGTACTGCTGTTGCTGGTCCTCCATGCTGCACTGCCCTTAGAGCTGGCAATACAAAAAACTGTTGTACTAGCCCTCATAGCCTCTGTATCAATAGGCATATGAAAACCTTGTGATTAGGGCTCCCATATCTCAAGCATTGTCTATTAGCTATCCAGCAAATATCCTGGGTATGACCTCTTTTTCCATAATAGGTACAAGTTTTCGGCGCTCTCCGTCGATGTTGTTGCTACTGCTGATGTTACTGCCTCGGCTGCTGTTGCTGAGTTGTTGCCTTCACTGTCGAGGTCACTGGCCTCCTTTGTGCCACATCATGGATAAGAATGCCTGGGGATGGGGCTAAATTTTGCTGTACTGGTCCTCCCTCATTGCTTTGTCCATAAGGCCTCTTTCGTTCTACCCTTATTAATGTCATCCTTTGAGAAGTTAGCTCAACCCTCTTGGCTGCTATCAATATCGTCTCAAAAGTATGGTAGTTATGCATCTTTACCATTTGTAAGATTTTCATGTGAAGTTCCTACCGGAACCTCATTTCTTTCTCCAACTCTATTTCCAGCATGGTTGGAGCGCACCTACTTAGTAGGCAAAACTCTGCCGCGTAGCTGTCTACTATCTTTCCAGCCTACTAGAGGTTAATGAACCTTTGCTGCAACTCACAGTGAGCCATAATTCTAAAGTACTTTGCCCTAAATTGGGTCCTAAAATCATCCCACAAATAGGACTCCTAAATCCTACCTTCATTGTGGCCCACCAATCACTTGGCAGATCTTGGAGTTGTAGGCGAACCAGGTCAACCTGTTTCTTGGCCAAAACTTTAGCTGTTGCTAGAATGGTCTCAATATCCTGGAGCCAATCATCTACCATGATTGCTTCCTTCGTGCTATCAAAATATCTGGGGTTTAGTCTGTAAAATCTAACAGATGCCCTAGAATTTGTTCTTCTGCCTCGTTCTAGGGCCGTCTGCAACCCTTGGTTCAACATGACATTCTGTTCCTTCTACTGAAGTTGTTGTTGCTGATGTTGTTGTTTTTATTATTGTTACACTACCATCTGGTGATATTAAGCAGCCAATAATCTATAAATAATCTCTGGTAAGGCCGGGGTATCCAGTATTGTCAGCAGTGCGGGAGGTACGAGAATACCGGGATCCTACTGCTCTATCTCATTTACGTGGGCTCAACTCAAATCCTTGGCTGGGGTTCTATAGGATCTTATTCCACCGGCAATTCTGTCTCTCTTGTTGCTGCAGCATCGGGGGAAGGAGAAGCCCTAAGAAAGAACACAAGAAACAATGAAGTACAGGATGAGAAGGAACATAAAAGCAACCAATCTGAAAATTTTTAAGCTTAGTATCGAAGAAGACGAATTCAAAATTTTAAGAAGAATCATATTTGATTGAGACTCCTATAAAAATGATACCCCACAAGTATAAAGAATATACCTGCATGGGCCACCACTAAAATATTGTCATGTCCCAGTACCGGAATACTGAGACGGGCATGGCCAGCTATCCCGTACAAGGTATTATAAATCGTACGACGATCACAGCTATAATAAGACAAGGGGGTGCATTATATAATCAAGTCTCTTATGGTCAAGAACTTCTACGTCTCAATCATTCAAACAAGAACCAATAAACATATAGCATATATGATAAAGCAATAAGGCATTCCTGTCAAGACCCCTAGAAAATTGAGCATGAGTTGTGGGTACGTCCAGTCTACGCCGTAGAATCGACGGTAGAACGATGTCTAGGTCACAACTATTTATATCTCACAATAACCTATAAAGATAACCTCTCCAAAAGGAGGACAACATTATAATATATACATAAACTCAATCACAATAACTAGGAGAAGAGTAAAAGCATGATAAGATATCAACAAAAGAACAAAGAACCAAAGAGAGCAAGTACAATATCCAAAATATACAGTCCAAGTCTAAGAGTCTACAATATATCACAATAGTAGCAAAATAAATAATACAGTCATCCAAAACCAACTGGGAACAAATCCAATGAAATCCACCTAGTTATACTAGGGCGCTAGCGGCGTCTTCTCAGCTAGGACGGGCTCCTCCTCTATCTCAGGGTCACAATAATCGTCGATGCCTAGCCCGTAGTAAGTCGGGCAAAAGTCCTCAGGATCCTCTGAAAAATATATCCAGTCAGGATTGGAGCGAAGTATATAACTCTGAAAGTAACTCCAAATACATGGTAAGATGTATATGACTAGCAATAGAAAAGAATACAAGATGCACAGGAAAGTAAATACATGGTAGAACTGATAAAGTAACTGTAATGTAAAACTGGGGAACAATATAAGTAGTAGAGAAGTAACTGCATGTGAGAAAATAGAAATACTAGCTAAGTGCCTTGAGCACAAGTTTGTTATGTGATCGGCTTGGGATGCACATAATTTATTCTACGATAACTTCGTTATGCGTGAGTTGTATAACCGACATACACATGAATACTGTTTGGATTTGATCACATAACCTTCTACTCTCCTTCCCTACTAATACTCTTGGATCCAACCATGATACGCTATATACATGATAAATAACTCACGCACATGAAAGCGAGAGCACACGAAGCACATAAAGCACATGAGAATCAATACCCGAAGCACATGATAAAATACACGTGATAGAGTACCCGCTGAATACGGTAAGGGGGATAACATCACATGACGGGATCTAACTAGTACCAGCTCGTAAAACAATATGTTAGAATCAAGTATTAATAGTTCTAGAACTGGTGATATATACGCTATCATAAAATAGAAACAATAAGAGGTAGGTACTCGCCTGACGTCCTGAGCAACTGGTGAGGATTGAGATCCAGACTGGCGTCGCAAAGACCTATTACGAAAAGTAAGGTTAAACGGGGTTCTAAAGAGTTAACATATATAAAATAACTAAAAATAAGCTTCTAGGGTTATTCTAGGTCAAACGGGTCAAACCGGTAAAATCTGGGTCAAAAGTCAACCAGGGACCAAAAAGTCAACTCTAGGCCGAAACTAGGTCAAAGATTGACTTTAGCGGTCAACCGGGGCAATTACGGTCAACTCTAGGTCAAACTAGGGTGCCCTTAAAATTCTAGGTCAAAACTAGCTCATTAAGCTAGTAAACCCTCAAACTCGCCTCTTTGAATACCGGGATACCCTCGGTATCCGATATATCAACCTATGCTATACACCCCGCTTATACCCTCTAATATATACCCTAACACGTATATATATATATATATATATATATATATATATATATATATATATATATATATATATATATATATATATATAAAACTAACTCTAACCCCATTCCTAGGCAAAAGCCCAATACCTCGCCCCGATACCCAATACCTCAATACCTTGATATCTTAAGGTATTGAGATACCTTACCTTACCCTTCTCATCTCACTAACTATATATATATATATATATATATATATATATATATATATATATATATATATAACTATCTATCTATGTAAATCTATATCTATATCTATATACATATATTTTATATATCTAATCCCTCTTTCTCTCTCTCATCTCTAGTAGCTAAAGGGGGTGTTATTGTTACTGTTATTGTTGGTGTTGCATGCTGTTGCTACTGCTGCTACTACCTACTGCTGCTGCTGCTACCTGCTGCTGCACCCTCTGTCTCAATCTCACTCCCTATCTCGATCCCTCTCTCAGTACCTCTTCCTTTCCTCCAGTCTCACTCACTCACTCTTCTTATCTCACTC